>CM075981.1:5185256-5377204 GCA_038087875.1 Malacoraja senta | reverse complement strand
ATCCTAGTTAATGCTTGGGCACTCAACCAATACCCTAATTAGATGTGTTAAAGAAGGAACTGCAGATGCTGGAAAATCGAAGGTACACAAAAATGCTGGAGAAACTCAACGGGTGCAGCAGCATCTATGGAGCGAAGGAAATAGGTAACGTTTCGGGCCGAAACCCTTCTTCAGACTGATAGGGGGTCTAATCCCTAATTAGATGCTTTGGTTATTTAAAAATTGATACATTCAAATTACTGCAAACATGTTCATCTTCTCTACTCCGACTCTTTCAAACTCATTCATAATTTTAAAGACTTCTTCTGTTAGTTTTCTCAGCCTTCTGTTTTATTTAGGGAAAAGAACCTTGGCTGGCTTGCCCTTTCCCGATGGCAATGAGAACTGAGAGGTCGTCAAACTTGAAACCTATGTTTGCACTTTCTCCGAAGCCATTTTGAGATGTAAACTACAGTGGAAAATAACATAACTTTTCACTGTACCCTGGAGTACCGTTCTTCTATCATTTGAATGCTGGAGAGAAATATATTGCCTCTTCAATGTGACTAGGTCGATCTTTAGCATGGTTTTTCACCTGGCAATTTATCTTGTCTGAGGAGCAGTCATGCCCCAGATGAAATAACTAATTCATGACACAATTCAAATCCCTAGAATCAGATAATTGAAAAAATATATCCACAGAATAACGCAGTAACCAATCAGAATGCAAATATCTGGTAGTTATCCCTCTCAATGGAAATTATTCCTTAAATGAAATCAGTGCCTATTCTCAAATTAGACATCTAAACAACATCATCAGCCAATGCTGCCTGAAGCCTTGTTGAGTTGTACGGAGAGAGGCTGATTTGTAATTGCCGTGAATGTGTTAAATATAGTTTGCACAAATTGATTAAACATTAAATATTTATGATGAAAATTAAGCATGCAAGTAACCCCATGTGGAAACGCGAGGAGATGCTGCAATCTTGTGCTAAACTCAAAGCTCAGAGCTAGCTCAGCGGGTCAGGCAGCATCTATGGAGGGGAGTGGAGAGGCAACGTTTCAGCTCATTCCCCTCCACAGAATCATTCCCCTTCACATTGATCATCCCCTCCACAGATGATCAATCTGAAGAGGAGTTCTGACTGAGACAGAACACCACCTGTCCACACCATCCACAGATGCTGACTGATCTCCTCGGTTCCTCCAGTGCTGGCTCGAAGGGCCAAATGGCCAACTCCTGCACCTATTGTCTATTGTCTATTTATGTGTGCAGTTTTGGTCCCCTAATTTGAGGAAGGACATTCTTGCTATTGAGGGAGTGCAGCGTAGGTTTACAAGGTTAATTCCCGGGATGGCGGGACTGTCATATGCTGAGAGAATGGAGCAGCTGGGCTTGTACACTCTGGAGTTTTAGAAGGATGAGGGGATATCTCATTGAAACATATAAGATTGTTAAGGGCTTGGACACGCTAGAGGCAGGAAACATGTTCCCAATTTTGGGGGTGGGGGGGGCCAGAACCACCAGAGACCACAGTTTAAGAATAAGGAGTAAGCCATTTAGAACGGAGACGAGGAAACACTTTTTCTCACAGAGAGTGGTGAGTCTGTGGAATTCTCTGCCTCAGAGGGCGGTGGAGGCAGGTTCTCTGGATGCTTTCAAGAGAGAGCTAGATAGGGCTCTTAAAGATAGCGGAGTCAGGGGATATGGGGAGAAGGCCCGGAACAGGGTACTGATTGGGGATGAACTGCCATGATCACATTGAATGGCGGTGCTGGCCCGAAGGGCCGAATGGCCTACTCCTGCACCTATTGTCTATTATCTATTTTTGTTGTTTTACAAAAGTAACAACTATTTGTTGTTCTTCATTTTAATATCTCATGACACTCATGTAGTTCTTCCAGTTACATGTGTCTAGATGTATTGGCAACTCTCAGATGTTTAGTTTCGTTTAGTTTGGTTCAGTTTAGTTTTGTTTAGTTTAGAGATACAGCAGGAAATATGGCCCTTCGGCTCACTGATAGATAGTTGGATAGTTTAGTTTTGTTTAGAGATAGAGCGCGGAAACAAGCCCTTCAGCCCACCGAGTCCGCGCCAACCAGCGATCCCCGCACACTTAACGCTATCCTACACACACTAGGGACAATTTACAATTCTACCAAAGCCAATCAACCTGCAAACCTGCTTGTCGTTGGAGTGTGTGAGGAAAAAAAATCAGGCAGACCACACAGAGAGAGTACAAACTCCCTACAGACAGCACCTGTAGTCAGGATCGAACCTGGGTCTCTAGCGCTGTAAGGCAGTGATTCTACTGCTGTGCCATCATGCCGCCTGTACTGGATGTAACCTTGGCATATCTCTGCCTTGTGTGCAAAAGACTACTTTTTTCACTGGAGGCTGCAAAGCTTTTGATGCAATTTTGAACGTCTCGTAGCTTGCAGTTAGCACAACCGCAGAAGACTTGGCATTCACATTGAATGCTATGGAAAACATCAATATCTAAATAAGACAGCCTGTCGATAAAATGAAGGTTAGTGCAACATTGATCTCCTGCCATTCTTGCAAATGGACTCAATATCATACAAGATCACGGTTAAGTCACCTGATCAGGTTAGGCCGATCAATCGATGACAAACCCTATTCATTGCTCCATTCTGCTTGTTGCATCCAATATTGGACTCTTGAAGATAGACACAAAATGCTGGAGTAACTCAGCGGGACAGGCAGCATTTCTGGAGAGAAGGAATGGGTGACATTTCGGGTCGAGACCAGCACCAGCATTTTATGTCTCTCTTCGATTTAAACCAGCATCTGCAGTTCTTTCCTATTAGACTTTTGAAATTGGGCAAGCATTCATTTTCAGGAATTCCTCTTAAAAGTCTTCCAATTGAACTTCTGACCCCAATACCAAACCCTACCCTAATCTAAAAGAAATACACAAAAATGCTGGAGTAACTCAGTGGGTCATCTCTGGAGAACATGGATAGGTGGCGGTTTGGATCTGGAGCCTTCCTCAGCTGATGAAGAGTCCCGACCCAAAATGTCACCTACCCATGTCCTCCAGCGATGCCCCCTGACCCTCTGAGTTACTCCAGCACTTTGTGTCTTTCTTTTGTAAAGCAGCACCTGCAGTTCCTTGTATCAATCCGAATCTAATCCCAGTTGCGAACCCATTCCAAGTCCACCAATTCCGATAGTTAGTGAGGGTTCACCAACCCATATTTGACAAGCAAGGATAATTTCAATAATTTGCCCACTCCCATCATTCTACCTCAAGAATGAGTCTTTAATCAAGTCAAGTCAAGTTTCCTTTATTGTCATTCAGACCTTTCGGTCTGAACGAAATTGTGATGCCTGCAGTCATACACAGAACCAATAATAACAAAACATACAATAAACACAAATTAAACATCCACCACAGTGAGTTCACCAAGCACATCCTCACTGTGATGGAGGCAAAGTCTTAGTCTCCGTCTCCTCCCTCCTTGTTCTCCCTCTGCGCTGAGGCGATCGATCCAGGCCGAAGATGCCGCCCTCCAGTCCAGCGGACCTCCGTGGTGATGTCGCCGCCGCCGAAAGCTGGAACGCCGTCTCCGCTCCCGAGACGGCCCGCCACAGCATCAGCCCCGGGTCCCACAGTCTCCGCTCCGGACCCCGCTGTATCAGCTCCAGGTCCCGTAGTCTCCGCTCCGGACCCCGCTGGATCAGCTCCAGGTCCCGCAGTCTCCGCTCCGGACCCCGCTGCATCAGCTCCAGGCTGCCGCCGAAAGCCAGAACGCCGCACCAGCAAGTCGGGCCACCACTGCCTCAGCCCCGAGGATGGCCAGCATCTCGTTGGTAAGTCCTGGCTGGCTCTGCCTCCGTAGCCTCGGGGTCGGTCGCAGGATGGAGGCGGCCAGCTCCGCCATTAGGCCTCACCGCAGACGGAGGCAGGGAAGGGGGATACGACACGAAAAAGTCGCATTCCCCCGAAGGAGGAGACAGAGGACATGTTTCTCCCCCCCCTAACACAACCCAACAAACTAAAAACTTAACAAAACAGGACAAAAAAACCAACAGAAAAAGTAAAACAGACGGACTGCAGGCGAGCCGCAGCCGATTAACAGCGCCGCCACTTCCGGAGTGATAATCAAGCATTGAGAATGTGGACATTTCTTACACAGTTTACTTGAATTCAACATACATACATTAGGGTTAATGTACAATGAGCGTTTGACGGCGCTGGGCCTGTTCTCGCTGGTTTAGAAGGATGAGGGGGAACCTTATTGAAATTTACCTAAGAGTGAAAGGTGTGGATAGAGTGGATGTGGAGAGGAAGTTTGTGAGCCAGAGGACACAGCCTCAGAATAAAAGGATGTACCTTTAGAAAGGAAACGAGGAGGAATTTCTTTTGTCAGAGGGTGGTGAATCTGTGGAATTCACTGCCACAGATGGCTGTGGAGGCCATTGGGTATTTTTAAGGCAGAGATTGACAGATTCTTGATTAGTAAGGGTGTCAATGGTTATGGGGAGAAGGCAGGAGAATGGGGTTGAGATAGATCAGCCATGACTGAATGGCGGAGTAGACTCCATAGGCTCAATGGTCTAATTCTGCTCCAATGACTTCTGAACATTTTGAACTAAATGTAAATATCCTACCTTCCCCTGTTTGTTTTGCTTTAGTGGTAATCTATGAAGGGATTTAAACTGAAATTAATTCGATCTTTATAAATAGCAAATAATTTAAAATAGAAAAGCAATGGAGGATGAACTGATTGGAAGGAGGTCCATATTAAGTGGAGGAATGAAATAGATTCCGATCCAAAGTAGAACGTGCATGTGTTTGGATATTGTGTAGGAGGGAACTGCAGATGCTGGATTAAACCGAAGGTACGCACAAACTGCTGGAGTAACTCAGCGGGACAGGCGGTATCTCTGGAGAGCAGGGATGGGTGAGTTTCGGGCTCGAGACCCTTCTTCAGACTGATCAGTCCGAAGCAGGGTCTCCACCCGAAACGTCACCCATCCCTGCTCTCCAGAGATGCTGCCTGGCCCGCTGAGTTACTCCAGCATTTTGTGTGTACCATAACATAGAAACATAGAAACATAGACAATAGGTGCAGGAGTAGGCCATTCGGCCCTTCGAGCCTGCACCGCCATTCAATATGATCATGGCTGATCATCCAACTCAGTATCCTGTACCTGCCTTCTCTCCATACCCCCCTGATCCATTTAGCCACAAGGGCCACATCTAACTCCCTCTTAAATAAAGCCAATGAACTGGCCTCAACTACCTTCTGTGGCAGAGAATTCCACAGATTCACCACTCTCTGTGTGAAAAATGTTTTCCTCATCTCGGTCCTAAAAGACTTCCCCCTTATCCTTAAACTGTGACCCCTTGTTCTGGACTTCCCCAACATCGGGAACAATCTTCCTGCATCTAGCCTGTCCAACCACTTAAGAACCTTGTAAGTTTCAATAAGATCCCCCCTCAATCTTCTAAATTCTAGCGAGTACAAGCCGAGTCTCACCCCACCTATGGTTGTGTGGCAGTTGTGTTGTTTATATGCTGCTTTGCTTTGGTGGTGAAAGCCGATTAATCCACTGTAAACTGTCACCTGGCATTACGGTTTGTCACCAACAAAAGGTTTTTAGGACCATGAAAGAGCTCAATGTCAGCCAGCTGAACTCCTTCACATCACGTTGTCTCAGACAGTCACACAGATATTAAATAATAAATCAGAATGGAGGAAAAGCTACATTGAATAAGTTCAGGAAGCAAAATTCTGGGCTGCTACCACTATCAGTGCATAAAATCATGAGAGGAATAGATCGGGTAGACGCGTAGAGTCTCTAGCCCAGAGTAGGTGAATCGAGGATCAGAGGTCATAGCTATAAGGTGAAGGGGAAAAGATTTAATAGGAATCTGAGGGGTAACTTCTTTTCACACAAAGGGTGGTGGGTGTACGTGGCTTTATTTTTTCGGCTACAGCCCCATCCTTGATTCTCCAAGATTAGAATCTTCTTAATGTGGATTAAATGAGCCTCACACATTCCAGTTCATCCATATTTTCTTGCTATCCAACATCGTCACCTTTGCACTTTGATCAAGTCAACCCTTTGTCTTCAAAGTTCCATGGAATGTCAGTCCCCACTCCGTTACAGATGGACACAAAGTGCTGGAGTAACTCAGCGGGTCAGGCTGCATCTGTGGAGAAAATGAATAGGTGACGGTTCGGGTCGGAACCCTTCTGTAGACTGAAAGATCGAGAAGGCCAGAACAAAACAGGGTTGACGACAGATGACCTCAAGAAGGATGGAGTCCACAATGGTTCATTGTTGGCTGGGGAAGATGTGTTAATGAGAGGCATACAAGGATGCGAACAGTGGAACTGGTAGGATGACTAGGTTGGGGGAGGGTTGGGAGGGGAGTGGGGGTTGGGGAGAGGTGGTATGGGGTGGGGATGGGATGGGGATGGGGATGGGGGTGGAGGTGGGGTGGGGACTGGGGATGGGGGTGGGGGGAGGGGTGGTAGGGGGTGGGGATGGGGATGGGGGGGTGGGGGGGGTGGGGGTGGGGGGTGCGGGTGGGGATGGGGGTGGGGGTTGGAGAGAGGTGGTAGGGGGGTGGGGATGGGGATGAGGATGGGGAGGGGTGGTGGGGGGGGGGGGAGAAATGCAAGAGTTACGAGATTCGAAGTAACTCTAATCAGTTCCTTCCCACATTTTTGTCTACTTCCTTAATTGTAGGTTGGCAATGCTTGCTTGTTAATCAACTGCCTTTTAAACATCCTGCAATTTTAAAGCTAAAAACATCTGTCTAAAGAAAATTAAGTTCATAGGAGCAGAATTAGGCCATTTCGCCCATCAAGTCGTTAAATCAAGGCTGATCTATATTTCCTTCTCAACACCATTCTCCTGGCTTCTCCCCCTAACCTTTGACGCCCTTACTAACCAAGAATCTTTTAATCTCTGCTTTAAAAATACCCAATGACTTGGCCTCCACAGCCAACTGTGACAGTGAATTCCATGGATTCGCCTCACAAGAAATTCATCCTCATCTCCTTTCTAAAAGGTACGTCCTTTATTCTGAGACTGTGCTGTTTGGTCCTGGTCTCTCCAACTACTGGAAACATCCTCTCCACATCCAGTCTATCTTTTATAAAGTAAAGGACTTTTTTTTTTTTTTTTTTTTAAAGTCTACTTAATTTAATGCCTGAGGCAGGGAAACAGGTCAGAGAAATGCAGCAGACTCCTAAACAGCAACTTACTATATAAATATTTAGTATAACTGTCTAGTTCTATGCAGTACTCAAGTCAAGTACATAATTCTCAACACCTTGGAGTCATTGCACAATTAATTCTGCTGTCTTTCAGGTGGGATTTTAAACGAAGGTTCTACCAGCCCTGTCTGGTGGTATAAAAAATTCATGGGCGCTATTTTGCAGAAGAACAAGTAATTTCTGCTCTGTTATAGAGTCATACTGTGTGGGAAACAGGCCCTTCGGCCCAATTTGCCCACACCGACCAACATGTCCCATCTGCACTAGTCCCACTTGCCTGCGTTTGGTCCATATCCCTGTCCTATCCATGTACCTAATTGCTTCTTAAACGTTGCAATAGTCGCTGCCTCAACTACCTCCTCCGGTAGCTCGTTCCATGCACCCACCACCCTTTGCGTGAAGAAGTTACCCGTCAGATTCCTATTAAATCTTTCCCCTTCACCTTAAACCTATGACCTGTACTACTTGATTCCCCTATACCTGATTCCCCTATGCTGGGCAAGAGACTCCACCCGATCTATTCCACTCATGATTTTATACACCTCTAGAAGATGTACTAAACTAATCAATATTTATTTTTCAACCAAATGCCGCTATGAACACAAATTATCTTCTCATTAAATCATTGCTGTTTATGGCACTTTGCTGTGCAAATTTCTCAACATTACAGCAATTCAAAATAATTTCTTCATTTATTTTGTTGGGATTTGGGCGCTATTCATAGTCCTCTTGAGAAGGTGGTGGTGAATCACTGTAATCCTTCTGTGAAGGTTCTCCCACTGAGTTGTGCAGTACGGAAGTCCCGACATAGGCAATATTAAGAGGTCCCTGTATGGGAGAGAGCTAAGCTTGACCTACTGTTAGGAAATCTGGAAAGGAAAGTAACTGAAATATTGGTGGACCAGCCTTTTAACAGCAGCGACCTTTGCTATATCATGCAGATGCAGGGAATGGAGGGGTTCAGAAGAGGAGATTAGTTTAGCTTAGCATCATGTTTGGCACAGACATTGTCGGCCTATTCCTGTACTGTCCTCTTCTATGTCTTAGAGTCGTGGGCGGAAATCCTGGGGGGGACGGGGGGACGCGTACCCCCATGCTTTGAGAGGTGGGGGACAATCCCCCCCCATGTTTTGTAATCCGGAATTTATCAGACGCTTTCTAAGGGCTGAATCGGCCCGTTCGCGGGGCCTTTCATCGCCTGGCGCGGCTTAAAATCAAACTGCTGCATCGAGGCGATCGAGGCTCCCGATGTTGAGGCTCCCGACGCCGGCCGATCAATGGCCCCGCGAACGGGCCGATTCTAGCCCCACGATTCGGGGCGGATGAAGCTGCTGTTGCTGGAGTTCGGAGTCAGTCACCAACCAGGTCAGCTCCCGATGTTACCGTCCTCAGGTCCCACGGCCGAAGTTTCACATGTGTGCGCATGCGCGCGCGTGCGTGCGTGTGAGTGTGTGTTTGCGCATGCGCGTGCGCGGCCGCCAAGAAATTGTGTCCCCCCCTCATGTTTTAATAGCGGTTTCTGTGCCTGCTTAGAGTCATAGAGTCATACAGCGTGGATCTGGCCCTTCGGCCCAATTTGCACACACTGGCAAACATGTGCCAGCTACACTAGTCCCACCTGCCTGTGTTTGGCCCATATCCCTCCAAACCTGCCCTATCCATGTACCTGTCTAACTGTTTCTTAAACATTGTGATAGTCCCTGCCTCAACCACCTCCTCTGGCAGCTTGTTCCATACACCCACCAGCCCTTGTGTGAAAAAGTTACCCCTCGGATTCCGATTAAATCATTTCCCCTTCACCTTGAACCTATGTCCTCTGGTTCTCAATTTCCCTACTCTGGTCAAGAGACTCTGTGCATCTACCCGATCTATTCCTCTCGTGATTTTATACACCTCTATGAGATCACCCCTCATCCTCCTGCGCTCCAAGGAATGGAGTCCCCAGCCTGCTCAACCTCTCCCTGTGGCTCAGGCCCTCAAGTCCTGACAACATCCTCGTATTCCAGAGAATCGGCGTGTTTTTTTTTTCATTTCCCTTAATAAATTGAGGCCGGGTGCGGGGGTGCGAATCCAAACTTACAAGTGGGAGAGGAAATGCGGGCAGAAATGAGCAAGGAATATCGCAGATAAAGTTTAATGCAGAAAAAGTGCGGCGCGATGTATTTGGGAAGAAATTGTGCCGAGAAGCTGCGTAAATTGTTCAATTTCAAAAGAGCTGCAGGAACTGGAATACACAAATGTTTGCAGCTGACTGGATAAGTTGTTCAAGCTGAAAATGCTGGAATTGCTCAGCAGGCTGGACATCTTCAGTGATCAGACATAGTTTCTGTGTTGGTAGATAAAAATGCTGGAGAAACTCAGCGGGTGACCTTCGGGTTTCGGCCCGAAACGTTGCCTATTTCCTTCGCTCCATAGATGCTGCCACACCCGCTGAGTTTCTCCAGCATTTTTTTATCTACCTTCGATTTTCCAGCAGTTCCTTTTTTCTGTCCTCCTTTTTAAACATAGTTTCTGTGTTTTCTGTTTTTATTTCCACCGTAGTTTTCTACTCTTCTGCAAAATGTGTTTAAAAGCAAGATGGAAATCCTTGATTATTTAAACAGAAGCACACTGCACTGAAACAGGGAGATATGCTATTTTTAATCCATTGGGTAGATCTTCAGTTTAATTTAGATTAGAGATACAGCGCGGAAACAGGCCCACCCAGTCCTCGCCAACCAACGATCCCTGCACACTTAGGGGCAATTTACAATTTTACAATAACCTCCAAACCTGTACGTCTTTGGAGTGTGGGAGGAAACCAGAGGTCCCCTGGAAAACCCACGCAGGTCAGGGGGAGAGCGTGCAAACTCCGTAGTCAGAATCGAACCAACGGGGAGAACGTACAAACTCCGTACAGACAGCAGCCGTTGTCGGGATCGAACCCCGGTATCCGGCGCTGTATTCACTGTAAAAGCCCTGTCCCACGGTACGAGTTCATTCCAAGATTTCTCCCGAGTTTGCCCCGATTCGAACTCGGAGATTTACGGTAATGGCCACTCGTCGGTACTCGGGGCTCTCGTGGACATTTTTCATCATGTTGAAAAATCTTCACGAGTCTTCCCGCGCTTACCTGCCGTTAGCGCTAATAGACGTCCCCGAGCTCCGACGTACCTGCTACGTTCATTCTCCGTGCTTACCACGAGTTTGGGGTTTTTTAAACTCGGGAGAGCTCTTGGAATGAACTCGTACCGTGGGACAGGGCTTTTAGGCAGCAACTCTACCGCTGCGCCACCATGACCGTTCTGCAAAGAAAGGTGATGTCTGGTTCAAATTTGAAACCAACAGGATTTTGTTATCCAGAACTACTAAAGGCATGTGTTTGGTGATATCCATCTTTTCATTAAATTGTAAACGAAATTCCAAATTGCCTGCTTGTGTTTCGTTGATTCACAGGCAACCTTTCCCATTAGTATCTTAATTAGTTATATTGTACGGTAGTTTTTTTTTAACGGAAGACTTTTATGGTGTCAATAAGCGGAAATTAAACAAACTATGCTGAAACATTCAGTTTTGCTTGGTTTATTGTCACGTGTACCGAGATACAATTACAGCTCACTCTGAAGAAGGGTCTCGACCCGAAACGTCACCCAGTCCTTCTCTCCAGAGATGCTGCCTGTCCCGCTGAGTTACTCCAGCATTTTGCATCTATCTTTGGTGTAAACCAGCATCTGCAGTTCTTTCCTACACATCTTGTCCATTTCATAGTTAGAAACAACGCAGCTGGTACCATCGTGCATGGGGAACGTATTCACTGCTGAAGTTCCTTGCACAGATTATTTGCTGATTTTATTCCGTATGACAACTTGTTATATGAATATAACTCCTTGTAGGGAGTAATAAGTACCTGTCAGCAGAAAGACATTTGATCAGCCAGGCAGTAAAGAGAGGAAAAAATATTAATGTTTCAGATGGGTTATCGAGCTGAAATATTAATCTGGAGATACAAGTAACTGCAAATTCTGGAATCTTAAGCAAAACGCAAAGAGCTGGAGTAACTCAGTGCGTCAGGCAGCATCTGTGAATGCATCTCAGGCTAGATGCAGGAAGATTGTACCCAATGTTGGGGAAGTCCAGAACAAGGGGTCACAGTTTAAGGATAAGGGGGAAGTCTTTTAGGACCGAGATGAGAATTTTTTTTTTCACACAGAGAGTGGTGAATCTGTGGAATTCTCTGCCACAGGAAGTAGTTGAGGCCAGTTCATTGGCTATATTTAAGAGGGAGTTAGATGTGGCCCTTGTGGCTAAAGGGATCAGGGGGTATGGACAGAAGGCAGGTACAGGATACTGAGTTGGATGATCAGCCATGATCATATTGAATGGCAGTGCAGGCTCGAAGGGCCGAATGGCCTACTCCTGTACCTATTTTCTATGTTTCTATGTTTTTATGAAAGGCTTGGTTGACGTTTCGGGTCGGGACCTATCTTTAGGCTGATTGTTGTGGGGGGCAGACGAAGGCTGGAAATGAGAGGTGGAGGCGTGACAAAGCCTGGCGAGTGATAGGTGGAGACAGACACAAAAAGCTGGAGTAACTCAGCGGGTCAGGCAGCATCTATGGTGAAAAGGAATGGGTGACGTTTCCGGTCGAGACCCTTCTTCAGACTGGGAGTCAGGGGAAACGAGAGATATAGACGGAGATATGATATGCTATTTATTGTCAGTCAAACCTAGGCTTGAACGAAATACCATTATTACAGGGTTTTTTTACATTACAAAAAAAACCAAGTCCCACACTTAACACAGTTTACATAAACATCCATCACAGTGAGTCTCCAACACCTCCTCACTGTGATGGAAGGCAAAGATAAGGAGAGATGTGGAACAAATGAATGAAAGATATGCAAAAAAGTAATGATGATTAAGGAAGCAGGTCATAGTTCGCTGTACTATTCCTTCTCTCCAGAGATGCTGCCTGTCCCACTGAGTTACTCCAGCTTTTTATGCCTCACTTCAGTTTAAACCAGCATCTGTGGTTCCTTCCTACATCAGTGATAGGTGGCTACAGGTGAAGGGGGGGGGGTTCGATTGTCAGGGATGCAATTCCCTGCCACAGTGGGCAGTGGAGGCCAAGTCACTGGATGGATTTAAGAGAGAGTTAGATAGAGCTCTAGGTGCTAGTGGAGTCAAGGGATATGGGGAGAAGGCAGTCACGGGTTATTGATAGGGGACGATCAGCCATGATCACAATGAATGGCGGTGCTGGCTCGAAGGGCCGAATGGCCTCCTCCTGCACCTATTTTCTATGTTTCTATGTTTCTATGCCAGATGGAGTGGAGTAGGTGACAAAGGCTAGAGATGAAAAGCAGACAAAAGTAAGTTTGTTTATTGTCACGTGTTCCGAGGTACAGTGAAAAGCTTTTGTTGCGTGCTAACCCGTCAGCAAAAAGACAATACATGATTACAATCGAGCCGTCCACAGTGTACAGATACATGATAATGGGAATAACATTTAATGCAAGAAAAAGTCCAGTATAGACTGATTAAAGATAGTCCGGGGGTCTCTAATGAGCTGGATAGTAGGTCAGGACCGCTCTCTAGTTGTTGGTAGAATGGTTCAGTTGCCTGATAACAGCTGGGAAGAAACTGTCCCTGAATCTGGAGGTGTGCGTTTTAACACTTCTATACCTAATAGGAGACGGGAGTGGCCGGGGTGTGACTCATCCTTGATTGTGCTGCTGGCCTTGCCGAGGCAGCATGAGGTATAAATGGAGTCAATGGAAGGGAGATGGGTTTGTGTGATGGTCTGGGCTGCCTCATAAGGCCGTAAGTGATAGGAGCAGAATCAGACCATTCGGCCCCATCAAGTCTACTCCGCCATTCAATCGTGGCTGATCTATCTCTCCCTCCTAACCCCATTCTCCTGCCTTCTCCCCACAACCTCTGACACCCGTACTAGTCAAGAGTCTATCTATCTCTGCCTTAAATTCCTTGCAACTTGTCGCGGAGAGGGCATCACAGGAGCGCCAGAGGTGTGAAACGTACAGCCAGAGGGAGGGATGTAGGTGGGAGAGGACGCAGAGGTTGGGTAGAGGATGGGAGAGTGGGAGAAATGGGTGCACTGGGACGGGTAGAGGATGCACAGGAAAGAGAGATTGGTAAGGTTCCTTAAAATTGGAGAATTACACGTTCATCTGATTTTCTCTGCACAGATGCCCCCTGATTTGTTTGCATATTACCAGCACGTTCCGTTTTATTTCATTTGCGGCTTTTACAATATTTAGCTTTTGACTTCCCTGGGAAAATTACATGAGGGATAATTGAGGACCACGTTTTCGATATCTAGTCCAGGTTGTTTTGAAGCTACGACATCCGGAGGCTGCAGCGAATCGTTCGATCGGCAGAGAAGGCTATTGGCTGCAACCTTCCCTCCATTGACGAACTGCACACTGCAAGGGCCAGGAAGCGAGCGGGTAAGATCACCCCTGACCCCTCTCACCCTGGCCACAAACTCTTTGAATCACTTCCCTCTGGAAGGCGACTCCGGACTGTCAAAGCCACCACAGCCAGACATAAAAACAGCTTTTTTTCCACGAGTTGTAGCTCTACTCAATAACCAAAAATCTGTAGCCTCCTTTTGCTCTGGTATTTTATTTAATTCACATGTTTAATCGATAATGTTTTATTATTAATGTTTAATGTTTTATGTGTCATTCCTAACTGTCACTGTATGTCATGTTGTCACTTGCGGGTGGAGCACCAAGGCAAATTCCTTGTATGTGAATACTTGGCCAATAAACGTATTCATTAATTCAAGCTCCTGGTCAGAGATTACCTACGGAATCTTTTCAATGCCGATTGACGAAACCTTGCACTTTACAATTCATTTTTAATTGAAAAGAAGATTGTGATTTTTTTTTTTTTAAATGGACATAAAATACGGATCAAAAAAGAAGTCTTCATCCATCATTTATTTTAATATGTGGTTAGGGCAAGAGATTAATCATATGAAGAAAAAAGTGAAGAGCTATCTTATTTGCGCATCCATTGATTTATTTCAGCAAGGCAGAGGCTTTCAGTAATATTAACGATCAGATCACCTTTGCTGCAGGAATGGAACGGCGCAGTAAAGGACTAGACAGTCTTGCTGCCCCCAGCACAGAGATGTATGACCTCATTTTGGAGAACACTGAAAATAAAAAAGTTTGCCAGAGACAGAGCCCACGACTGTTGTCACTTCTTCTCTATCCCGAACCGCGGTGGCCCTGCAGTAGAGTTGCTGCCTCACAGCGCCAGAGCCCCAGGTTCGATCCTCTCCACGGGTGCTGTCTGTACGGAGTTTGCACGCTCTTCCCTGTCACCCCGTAGGGTGCTCCGGTTTCCTCCCACGTCCCAAAGACTTACAGGGTCGTGGGTTAATTGGCATCTGTAAATTGTCCCCGGCGTGTAGGATAGAACTAATGTACGGGTGATAGATGATCGGCGCTGCCTCGGTGGGCCGAAGGGCCTGTTTCCACGCTGTATGTCTACACTAAACTAACCAGAACATCATTCTGGAAATGACAAAATATCTAAGGTCCTGTCTGTTGCTTCGCCTTCATCTGCTCTATGCACCAAAATATAGTTGAGCTTCATCAATTCATTCAACCAAACACAGCGTGAA
Source organism: Malacoraja senta (assembly GCA_038087875.1). Taxonomy (NCBI): domain Eukaryota; kingdom Metazoa; phylum Chordata; class Chondrichthyes; order Rajiformes; family Rajidae; genus Malacoraja; species Malacoraja senta. Next base: position 5,362,323 of record CM075981.1, on the reverse strand, counting down.
GTGGATTCATCTTGAATGGTGTTTCAGAATTCAGAATTTCACGTTGAAGTGAATTCAATTCAGGATCAGTGTTGGAAGGAACTGCAGATGCTGGTTTGAACCAAAGATGCTGGAGTAACTCAGAGGCACAGGCAGCATCTCTGGAGAGAAGGAATGGGTGACGTTTCAGGTCGAGACCCTTCTTCAGTCTATCTTCAATTCAGGAGCAGTATGCCCAGTAGCGCAGGAATACTGAAATTAAGCTCTGCCTCCCTTATTTGACTAGCTCAGCACAACACTGCACCTTAATGGATTATTAGTGGGTTGCAGCAACGACACAGTCATAGAACACAGGACAGTACAGCTCAGGGACAGACCTTTGGGCTCATAATGTCTGTAGGAGCCATTAAGCTTAACTAAGTATATTATAGCCATGACTAACATTTTGTAATATTTTTAGATTTTATCTCTCTGTACTTTTGTAGGTGGGATTTGATACATAGAAGGGGTGTGTCTATTTCTAGAGGAGACTAGCGCTGTGGAAGTTAATAATGATTTAAACTCACAAAATGGATTCCGCTGAAACTAAGACAGGCTTTCACCATCTTCTATTAAATTGCAAAGCTAGCAAAAAAGCACTAACCCTTGCTTTCAGTACATTAACAAGGTCAGCAGACTGTTGATGTTCCCTTTCCAATAACATAAGCGAGATAACAAGCACAGCTTCATGAATGTCTCCTCTACAATGTAAACATTGAGAGAGAATTCAGACTATAAGATTATAATGTGCGTTATAAGTAGAAAAAACCAAAATGCTTGTTCTGCAGAAATATAGCCTTCTAATATAACCATATATGGCTAACCCTTCCTCTGTCAGAAGAACCTGTCAATCTTCTGATGCTGTCAATCTTAAGAATCTGTCGATCTTAAGAAGCAAAAGGCTGTACTGAGCTTTATAGACAACGTATTGCTGAATCGTTGGTTATTTTAGTGTAAATATGTAATTAGGTCACTGCCCCTTTGTGTGGGGATGAGAACTCTGTATAGTCTGTAATCTGCATACTGTTAAGAGTTTTACCTTACACCCGCCTGGCGAAATCAAGATTTTACTGCTTGATCCTTGATTTTATTTGCGTTTCTGTCTGATTACGAATATTTGGACCACGACAGCGCAGACTCATAGATTAGGAATCAGTTGGGTCTCAGAAGGATGGTGAGAATATAGTTTTTTACCACACACGCTACATGATCACGACTCACACAAGTTAAAGAAATGACATACTTTTATAAGAAGAAACTTTTGTGTGACTTATATGACATGAATGGATCAGCGATTGAGAACGGAAAGAGATGGATTATTTCTTTGCTATGTACTACTTCAATAAAAGACAAATTGATCAAGAAACAACATTTGGAAGATCTTTTTTACTATCTTAACTGTGTCGTGAGTGCATAAAATATACCTCCCAACCATTCCCGAGGAGTAATGGCTATCGAAGTCGGACTCTAAGAACGTCGGAGAGACTGCCATTATAATGTCCATGCTGAACATGATGCCAAGTTAGACTAATCTCCTCTGCCTCCATATGATCCATATATCCGGATCCTATACATCCGGATCCTATATATCCGGATCTTATAGAAACATAACACTGAACTTTATTAGCCAATACTGTTATTTGCACTTTATCAGTATATTGACCATTGTGTATATATTTATAGAATGCCTTGTAGTAAATGCCTACTATGTTCTGTTGTGCTGAAGCAAAGCAAGAATTTCATTGTCCTACCAGGGACACATGACAATAAACTCACTTGACTTGACTTGATATAAAATTGGTTCTTATAGAAATATATAAAATTCTTAAGGGACTGGACAGGCTAGATGCAGGAAACATGTTCCCGACGTTGGGGGAGTCCAGAACCCGGGTGACACAGTTTAAGAATAAGGGGAAGGCCATTTAGGACTGAGATGAGGGAAAACATTTTCACCCAGAGAGTTGTGAATCTGTAGAATTCTCTGCCACAAAAGGCAGTGGCCAATTCACTGGATGTTTTCCAGAGAGAGTTAGTTATAGCTCTTAGGGCTAACGGAATCAAGGGATGTGGGGAGTTCCGATCATCCTGGCGAGAGGGCCTGAACATCGGGCCATCCGAAGCGGCGACTGCGGAGTGCTCAAACGCCCCGACCACGGGTGAACAATGAGGAAGATGACTGAGGCTTCACCTTTGTTCTCCTCCGTCCCCACCTCAATGAGTTCCGTGGCCGCCATGATGTAGAGCTCTTCTTCCGTCGCCTCCGCATCCAAGCGTTTTTCCATGGGAAGGAGTCCTCACCCCCTAGTGATGACCCCTTCCCCCGTCTCCAACGGATCCCCTCCTCTTGGACTCCCCCTCATGGCCATCTACCTGCTTTAGACCTTTTAATTTAAACTGCCAGTGGGACATCAACCGCCTCAACCTCTCCACTCCCTTTTCTCACTCTAACCTCACTAATGCCCCCCCCACCCGTGTATACACAGATCACCACCAATAGCGTTTAAAAAAACTTGGCATTGAACAGGTTTATCTTGGCCAGTCTCACCTAAGAAGCTGTGCATTGTAGTTTTTGAGATTTCAGTCCATTTACTATCTGAGTAATCAGGTAATCTGCACAGGTTCTGCTTTGGAGGAAAAGGCAAGTTGCATGAGAAAAGATTCAGGGAGCCTTGGCATAATAACCCAAGACGTTCTTATCTAAATATCATCAATTATCAAACACCATCCCTCTCGCACTCTGCCACCTCCTCCATATTACAACCAATTTTTTCATTTCTTTGAAGCCAATGGAATGGAAAATTGGTGAAGAGTAGAACAGTGGCAGTTGATGAAGTTGATGCTTAATGCAGGGGTCCAGGTTCGATGTTGACCTCAGGTGCCTGTGCATGCAGACCTTGCACCTGACTAGATGTTACTATCTGTTCTTCCACCTGGTGTCCCAGTTTCCTCCCACATCCTGGGCGAATTGGTGTGTTAATCAAAAGTTCATAAGTCATCAGAGCAGAATTTGGCCATTTAGCCCATCAAGTCAACACCACTATGGCTGATCTATCTTTTGCTCTCAACCCCCATTCTCCTGCCTTCTCCCCGTAACCTTTGCCACCCTTTACCAATCAAGAACCCGTCAATCTCCACGTTAAAAATACCCATTGACTTGGCCCCCACAGCCGTCCGGGTACAATGGATCCCACAGATTCACCACCCCCTGGCTAAGTAGGTTCTGTAAAGGTGTCCCTTAATGTAGCTTAAAGACAAAAAGAATCAAAGGTGAGTTGAAGCTGTGTGAGAGGGTGCGTGAGTGGCAGGGACTGGGGCAGAAACCACAATGGGATTGATCACCTGCCAGCCGATGGGTTAAACGTACCAATTATTGATTAGTGAGAGTGTCAGGGGGCTATGGGGAGAAGGCGGGAGAATGGGGTGGAAAGAGAAATATAGATCGGCCATGATTGAACGGCGGAGTAGACTTGATGGGCCGAATGGCCTAATAATGCTGCTGGAACTTATGAACTAAACCCAATGGGCGGCACAGTGACGCAGCGGGTAGAGCTGCTGCCTCACAGCGACCCGGGTCCAATTCAAACATTGCATCCCCCCCCCCCCCCTGTGGAGTTTGCACGTTCTCCCTGTGTTCTCCCTTGGGTTTCCTTCAGGCACTCCAGATTTGCTTTGTGCGGGTTTGTAGGCTAATTGGCCTCTGTAAACTGTCCCTAGTGCGTAGGGAGTGGATGAGAGTGGGATAACATTGAACTCATAAACTAACTAAACTAACATTTTAGTTAGTTTAGTTAGTTTAGTTAGTTAAGTGGTTTGTTGGAGGTCTAGACTTTTTTGTGTAGGGGGGGGAAGAGGGAAACTTCCTTTCAGCGTCCCTACCTGGCCGGAGAGGCAGCTCTTCTCCGGGCTGCAGCTTCGACCCGTCCTCGCTGCCTACCAGCGGGCCTGGAGCGGCGTTTCCTGTCGGGGACCGCCCAGAACCTCGGCCTTCGGCGGCGGCACAGCGCTGGAGCGCTATCGCGGAGCGGGCGATGCCTTGCCCGGGTCTCCGCGCTGGAGCTCCGGTGAGCTGAGGATCGCTGGGGAAAACATCGCGGAGCTGCGGAACTGTGGAGCGACCGGCTGTGGGCGGCGGCGCTGAACTTGACACCGGGAGCCTGGGATCTCTAGATGAGATCGCCAGTTGTGGAGCTCCAACCGGCGCGGCCTTGTTGGCTTCGGAAGCCGCGGCCCCCAGTGCGGAAGCGGCCATTCCAGGGTCCCTAAGCCGCTGGGAGGACTCTCCCGACGCCGGAGGAACATCACCCGGCTAGAACGGCCTGGAACGTCAGGCCTCCGTAGAGGCAACTGTGGAGGCCTCAATGGGCCCGACTATGGGTGAACTGGGGTTGGGGACTGGACTTTGTGCCTTCCCTCATGGTGGGAGCCATTGTGGGGGGATGTTTAGTGTTAAGACTATCTTGGTGTGATGTCTGTATTCTTCTCTTTTTTCGTGTGCTGCATAATGGCAAAAAGCGTTTCACTTCACTACACCTGGGTGTATGTGAATGTGACTAATAAAAATACCTTGACCTTGACCTTGACCTCATGTGAACGGGTGATCAATGGTCAGAGGAAGATGACTGAACTTTGGTGCCTTCCCTCACAGTGGGAAACTTTGATACCGCAGTGTGGGGATGTTTATGTTAAAGACTATCGTGTTCTGTGTTCTTTATTTCATTCCTATGGCTGTATGGAGACCACAAATTTCACTGTACCAAATTGGTGGATGTGACAATAAATGTATCTTGTCTCTTGTATGGAATTGTAGGGCCGAATGGGGCTGTTTCCATGCTGCATCTCGAAACTGAACTAAGCTAAATCCTTCTGCATAGTTATAAAGATAAATATAGGGGGAACTAAATCAATATTACCAGTGTTATACTCTTGCCCAAAGTTCTGATGGTCTGCAAGGAAAGATTAGGGTTTTCATCTGTCAGCCAGCAAGCTCTAATCTAACTGCGTACGTCAGCAGTCGTATTACTACACTCTCAAGAAAACTGGGGAAGTTGTCCAATTTATCCACATCTGAACTCCAAGACCAAATATAATGTTTTTCAATTATCAGAGGCCTGTCTTTTACTCGTGGTGATTTTTGGGATCCATCAGCAGATAATCAGTGGTAAACCTGCTAACGTTATGAACTAGCGGCGTTTTTCATCTGTCCCTTGATGAAGAGAACAGCGAGAAACAAGCAAAGATTCACCAAGGTGTAATTCCTTCTGATATAGCTTTTCCAACATCCACTTTGACTCCTTTATTATTTGCCAGTTCGAGTGCAGGATTTATTAGTGTAGCGATTGCTGTAGCTTTCTCTGCTGCCGGGAATTCCCTGTACAACTCAGTTCGGTTCAGTTTAGTTTACTGTCACACGTGCCGAGGTACAGTGAAAAGCTTTTTGTAGCGTACTAACCGGCCAGCAGAAAGACAACACATCATTACAATCAATCCATTTACAGTGCATAGATACGTTTTCTTGCGTTTGAGGCAGCGGAAGTCCGCGGCAGGGTGATGCCATCCGGTTCGACATGCGTAGGTGCCCGCCCTAAAAAGCACGCGCCAACCACTCCGGGTTGCTGCTGTCTCTGTTTGTTGTCGTTCACCTGACTGAGGTCAGTTGACAGGGCTCACCGCGGGGTGGTCGACAACATGAGCCCCAATAGATACATGATAAAGGAATAACATCGAGTGCAAGGTAAAGCCAGCAAGGTCCGGTCAAGGAACATCGATGAGGTAGATGGTAGTTTAGCATTGCTCTTTGGTTGTGGTAGGATGACTCAGTTTCCTGATAACAACTGGGAAGAAACTGTCCCTGAATCTGGAGGTGTGCGTTTTCACACTTCTATAACTTTTGCCCGATGGGAGAGGGGAGAAGAGGGGAGTGGCCAGGGTGCGACTCGTCCTTGATTATGCAGCTGGCCTCGCCGAGGCAGCGGGAGGTGTAATGACCCCTGTAATGAGGTTTTAATAACACACAACAGGGTTGGAATTGCTGTGAGGATGTTCCGTGCGTCAACCCCCGTCACACCAACCTGGCCCCAGGTTCAGTGCCGCGCGGCACAAGTTCGCCCTGGCGTGCCGCAGACGTACCCCGACAACGGGCCTGGCTCGCCCGCCGTGGAACCAGGAACCCGCCCGGAGAGGAGGCAGTCGGAGTGGGGCCGGAGGGCCGGTGAGCAGAGCGGCTGTGGGAAGGCGTGCGGTGCCTCGACGGGGGGAGTGGGCCGCTGGAGGCCCTGCAGCAACCTGGGGCTCGACTGGACCGGGGGCCGCTCCAAGAGGCTGAGCTCGCGGAGCATGGGGCATGAAACAGTACAGCACAGTAACAGGCCCTTCTGCCCTCAGTGTCTTTCCTGAACAAGCAAAACAAATTTCATCTGCCTGCACATGCATATTCATCTGGCTATCTAAAACCCTCCTAAACACCACAATTACCCACTTTGCAAGTGTATGCAGATCTTCAAGCCACAAGAGTGAAGTGCAGGCTTCTTCTTCTTGCGTTGGAGGCAGCAGAGGTTACGTGACGCCCTCCAGGTGCTGTAGCCAGTACAATGTGCTGTTGTCGAGGGCAGTGAGGTGCTGTTTGCTGGTCCGCTCCACGCACGCAGGCTGCTGATGAACGCAGGCCCCAGCGATGCATGTGGGCCTTGAACCGGCCGACCCCTGTACGGAGCCGGTTCAGGGCGACCCACTCTTTGCGGGGCAGGTCCGAGCCGGGCGGGGCTGTGGCGTTCGGTGCAACAGTGAATTACGGAGGTCGCGACGTAGGGTAGGACATAGCGTCACAGCAGGAAATAAATTAAAATGAGGGATGAGAGCAAAATGTATTGATAAAAAATTATGTTGCAAACATTTTTCTACCATTCAGTGAAAAGATCATAAGGAAAAGGATTTCAGAAATCTTTGGTTGGGCCCAATTTTTTTTAAAGTTTAATAAACTGAAGATCGTTAATAAACCAGAAGCAATCAAATTATCGCCATTTATTAGAAGGCTTTATAGGGTCAAATTATTGCCAGTGGCTGTGATATGCAACTCATATTTCATTCATGCTGTGAAATGTTTTTCTGCTGCGATAATAGCTATGTATATAATCTTACGGAGGTAAAATGGAGGAACAGGTCCCCTCTGGAATGGATGCAATACACATCAATGTCTGATCCAACTTTTTTTTTAAATCGCAGCAGCTTTAGTCAGCTTTTTGTCACACGAAGCGTGCATCGGGAGATTTGCTTTTTCTCGCCGTGAGTGACAGTGAATAGCCAATTGAATTTTGACATATTGTTATCAGTCCCCTGATTTCCTAAATCCCAGGAGATTTGACAGCTCTAAGGAATCAAAGGGCTGCTTATCTCTCCGCTGATATATTCCAGCAAGGCGGCAGGGTGGGAAGGATAACCTCTGACCCGCTGAGCACAGTTTGCAACGACAGTTGACAATGACCTTACCTGACTTCTACTTTCTTAGAAATGTAAAGAAAATGCGGTATCTCTCCAAATGCCTTTCGATCACGAAATCATAAGATTACAAAATATTACTACATTGAAAATGTGCCTCATAATGTCCACGCGGGTTAAAGAGGAGCCATTTAAAATAAGTTCATATGTTCATAAGTGATAGGAGCAGGATTAGGCCATTCGGCCCATCAAGTTTACTCCGCTATTCAATCTATCTCTGATCCATCTCTCCCTCCGAACCCCATTCTCCTGCCATCACCCCACAACCCCTGACACCCGTACTAATCAAGAATCTATCTATCTCTGCCTTAAAAGAATATCCATTGGCTTGGCCTCCACAGCCGTCGGTGGAGATGAATTCCAGATTCACCACTCTCTGTTCAAACAGATTTCTACACATGTACTGTGAAAAGCATGTGTAGGAAGGAACTGCAGATGCTGGTTTACACCGAAGCGTCCTCAGAGGGAGGGCTACATGTATATATGTATGTAGTTTGTTTGTTTATACTATTCTTATAACAAATGTAAAGCACTTTGGCCAACGAGAGTTATTTTTTAAATGTGCTGTATAAATAAATGTGACTTGACTTGACTTGAAGATTGACACAAAAAGCTGGAGTAACTCAGCGGGTCAGGCGGCATCCCTGAGAGAAGGAATAGGTGACGTTTCAGGTCTATACACCTTTTCAGTCTGTTTTGCACTGATACCTTGATTTTACAGTTTTTGTTGATATTCACTGTGTTAGAGAATGTGTGTAAGTTATGTATAACATGTATCATTTATATTTTGTGTGATATCTGAGTCTATGAGCCTGTCTTGCTGTTGCAACCAACAGTTTCATCACAATCTGTACCTGACCAAACCTGTGCGTATGACAATCAACTCAACTTGACTTGATGAACTGAAAACCAATGGAAATATTCGTCCTCTGTCCCTGTCACTAGACACACAACGCATGAAACATTGCTTCTCAAATCCATTTCAAATTGAAACCGCAGCAAGCAGCAACAAGCAGCATCGACAGCATTGTATTTTTTAGCATAGAGAGCAGAGGACCAATTTTGGTATAATACTTTGCTTTTTTATTTTTCGAAACATAGAAACATAGAAAATAGGTGCAGGAGTAGGCCATTCGTCCCTTCGAGCCAGCACCGCCATTCAATATGATCATGGCTGATCATCCAAAATCAGTACCCCGTTCCGGATTTTTTCCCCATATCCCTTGATTCCGTTTAGCCCCAAGAGCTAAATCGAACTCTCTCTTGAAAAGTTCCCGTGAATTGGCCTTAAAAACACACTGGATAAACTGCCATTCCGAAGTTCTGGAGACTATTTAGCAAATGGTTGCCTGCATATATTTTTGATGCAAGGAAAATTGAGAGCCAATCAGTAATTTCTTTTGCAGAAGTGATCAAAAGTGAATGTTGCTGCAGGCACAATATTGATCTGCTTTTCGCAAAGATCTTGTCATTTGCTGAGATTTCACCCATCTCTGGAGATATTTTTTGTAAATACTGTACCTTAGATGTTGCACCTCACAATTAAAACAAGCTCAAATGACTCTGTGAGGGACAAGACAGACAAAAATGCTGGAGAAACTCAGCGGGTGAGGCAGCATCTATGGAGCGAAGGAATGGGTGACGTTTCGGGTCGAGACCCTTCTTCAGACTGATGTGGGGAGTGCGGGGGGCGGAAGAAGAAAGGAAGAGGCGGAGGCAGTAGGCTGTGGGAGAGCTGGGAATGGGAAGGGAAGGAGGGAGAAACCAAGGACTACCTGAAATTGGAGAAGTCAATGTTCATACCGCTGGGGTGTAAACTGCCCAAGCAAAATATAAGGTGCTGCTCCTCCAAGTGAGGGACAAATATCAGCATTATCTGGCCTGACAAGGATATATTGTCGGAGGGAACTGCAGATGCTGGTTTACACCGAAGATAGACACAAAATGCTGGAGTAACTCAACGGGACAGGCAGTATCTCTGGAGAGAAGGAATGGGTGACGTTTCGGGTCGAGACCCTCCTTCAGACTGATATAATTTTCCTTCACATAACATGTTTCGGTCAAAACTTGTGGGAATAGCGCGATTTTCAGACCTCCGAACCGGTTGCACATATTAACAGCACATCATTCTGAGACATGAACAGGCAAAACCAATTATTCTATAGGATAAGTCACTATGGCAGAAGCTCCTTAAACTAGAGGTACACAGCTCAAGATCTTGATTAGTAAGAGCGTCAAAGTTTACAGGTAAGTCAAGAGTCAAGAGAGTTTTATTGTCATGTGTCCCAGATAGGACAATGAAATTCTTGCTTGCTGCTGCACAACAGAATATGTAAACGTAATACATAACGGGAGAGAGAGAAAAAAAAGTTGCATATATATACACATGCACACATACTCAATAAATAAACTAATATAGTGCAATAATAATAATAGTCTGTTTAGTTCAGAGCTTATTTGTTGTTGTGTTTAATAGCCTGATGGCTGTGGGGAAGTAGCTGTTCCTGAACTTGGACGTTACAGTTTTCAGGCTCCTGTACCTTCTTCCCGATGGCAGTGGTGAATTGAGTGTGAAGCCAGGACGGTGTGGATCTTTGATGATGTTGGCAGCCTTTTTGAGGCGGCGACTTCGATAGATCCCTTCGACGGTGGGGAGGTCAGAGCCGGTGATGGACTGGGCAGTGGTCACAACGTTTTGCAGTCTTTTCCGCTCCTGGACGTTAAAAAAATGGGATTGAGAGGGGAAAAAATAGATCGACCATGATCAAATGGCGGAGCAGACTCGATGGGCCGAATGGCTTAATTCTGCTCCTGTGTCATGGTCTCATGTCTGAGTGCTTGATTAGAGCAGCTATGAGGGAAGAGGGTTGTGGGAGGGGATGCGTAAGGTAGAAAGTCTCACTTGTAAAAGGCTGTGAGATCTGGCAGTGTTGGAAGGAACTGCAGACGCTGGTTTAAACCTCAGATGGGCACGAAAAAGCTGGAGTAACTCAGCGGGACAGGCAGCATCCCTGGAGAAAAGGAATAGGTGACGTTTCGGCTCGCGACCTTTCTTCAGACAGAGAGTCAGGGGAAAGAGAAACGAGAGATATAGACGGTGAAATAGAGAGATATAGAACAAATGAATTAAAGATATGCAAAAAGGTAACAAAGGAAACAGGCCATTGTTAATTGCGGGCTAGGTGAAAACGAGTTACAGACAATAGAACTCAACTTTGAAGTCAGTACTTCTGGAAGATTGGAAATGAATCGATCAATTCTATGGAGCAATCCCAAACACTGGCACAAATAAACCCTCTCTCTTGCAGAGGGACCAGTTGGGTCTGCTTTCTTCTGTTAAGGCCTCATTTCTCAATTGACAAACAAGGATGCTACATGGATATGATACTATGCTCCAGTATTCACGAGCAAGGCCAAAGTTGCCACATACAATGACATCTTCTTCTTCTTGCGTATGGCATGCACAGCCTAAAGTTGTAGGACAACTTGTTCTATTCGATCTTATTTGATTGTGCACGCCAGGTTGATTGCATTCGTCGAAACAGGGTTGCAATCGTGAAGGTTGCAATCAACAATGACATCGTTGCTCATGTTCATCGACCTATATGCAAAGCTGCACTATAAACAGGAACCATACAATTCAAAGTCACATGTGTGTGTGTTATACATTCCATGGTGGGGCTTCCTAATTCAAATTCAATTCAATTGCATGGTCCATAAAAACCATGCACTATATGAGACATGATGTATCTGGGTGGACTTCCAAAGGCAGAAGGTTATAACATTTCTTTCCACCGGTGAGCTCACGGTGGCGTAGCAGTACAGTTGCTGCCTTACAGCGCCAGAGACCCAGGTTCGATCCTGACTATGGGTGCTTCTCTGTACGGAGTTTGTACATTCTCCCCGTGACCCGCGTGGGTTTTCTCCAAGATCTTTGGTTTCCTCCCACACACCACAGACGGACAGGTTTGTATGTTAATTGTCTTGGTGTAAATGTAAAATTGTCCCTGGTGTGTGTAGGGCACTGTTAAGGGCCTGTCCCACTTTCACGACCTAATTCACGACCTCTGCCGAGTTTGCCCTTGACTCATACTCGCAGCATGGTCGTCACGAGGTCGTAGGAGGTCGTAGGTAGGTCGTAGGAAGGTCATGATGCTAGTCGTAGGTACTCGTGGCATCAAGGAGGTCGGGGCGTTTTTCTAGCCTGATGAAAAATGTCCACGAGTAAAAATGATCGTGAATTAGGTCGTGAAAGTGGGACGGGCCCTTTAGTGTGCGGGGATCGCTGGTCGGCACAGACTTGGTGGACAGAAGGGACCGTTTCCACGCTGCATCTCTAGACTAAAATAAACTAAACCATATGCATGGTTTATATCTGCATTTGACTGCAATTTATTTATCTTTCAGTCACAACAGCTTAAGTTTTAATCGATGTGGCTGGAAATCTCTTTTATTGTCCTCATTTAATACAAAGTTATCTGGCAAAACATGCAAAATTGTTTTGCAAAAACCAACAGAAAATTTATATTTTGATATAAAGAACTCGGAATAAATATCGTATGCAGGCTGGGAAGGATGTAAAATTCATTTCTATTCATGAGATGGTAAATCCCACACATGATTATATTGCTTATGTCCCTCATGAGTTATCAGGATCAGCTCACCCGTGGAAATAAATGTTACAACCCTCTGCCTTGTTAAGTATACCCTGATACGGCATGACTCATATAACGTCCAGATTTGTATGATGTGTATTAGGTAAAGAATAATTACTCATTCATTGCATGATTAGAGTTACTTCCCTGCAAAATTTAATAATTTGAATTTATATGGTGCTTTTAACATAGTAAAATAGAGTCATAGAGTCAGACAGCGTGGAAACAGGCCCTTCAGCCCAACTTGCCCACAACCACCAACGTACCTCATCTTCAATGGTCCCACCTGCCTTCATTTGGTCCATATCCCTCTTAACCTGTCCTATTGTGGTGTAAGGGTCAAACAGACCATCTATATCCATCAATCAACTCTCATCTTTTGTCTGTGAGTCTGCCTGTCTGTGATTCAGGGATGCCCTGAACTACGCCAAAACGGTACATGATAGCGCCACAATTTTTGCACCACCTTACTCACGATTGTCTTGTTTAAGAAAAAACTCAGGTGCTGGAAAAATCGAAGGAAAACATAAATGCTGGAGAAACTCAGCGGGTGAGGCAGCATCTATGGAGCGAAGGAATAGGCGATGTTTTGGGTCGAGACTTGTGGTGTGTTTTTGTCAAGTTTTGTTCAGATTGATGTTATAATTTACAAGGTGTTCATATTTTTAACTTCGCAAAATCCCACTTTGAGAAATATTTCTTCCATCTCATTGGCAGTAAAAGGCCTGTCTCACGAGTCTGCGGTCATTGGCGGCGAAACGGGAAGAATCTACCGCTCCTGGGCCGCCATAGACCGCGCACTCGGTCAAACGCACAATTCCGGGGCCGTGCGGCGTTGTTCCCAACACCGCACGGTGCTAAAATAAAACCAACACTGTTCAAAAATATGTCCCTACCGCACAGCCTCCGCCAGTGAGGCACGAGTGTGGCACGGCCGCCGCCACAGCCACCGCTACAGCGCCGCGATCAGGACGGCCGCCGCCACAGCCGCCGCTAGTGAGTCACGTGTGCGGCACAGCCGCCGCCACAGCCACCGCTACAGCGCCGCGATCAGGACGGCCGCCGCCACAGCCCCGCAGATCCAAAATGACGGCATCGCAGTCGGCCCGCCCTTTTTTTTACTTACCGCAAGCACGTTGGACCAGCCGTATTTAAATCACTCGGCCCCCGCGCAGCATCCGTGCATCGCTCCCGTGGCATAGGCTCGGCGCTCTCGCCGTTGCCGTGCGGTCCCCTCTACAGGCGAAGCCGCGCTTCACCGCCGATGACCGCAACACCGTAAGACAGAGCCTTTACAGCTACGACATCACAATGGGATTGTAGCCCTGCCTGCTACAATGTTGCAATCCCAGGACACTGAGTCCTGCCAGCCCAAGCAAGTGCAAATGCATTTTGTTAAAGTTTAAAATGAGGGAGGGTGTATAAAGGGAAATGAGCCGCCCCTGCACAGTTGGAGGCTAGGGGTGAGTGGTGGAATATTGCATTGGGGGAACGGGTTGCGTTGGGGGACCAGGCCTCCTGTGTGACAGGGACCCAACGGGTCCTACTTGGTCCAGTGTCAACTAAAATGGGGTTGTCAGCGAAATTAGCAGCACAGCATTCCAAGCCCTTTGAAAACAAGTAGATGATTTCGAAGAGGTTCCCAAACAAGTCGAAGATGTTCGAACATATTCCCAAACAATTACGGTTCTGTCTGGGTTTGCTGAGCGGAGCAACACAATAGTTGGGCGGACCACCTGCGCCCCCTACTGCAAGTAGGGGCACGTTTGCCGCAAGTTTGGCGGCACGTTGGCGCAGCAGTAGAGTTGTTGCCTTACAGCGCTTGCAGCGCCAGAGACCCGGGTTCGATCCGGTTTCGAGTGCGGAAACGGGGTGCACAACCGGCTAAGTGTGGCGCGGCCTGGATGGACGAGAAACGCCATAAAGGACCATGCCAGGCACCCTCCCAGAGGAGGAGAGAACCCCGGCCTTGGACGATGTCGTGAAGGGTGCCAGGAGATCGACGGCAAGCCACCACCCATGGGTGCGCTTTGATGCGTCCTCGGGATTTGCGAGTGCGTACGCGGATACGTGAGTCTATCTGCCTTGTTTGGTAGTGCAATAAAATACCTTGCTATAGTCGCCTGTAGCCGCCAAAAAAATCGCCTAAGTGGGACAGGGGCTTTAAGCTATTTGATTTTCATGTACATTGTAGCAAAGTAAACAGGACAAGCTAAGTTTGAACAGTATCTTAAATATAGCGTGGCAGTAACAGTATCTCATGTAGAAGTGATGTAAACCTCTTGCATATATATTCTGTAATAACAACAAAGGCATTTTATACCCATTCATTCCGCGGGTCTCCTCAAAGCTATTACAAGAATAGACGTCTCAGGCTGAGATTCAGCGTCACCAATGGGGCGGCATGGTGGCACGGCGGTAGAGTTGCTGCCTTACAGCGCCAGAGACCCGGGTTCGATCCTGCAACCAGAGCACCCAGAGGAAAGGTACTCAATCAGAGGGAGAGCGTGCAAACTCCACACAGACAGCATCCGAGGTCAGGGTCGAACACGGGTCTGCGAGACAGCAACTCTCTACCTGCTGTGCCGCTGTGCTGCCTACGGAATGATGAAACGGTGCCATTTAACTGCAATGCTTTCTTTATCTTATCAACAACTTCCATTTGTTTAATGTGTATACTGTAAATGTGATAAAAACCTCCCTTGGGTCTTTACTGCGGCATTAGCACACAAAACGCTACGTTCATTCAATCAGCAGTTCAGGTAAAGAGGATCAGGCCTTCTGAAGGTCAATGGATGCCTCCCAAATTGTTAAAACTGAAATTACTGTCCTCTAACATAATTATCGCAACTTAAAGGTCATGAAAAGGTTTAAGAATGTCCCCCAATGCTCTTTAAATGACATTTTTATCTTTTCATTACTTGCTTGAGTTATCACTGATTGATTTGGTGATGCAGAATATCATTATGCGGTGAATCCTTTTCATGAAATCTGCCTTCCTAAAGGTTCAGCTGCTTTTTCTCTTCCCTTTACACTTGCTCCCAATGAAATTCTGTCTGTCAACCCACTGAATAAAGGATCATGGCAACAGAAATAAATGCAGTCAATAACTTGCTTTCTCCAAGTGTCATCGACAATTTTGGTCGCATACAATTGCGTTGAAAAGGATAAATGATCCCTCTCGCGTGTTTGGCCAACAGATTGCATCTCAGCCATATACAAAGTAAGTCATCAACCTGCATAGTGCAATATTGTGCTCAATGGAAATTAGGGGTTTTCACTCAAGTGTAAGAGGGTACAGGAGTTTGAAATCTGGAACATCCAGGTTCTTCCCCACAGCCATCAGGCTATTAAAAGCCCTGTCCCACTGTACGAGTTCATTCAAGAGCTCTCCCGAGTTTTTTTTTAAATCGGACTCGTGGTAAGCACGTAGAATGAACCGTAGCGGGTACGTCGGAGCTCAGGGACGTCTCTTAGCGGCTCGTAACACTAGCGGCAGGTACTCGGGACACGCGGTAAGCTCGGGAAGACTCATGAAGATTTTTCAACATGTTGAAAAATGTCCACGAGAGCCCCAAGTACCTGCAAGCAGCCATTACCATAAATCTCCAAGTTCGAATCAGGGCAAACTCGGGAGAACTCTTGAATGAACTAGTACAGTGGGACAAGGCTTCAAACAAGCTCTGCACAATAACAGTCTATTATTACTGTTGCACTTAATCTGTTTATTTATGGTGTATATATATGGTCTATGGTCTATAGACTCACTGAACTTTTATCTCCTGTTCTGTATTAAGTTTACATATTCTGTTGTGCTGCAGCAAGTAAGAATTCTGAAGAAGTCTGAAGAAGGGTTTCGGCCCGAAGACTGAAGTCTGAAGACTGAAGAAGGGTTTTGGCCCGAAACGTTGCCTGTTTCCTTCGCTCCAAAAATGCTGCTGCACCCGCTGAGTTTCTCCAGCACTTTTGTCTACCTTCGATTTTCCAGCATCTGCAGTTCCTTCTTAAATAAAAACTAAAATGAGAACCATGCTGGAAATTCGAAGGTACACAAAAATGCTGGAGAGACTCAGCGGGTGCAGCAGCATCTATGGAGCGAAGGAAATAGGAAACTGTCTCCGGAGAGAGGAGGAGAACTTCTTCAAAGTGGGCATACCTTGAGGAGATTTCGCAGTGGAGTAGACAAAGTGTTTAAGAAGGAACTGCAGATACTGGAAAATCGAAGGTACACAAAAATGCTGGAGAGACTCAGCGGGTGCAGCAGCATCTATGGAATGAAGGAAATAGGAAACTGTCTCCGGAGATAATTTATTTAGTTGGAGATACAACATGGAAATGGACCTTTCGGCCCACCAAGTCCATGCTGACCCTTCATCGCCCATTCTTGCTAGTTCTCTGTTATTGTCCATTTTCACATTCACTCCCCTACATGTTAGGGGCAATTCATAGAGGCCAATTAACCTACAAGCCTGCTCGTCTTCAGGATGTAGGAGGAAACCGGAGTACCCGAAGGAAGCCCACTTGGTCACGGAGAGAACATGCAAACTCCACACAGACAAAGCCCGGGGTCAGGATCGAACCTGGATCTCTGGCATTGTGAGCCAGAAGCTCGACTAGTTTTCTCCGGGTGCTCCGGTCTCCTCTCAAACTCCAAAGATGCACAGGTTCGTAGGTTAATTAATAATAATAATAATAATGGATTATATTTATATAGCGCCTTTCTAATACTCAAGGCGCTTTACATCGCATTATTCATTCACTCCTCAGTCACACTCGGTGGTGGTAAGCTACTTCTGTAGCCACAGCTGCCCTGGGGCACACTGACGGAAGCGTGGCTGCTAATTTGCGCCTACGGCCCCTCCGACCACCACCAATCACTCACACACATTCACACACATCCACACACATTCACACGCAGGCAAAGGTGGGTGAAGTGTCTTGCCCAAGGACACAACGACAGTATGCACTCCAAGCGGGATTCGAACCGGCTACCTTCCGGTTGCCAGCCGAACACTTAGCCCATTGCGCCATCTGTCGGCCTAATTGGCTTCGGTGAGTTGAGAAATTGTGTGTAGGTTCGTGGGCCGAAGGGCCTGTTTCCACGCTGTATCTCTAAAGTCTAAATTAAAAAAAGTCTAAACTCTCTTACCAGTATCCGACCTGAACCGGTTGGAGCCGTTGGAGATGGAGTTGTGTTAAATACACTTGAAATATATCTAGTTTCATTTAGTGCTATTCCTTCTTTTTATCTCAAAATCGTCTGACTGAAAACCAAGTAACAATGTCGACCAACCTTATCACTGGGCCATAAATCACTAAATACAATAGCGGTGTTATTGATCTGCCTCACAAGTCAAAGATGAACAATTCATCTTGAAGATGAGTGGTCATGGACATCTATAATTACATTTTGTAAATCACAGACTGCCAAAAGGACAAACCAGTTATTTGTGCAGCTTTCCACCCGACCCACAAAGCAAAAAGCAGTTGGGAAAGCCGGCAATTCACACCTGCCACTTTCCCGAAGCACATTTCCTGCTCCCTAACCCATTAATCTTTGCCAAATAGTAGATATTAGCACAAGGAACACAGGTTCATTCTCTTTATGACAAGATCTCGTTGAAGTTGCCCCTTCTCTTTCTCTTCCCAGAAGGAAGAATTTAATGGAAAGTTAAAGCAATAGCAGTACTCTGTTGGTGAAACGAGTTTATTACCATTTGTTTTAACATCGTCAAATGTTCCAAGGTGCATACAAGAGAGTAGAGAAGCTGATTAAGACCTGATCCGTGTGGTATGTTCGAGTGGACAACAACATTAGAAGCAGAAGTAAGCCATTGATCCTTCAAGCCTGCTCTATCATTCACAACAACCACCACGAAGACCTCAAGGTGGTGCAGCGGTAAAGATGAGCCTCACAGCGCCAGAGACGCGGGTTCGATCCTGACCCCCTGCATGGAGTTTGTACATTCTCCCCATGACCTACGTGACCTCTACTTCCTGAGAAGATTACGGAGAGTCGGTATGTCAAGGAGGACTTCTACAGGTGCACAGTAGAGAGCATGGTGCATCGTGGCTTGGTTCGGCAACTTGAGCGGCCAGGAGCGGAAAAGAGAGCAAAAAGTAGTAAACACTGCCCAGTCCATCATCGGCTCTGACCTCCCTACCATCGAGGGGATCTATCACAGTCGCTGCCTCAAAAAGGCTGGCAGCATCATCAAGGACCTACACCTCATCTCCCCGCTACCTTCAGGTAGAAGGTACAGGAGCCTGAAGACTGCAACATCCAGGTTCAGAAATAGCTACTCCCCCACAGCCATCAGGTTATTAAACTCAACTGAAACAAATCTCTGAACATTAATAGACCATTATCTGTTTATTTGCACTTTATCTGCTTATTTATTGATGTGTGTATATATTTATATAATGGTATGTGGACACACTGATCTGTTCTGTATTCATGCCTTCTATATTCTGTTGAGCTGAAGCAAAGCAAGAATTTCATTGTCCTATCTGGGACACATGACAATAAACTCTCTTGACTCTTGACTCTTGACTTGGGTTTTTTCTCCGGGTGCTCCGGTTTCCTCCCCCCTCCAAAGACGAGCAGGTTTGTAGGTTAATTGGCTTGGTGGCCTGTTTCTGTACTTTATCTCTAAACTAAACTAAACTAAATCCAACTCTGGCCAGGGCAGTTGTTAGAAAAATAATTAATAGAATTAAATGTAAAAATAAGCACTACAGAGATCAGAATAAGCATGATAACCCTTTATGTTGCACCAGGATTTTTTTCAATGACTATACCTGGTCTCTTGAAGTAAGTGACAAATTAGTAGTTAAGTAATTTTTTTTTTTTTTTTTTTTTTTTTTTTTTTGTGATTCTATGCATTGTAAGGTGTCCTTGGGTTTTAGAAAGGCGCCAGTAAATAAAATGATTATTATTATTATCATTATTACTGCACTAGCAATGTAAATGTCTTATTGTAGATAATGTAAATGAATTAATTGTAAATTCTTAGGCCAGTGATCCCTGCACACATTAACACTATCCTCCACACACTAGGGACAATTTACACATACACAAAGCCAATTAACCCACAAACCCGTACATCTTTGGAGTGTGGGAGGAAACCGAAGATCTCGGAGAAAACCCACGCGGTCACGAGGAGAACGCAGAAACTCCATACAGACGAGCACCCGTAGTCGGGATCGAACCAGCGTCTCTGGCGCTGTAAGGCAGCAACTCTACCGCTGCGCCACCGTGCCGCCCTGAGGTAAGATGACTAAAAGTGCCCACAATGCTCCAGGTACAGTTTCATGTAGGTCCTGTACATTGGTTACTTCACTTACTAACCAATGGAGTGCTTTATTACTAGAAACATAGAAACATAGAAAACAGGTGCAGGAGTAGGCCATTCGGCCCTTCGAGCCTGCACCGCCATTCAATATGATCATGGCTGATCATCCAACTCAGTATCCTGTACCTGCTTTCTCTCCATACCCCCTGATCCCTTTAGCCACAAGGGCCACATCTAACTCCCTCTTAAATATAGCCAATGAACTGGCCTCAACTACATTCTGTGGCAGAGAGTTCCAGAGATTCACAACTCTCTGTGTAAAAAATGTTTTTTCTCATCTCAGTCCTAAAAGATTTCCCCTTTACCCTTAAACTGTGACCCCTTGTTCTGGACTTCCCCAACATCGGGAACAATCTTCCTGCATCTAGCCTGTCCAACCCCTTAAGAATGTTGTAAGTTTCTATAAGATCCCCCCTCAATCTTCTAAATTCCAGCGAGTACAAGCCGAGTCTATCCAGTCTTTCCTCATATGAAAGTCCTGACATCCCAGGAATCAGTCTGGTGAACCTTCTCTGTACTCCTTCTATGGCAAGAATGTCCTTCCTCAGATTAGGAGACCAAAACTGTACGCAATACTCCAGGTGTGGTCTCACCAAGACCCTGTACAACTGCAGTAGAACCTCTCTGCTCCTATACTCAAATCCTTTTGCTATGAATGCTAACATACCATTTGCTTTCTACACTGCCTGCTGCACCTGCATGCCTACTTTCAATGACTGGTGTACCATGACACCCAGGTCTCGTTGCATCTCCCCTTTTCCTAATCGGCCACCATTCAGGTAATAGTCTACTTTCCTGTTTTTGCCACCAAAGTGGATAACCTCACATTTATCCACATTATACTGCATCTGCCATGCATTTGCTCCCTCACCCAGCCTATCCAAGTCATCTTGCAGCCTCCTAGCACCCTCCTCACAGCTAACACTGCCCCCCAGCTTCGTGTCATCCGCAAACTTGGAGATGTTGCATTCAATTCCCTCGTCCAAATCATTAATATATATTGTAAATAGCTGGGGTCCCAGCACTGAGCCTTGCGGTACTCCACTAGTCACTGCCTGCCATTCTGAAAAGGACCCGTTTACTACTACTCTTTGCTTCCTGTCTCCCAGCCAGTTCTCTATCCACATCAATACTGAACCCCCAATACCGTGTGCTTTAAGTTTGTATATTAATCTCTTATGTGGGACCTTGTCGAAAGCCTTCTGAAAGTCCAGATATAACACATCCACTGTTTCTCCCTTATCCACTCTGCTAGTTACATCCTCGAAAAATTCTATAAGATTCGTCAGACATGGTTTACCTTTCATAAATCCATGCTGACTTTGTCCAATGATTTCACCATTTTCCAAATGTGCTGCTATCCCACCTTTAATAACCGACTCTAGCAGTTTCCTCACTATCGATGTTAGACTAACTGGTCTGTAATTCCCCGTTTTCTCTCTCCCTCCCTTTTTAAAAAGTGGGGTTACATTAGCTACCCTCCAATCCTCAGAAACTACTCCAGAATCTAAAGAGTTTTCAAAAATGATCACTAATGCATCCACTATTTCTGGGGCTACTTCCTTAAGTATTCTGGGATGCTGCCTATCTGGCCCTGGGGATTTATCGGCCTTTAATCCATTCAATTTACCTAACACCACTTCTCGGCTAACCTGGATTTTACTCAGTTCCTCCATCTCATTTGACCCCCGGTCCCCTGTTTTACTCAGTTCCTCCATCTCATTTGACCCCCGGTAAGCTCCGCCTACCACACTGTTCATACTATCGCAACCCAACTCGTGCTGGCAGTCTACGCAGCTACTCAGCTGAAGCAATATGCTGTAGTATGTTATAAGTGCCTTTCAATAAACACTGTTGTACCATGTTCCTGAGTACGAGTGGATCATTTGACATGGTGTCAGAAGTGCGATTCGAACCCACGCCTCCAGTCGGAGACCAGATACCAGCCCCGGAGACCAGCCCCTTGGATACATTCAATTACAACAAGACTTCCTAACTTCTATATTCAAATCTCCTCATCATAAAGGCGAACATGACATTTGCCCCTCTTAATCACTTACTGTGTCCATACATGGAGCTTCAAGGATGGGTGTTAAAGCGAATTGTAAAGGTAGACAGAGATGTGTAAGATTGGCAAGGACAGAGATGAGCAATAAATTCTCTGAAATTCTCTACTGCTGTGGAGCTGTGGGGTCTCGGTACATTCGAGAAAGCATTCAATAGATTATTGGGTATTAATGGAATAAGGCTACATGGCATTTGTGCAGGAAAATGATACTTAGCAGTAAAATCAGCCATGATATTGAATGATGGAGCAGCCATTCTATTTTTAACGTTGTTGTGGATTTCATAGGTTGCGTGCTGCACTTGTACAGTCACATTTATTTACTTCAATGAAGCAGTGTCCCAGTTTGCTGTCTCTTATGTAACGTCGTGCGGAGGCAGGATCCTCCACCAACAAACTCAAAATCCTCTGCTTCACAGCAAAGTCTCCCAGTTGAGTCACATTACACAGGCCCTGGGGTAGTTGTTAACTTGTTTGCCAACCAATTACTTAAGAGTCAAGAGTTGTTTAAGAAGGAACTGCAGATGCTGGAAAAATAGAAAGTAGACAAAAAATGCTGGGAGACTCAGCGGGTGAGGCAGCATCTATGGAGAAAAGGACCCTGAAGGGTCTCGACCCGAATCGTCGCCTACTCCTTTTCTCCATAGATGCTGCCTCACCCGCACAGTTTCTCCAGCATTTTTTGTCTACTTTCTATTTTTCCAGCATTTGCAGTTCCTTTTTTTTGTCTACTTAAGAGTCAAGATTGTTTATTTGTCATATGCACCGGATAGGAAGCGGAACAAAACACTTCAATGCTGCAGACTTTCAGGCATTTTAGATGCTACAATGGAATAAATATACCACAAATTGTCAATCAAGTAGAGCATGATTTAGAGCAAAAATCAAAACACACTGAGCAACCATAATAGTGCCCAGTTCATAATGGTTTGGTACTGCGGTATGGTTATGGTTTATAGGAAGGAACTGCTCTTTAACCTGGAGACAATGGTTCAGAGTCAGAGAATCAGAATCAGAATCACACTTTATTCGCCAAGTATGTTTTGCAACATACGAGGAATTTCATTGGCCAGGTCAGTCATACAATTAAAAGCAACAGATCACTCAAAAAAACACATTCTCAGGCTCATGTACCAATAGACAATAGACAATAGGTGCAGGAGTAGGCCATTCGGCCCTTCGAGCCAGCACCTCCATTCACTGTGATCATGGCTGAGCATCCACAATCACTACCCCGTTCCTGCCTTCTCGTCACATCCCCTGACCCTGCTATCTTTAAGAGCTCTATCGAACTCTCTCTTGAAAGCATCCAGAGAATTGGCCTCCACTGCCTTCTGAGGCAGAGAATTTCACAGATTCACAACTCTCTGTGTGAAAAAGAGTTTCCTCATCTCCTTTCTAAATGGCCTACCCTTTATTCTTTAAAAAAACTGTGGCCCCTGGTTCTGGACTCCCCCAACACCGGGAACATGTTTCCTGCCTCCAGTGTGTCCAATCCCTTAATAATCTTACATGTTTCAATAAGATCTTCTCTCCTGTTACCTTCTTTCCAATGGTAACAGTGAAAGGGTGAGCATAGCTAGGAGCATTTTGAATGGATGATGCCCTTCCACAGATGTACTAGGAAGAATACAGAGAAGAATAGGTCACAATGGTGTTTATCTACATGGAACAACAAACAAAGTAATTTAAAAAACTGTCTTACAAAATGTCACCACTCAGTTTCCCCCAACAGTACTCCATTTGTTAAATTGACGCCTTCATTTCAGTGCAGCAGGCTGAGGGGTGATCATTCTGCCTAATCGCATTTGGTGATCTGGCTAATCATGTTTTTTAAATGGTCATCCCTACATTCAATTCCTTCCATGGTCCTTCCATGGTGACAGACATAGAAACATGGGTTTCTCTGCCTGATACCTACTCCAGCATGAAGAGACACAAAAAGGTGGAGTAACTCAGCGGGTCAGGCAGCATCTCTGGAGAAAAGGAATAGAAACATAGACAATAGGTGCAGGAGTCGGCCATTCGGCCCTTCGGCCATTCAATATGATCGTGGCTGATCATCCAAAATCAGTACCCTGTTCCTGCATCCTCCTCATATCACTTGATTCTGTTAGCACTAAGAGCTAAATCTAACTCTCTCATGAATACATCAGACTGAAGAAGGTCTGAAGAAGGGTCTCGATCCAAACATCACCTATTCCTATTCTCCAGAGATGACCCGCTGAGTTACTCCAGCTTTTTGTGTCTATCGTTGGTGTATCTAACAGCATCTGCAGTTCCTTCCAACACGCCTACTCTAGCACAGTGACGCAGCTTGTAGAGTTGCTGCCTTGAAGTGCCAGAGAGCCAGGTACAATCCTGGCCGCAGGTGCTGTCTGTGTGGGGTTTGCTCACTCTTCCTGTGACTGGGTGGTTTTCCTCTAGGCCAAAGACATGTGCGTTGATAGATTAACTGGCCGCTATAAATTGCCCCTTGTGTAAAGGTGAGTGGTAACATCTGGGGGAATTGATGACAATATGGAGAACATAAATGCGATTAGGCAGATTAAATGCCAACGTTTCTGTAAAATTGCAAAATCAGTAATAACATGGATAAGTAGAGTTTTAAAAAATGCCCTCTGGGCAGATAAGCAACTTTCAACGACAAAACTACTCTGGCAGTGAATATTTATCATTGACTCAAGAAATGCATGCGGTAGATTTCCTGCCACTGAATGCCTTCCCTTGACAACAGGTAAATGTTGCTATCATTGGCATCTTAGTATTTTAGCAATACTTTTATCGCTACCCACGAGCGATGGCTCTCCTCAACAGCCAAAAGTCTGTAGCCTCTTTCTTTACTCAGGTGTTTTATCTTCACAAATTTCAATTGTTTTATTTTTAATTGTCTGCTGTGTATCGTGGTTTTACCACGTGCGATCAAAGCACCGAGCCAAATTCCTTGCATGTATACATACTTGGCTAATACATTTATTCTGACTCCGGCTAGTGGAATCAAGGGATGTGGGGAGAAGGCAGGCACGGGTTATTGATTGGGGTCGATCAGCCATGATCACAATGAATGGCGGTGCAGGCTCGAAGGGCCGAACGGCCTCCTCCTGCACCTATTTTCTATGTTTCTATGTTTCTATGACTGGGAAAGTATCTTTCCAAAAACTACTGTTATAGCTAAAAGTATCGGGCGGCACGGTGGCGCAGCGCTAGAGTTCGGGGTTCGATCCCGCTAGAGTCCCGGGTTCGATCCTGACTACGGGTGCTGTGTCTGTGCAGAGTTTGTACGTTCTCCCTGTGACCGCGAGATCAGTTTCCTCACACGCTCTGAACGTACAGGTTTGTAGGTTAATTGGCTCGGTATAAATTGCCCCTAGTTGTGTGCAGGATAATGTTAATGTGCAGGGATCGCTGGTCGGCGCGGACTCGGTGGGCCGAAGGGCCAGCTTCCGTGCGGTATCTCTGAACTAAACTAAAACGAATCAGGAGAAAATGGGGAGTGTCTCATGTTGAATATGTTAAATGATCACTCAAATTTCTCATTTCCATGTTCTCAGATAGCAATTTACCCCATGCAGTAAATTAAAGCAACAAATTCAAAGTGATGCCAATATTTGTGTTAATTAGTTGTACCGAGCTGCCAGCGAGCTCCCTGTGTGTCTCAGAAACTGCCCAACTCGGTAAAATGTAGTCGCATCAAAACCAAAACAATTCCCAGGCTCCAACTCAACGAACAGGAGGCGGAATTATTAATGAACGAGCTGCTTTAAGAGATGGTCTTCTCATTCTGGTACCAACGTGAGTCAGATAAGCTGCAATACATAGAGACAGCAGAGCAATTAAAAGAAATCTGCCAGAAGAGAATAACTTAACTTTGAAGCCAGGAACGGCATCCAATAATAACACGCACAGCATAGGAATTCTGGCAAAGTGCCTCGCTTGAAAGTTAATCTATCTTATCTCTTAATTTCTCATCTGCGTGTTTTTATTTCAGGTTTCCTTTCTTTCTGAAAGGTGAAATCGAGCTTCACTGTCAAGAGCAAGGCAAGGAACATCATAATTCTTCTTGGCGGATGATGTGAGAAGCTGGCAGAATGTGATATAAGAACAGTCCCAGGTAGATGGCTCTCCATCTGTTGGCCTATTATTATTGCTGAGGCAGGCAATCCGTTTCATGTCAGGTTCAGCATAATATTCTATATCTTAAAAAAGGTTTGCACTAGATAAAGTGACAGTGCTTTGTTCCACAGAAATGTGGAGCAATCTATAATCCATGCTGGCACGACGTGATTTGGGTTTCGTTTCGAGATACAGCATGGAAACAGCGAGGTCTCGCCGACCATCGATCACACTCGTTCTACCTTATCCCACTTTCTCATCCGCTCCTTACACCCGCAGGGCAATTTGCAGAGGGCCAATTAACCTACAAACCCGCACGTCTTTGGGGATGCGGGAGGAAACCTTCGCAGTCACGGGGAGAACGTGTCAACGCGGCACGGGCAGCACCCGAGGCCAGGATCGAACCCCGGGTCTCTGGCGCTGCGAGGCGGCAGCTCTGCCAGTTGCCCCACTCTGCCGCCCTTGTGCCATCCAGCAGCTCCACCAGCTGCGCCACCATGCGGTTCAGGAGAACGTGGAGCTGGCTGTCTCTCAGGAAGCCCACAAGTAAAAAAATCCAGGAGTAGACCCTGGATTAACAGGAGGAAGAGATGAAGTGGTAAGACACAAGTACCCCATCATCATAAACTAAAGCCCGCGCCAAGAACTGGATGTGGCTTTAAGCATTGCTTCAGTGGTAGCTCCCTTCCCTTTAACTCAGAATGTCACAAGTTCAAATACTCCAAAGACTTCACCACATAATTCAGACTGATAGTTCATTACTGTACTGAAGGACATTGTCCCAGGAACTATTTGTAGGAAGAAATATTAAACTACAAACTTCTCTGATTCATTGTAAGTCATCACCTCAGGTTGAAGCATTCTGCCTTCCACATTGGCAAGCTAGGTGATGGCAAGTTGTGTTTCCAAACCAGCACATAGTTCTTCACAAGGGATAGCCTTCTTCCGCATCTCCAAAAATGGTCCAATCTTCTTGTCAACTTCCGCACAATACACAGTCAACTGGAGCAGAAATAGACCCTTTGGCCGAGCGACTCTGGGCCAAACTTCGAGCGCGGGAGAAGGAGCGCAGGAGGATGAGGGGTGATCTCATAGAGGTGTGTAAAATCATGAGAGGAATAGATCAGGTGGATGCACAGAGTCTCTTGCCCAGAGTGGGGGAATCGAGGACCAGAGGACATAGGTTCAAGGTGAAGGGGAAAAGATTTAGTAGAAATCTGAGGGGTGACTTTTTCACACAAAGGGTGGTGGGTGTATGGAACAAGCTGCCAGAGGAGGTAGTTGAGGCTGGGACTATCCCAACGTTTAAGAAACAGTTCGACAGGTACATGGATAGGACAAGTTTGGAGGGATACGGACCAAGCATAGGCAAGATGGAACTAGTGTAGCTGGGACATGTTGGCCAGTGTGGGCAAGTTGGGCCAAAGGGCCTGTTATGACTCTATGACTCTACCTATTGACACAATTCCTACACCCAATCCTATTTTAATCTCCCCCCTTCCATCAACGTCTCCCACTTCAAATTCTACCACTCACCTACAAGCGAGGGCCAACATGTAGTGATCAAATAACCTAATTGGAGGACCCGTAAGGAAAAAAACACGCAGTCACTGGAAGAACGTGCAAACTCCACACAGGAAGCACAAGAGTTGAGGATTAAACTGAGGATTGAGGCAGGAATGCTACGAGTTATACCTCCATGGCATCCCCAAGGACAATTCTCATTCAGAATATTTTTTATTTATTAGGGTGGGTAGGGGCAGTAAATATTTTTCATAATATGTTTACTTCCTGAGAGGAGGCAACGTACCCCACATGACATTCCACCCCTCCTTACCTGGATCTAACTGCCACTTGCCAACTCATGTCCCATCCCCTTCCCCTTATCTCTTTCTACCAGCTATTTATTCCATCAGACTGAAGAATGGTCCTGACCCAAAACATCGTCTGTCCATTTTCATAAGGCCATAAGTGATAGGAGCAGAATTAGGCCGTTCAGCCCATCTAGGCTACTCCGCCATCCAATCGTGGCTGATTTATCTCTCCCTCCTAACACCATTCTCCTGCCTTCTCCCCATAACCCCTGACACCCGTACTAATTAAGAATCTATCTATCTCTGCCTTAAATATATCCACTGACTTGGCCTCCACAGCCTTCTGCAGCAAAGAATTCCACAGATTCCAAGAAAGAAATTCCTCCTCATCTCTTTCCTAAAGGAACATCCTTTAATTCTGAGGCTATGGTCTCCTAGACTCTCCCACAAGTGGAAACATCCTCTCTACATCCACTCTATCCAGGCCTTTTACCTTTCAGTAAGATTCAATGAGTTTCCCCCACAGATATTGCCTGATGAGTTGCTCCAGCAATTTTGTTTTTACTCTAAGACACCAACATCTGCAGATTCTTGCATCTCCAAACCAACATCAATGTGCAGGTTACATTGATCGGGATTGCTGACGAGATTGTAATACTGAAGGATTGCATTTGTTATATAGACCATAGGCAATAGACAATAGGTGCAGGAGTAGGCCATTCGGCCCTTCGAGCCGGCACCGCCATTCAATGTGATCATGGCTGATCATCCACAATCAGTACCCCGTTCCTGCCTTCTCCCCATATCCCCTGTCTCCGCTATCTTTAAGAGCCCTATCTAACTCTCTCTTGAAAGTATCCAGAGAACCGGCCTCCACCGCCCTCTGAGGCAGAGAATTCCACAGACTCACAACTCTCTGTGAGAAAAAGTGTTTTATCGTCTCCGTTCTAAATGGCTTACTCCTTATTCTTAAACTGTGGCCCCTGATTCTGGACTCCCCCAACATCGGGAACATATGTTCTTTTCTTGATTTTTTTTTTTTGTTAGCTACATTCAAGTATCCAGAGCTTTCGTATTGACTGTGCCGTGAATGAGCTATTTCACCTTTGCACCATTACACCTCATCGGATGAAAAACCATGCTCAAAGGAACTGATCGTGTTGATGAAGCAATATATTTGTTTCCAAATACTGAACAGCTGAAGAAATGCACGCTCGGGTACAGTGAAAAATGTGCAAGGAACAACCTTTCCATTTCGCGTTGCGAACTTCAGAGATATTGGAAAGGATGTAAGATGATTAACAGGAGATATCCCAGAACTGACAGCCTGGAACGATCAAGAATGGCTGCACAGGCTGAGGCTTCCTTTTCTGCAGAGAAGAGAAAAATAACTGATGATGCACTCCAAATTATGAATATGCCTGATCAAGTAGAGATGGAAAAAGATAGAGTCATCGAGTGATACAGTGTGGAAACAGGCCCTTCGGCCCAACTTGCCCACACCGGCCAACATGTCCCAACTACACTAGTCCCACCTGCCTGCCCTTGGTCCATATCCCTCCAAACTTACCCTATCCTTGTACCCATCTAACAGTTTCTTAAATGTTGGGATAGTCCCAGCCTCAACTCCCTCCTCTGGCAGCTCGTTCCATACACCCACCACCCTTTGTGCGGAAAAGATGTTGCCATTCGTGAAGAAACTAAAACTAGGGATCCAACATGTAGGAAGATCAGTAATAAATCCATAAAAATTGAAGTGATCGATTTACCCACAAAAGTGGTGAGAATGCAGAACCTGCAATTGCACGGGATAGTTAGGATAAATAATTTAGATGCACTTATGGGAGGGAATTGGCAATTACAAGGCAGATTAAAAATATAAGGATTTGCAGATTGGATTGGATTGGATGAAAAAGAGGTGGGGTGGCACGGTGGAGCAGCGATAGAGTTGCTGCCTTACAGCGCCAGAGTCCCGGGGTCGATCCCGACTATGAGTGCTGTCTGTACGGCGTTTGCACGTTCTCGCCGTTTGGGTTTTCTCCGGGTGCTCCGGTTTCCTTCCACTTTCCAAAGATGTGGAGGTTTGTAGGTTAATGGCTTCTGCAAAATGTAAATGGTCTCTAGTGGGTAGGATAGTGCTTGTGATTGTTGATCGCTGGTCAGCCCAGACTTGGTGGGGCTGATGGGCCTGTTTCCACATTGTATCTCTAAAGTCTAAAGCAGTGGTTCCCAACGTGGGGCATACGCCCCACAGGGGGGCAATTTGATTTTTAAGGGGGGGCAATTGAGCGCGACTGAGGAGGTCTGGGTCCAAATTTTCAATTTTAATTATTTTGGATTTTCCATCAGGTAAACATATGTAGTTTATGTTTCAGATGTTATTTTGAGTAAATAATTTTTTTGGGGGTAAAAAAGGTCTTTATTGTGTAGTTATTACATAATCACCGCGCCATCGCTCTTCATGCACATCGCACGAAGCGCGCGAGGTCATGGGAGAACCTTATTTATTGAATTGGATTTAGAAATGCGATTCAAAGAGCAATTTTCAACATAGAAATTTTCTCTCTCTTTATTACCTGTGAATACTCTTTTCTTATCATATTTATCATTATTATTATTTTAATACCACCTAATGTTTTTTTCTTTTTTTTAACAATTTTTTAGTAATTTCTTGCTCAGAACTTTAACTGTCTTTTGTTTATTTCATTTTTCTTTTTCATGGATGCCATGTTCTTTTGAAGCTTGTTTAAACCAAGGTATTGAAATGATAAGAATTATATATCACCACATGAGGGGTGGGGGGCATCAGGATTTTAGAGGCATGGCCAAAAAAAGGTTGGGAACCACTGGTCTAAAGTGAAGGTAATTTCATGTTATAGGAGCAGAAGTAGGCCATTTGACCCAATCAAGTTCTCTCCATGGCTGATCTATCTTTCAACCCCATTCTCCTGCCTTCTCCCCAAATTCCTTGACACCCATACTAATCAAGAATCTATCAATCTCCGCCATTGATTTGGCCTCCACAGCCGTCTGTGGCAATGAATTCCACAGATTCGCCACCTGGATTCATTTGAACACAGACATTGTCAAGCAAATCCATCGTCATATTACAGGCCGGACATCCCAGGGTCTGAAGAAGGGTCTCGACCCGAAACGTCACCTGTTCCTTTTCTCCCGAGATGCTGCCTGACCCGCTGAGTTACTCCAGCTTTATTTATCCATCCCAGAAATAAGTCCGGTGAAACCTTGCTGCACTTCACTCCCTCGATGACAAGCACGTACTTTCTTGAATAAGGAAATTAAATTTGCGTGCAATACTCCAAGTCAGGCCTCATTAAATCGCTACATTATTGTCGTAAGATATCCTTGCTCCCGAAAGCAAAACAATTTGCAATGTAAACCAACATCGCATTTGTCTTCTATAACTGGTTGTGGGACGTTCATGGTTGCCTTCAGAGGCTGGTGTACATGAACACCCAAGTTGTGTTTATATCTTAAAGTCTCGCGCTCTCTCACCATTTAAATAACAATCTGCTTTTGCACTTTTTATCAATTCACAATTATCCCCATCTCGCAGCGCAATTCGAAGGAACAGCACCTCATATTTTGTTTGGGCAGCTTATACACAGGCGGTATAAATATTGACTTCTCTGTCTTCAAGTAACCCTCGCTTTCCCTCTCTCTCTCCATCCCTCCCCCTTCCCAGTTCTCCAACCAGTCCGACTGTTTCCCTGATTACATTTTATCTCTGTTTCAGTTCAGTTTAGTTTATTGTCACTTGTACCGAGGTACAGTGAAAAGCTTTTGTTGCGTGCTAACCAGTCAGCAGAAGGACAATACATGATTACGATCAATCCATTTACAGTGTATAGGTACATGATAAGGGAATAACCTTTAGTGCAAGGTAAAGCCAGCAAAGTCCAGTCAAGGAGAGTCGAGGGACCTCAGAGATAGATAGTAGTTCAGCACTGCTCTCTGGTTGTGGTGGATGATTTGCTTTGTTGACACCTTCTCCTGGCTAACAATGATCTATTCCACATTTTCCTTGAACTTCTTCTAGTTTGGTGTCTCGGTTTGACCTTCCCCTTCCTTATCTCTGTGGCTCCTTCTCCCCTGACTCCCAGACTGAAGTAGGGTCTCGACCCGAAACGTCACCCATTCCTTCTCTCCAGCGATGCTGCACGTCCCGCTGAGTTACTCCAGCATTGTGTGTCTCTCTTCGGTGTAAACCAGGATCTGCAGTTCCTTCCTTCACAATTATCCACGTCTTCTTCCTGTGTACAGTGTGCACAGCCTAAAAGCCCTGTCCCACGGTACGAGTTCATTTCCATGAGCTCTCCCGAGTTTGCCCTGATTCGAACTCGGAGATTTACGGTAATGCCCACTCGTCGGTACTCGGGGCTCTCGTGGACATTTTTCAACATGTTGATAAATCTTCACGAGTCTTCCCGTGCTTACCTGCCATTAGCGAGTCTTCCCGAGTACCTGTCGTTAGCGCTAAGAGACGTCCCCGAGCTCCGGTGTACCCGCTACGTTCATTCTCCGTGCTTACCACGAGATGATTTTTTTTAAACTCGGGAGAGCTCTTGGAATGAACTCGTACCGTGGGACAGGGCTATCAAGTTGTAAGACAACTTGTTCTGTTTGATCTTCAGGTAATTCAATGCAATCAACACGCCAGGTTGATTGCATTCGTCGCAACAAGGTGGACCACGTGAAGGTTGCAATCTCCCACCCCAATTATCCACGTGGTGTTGCGATTGCCTGCCTACTCAACTTGTCGAAATCTCTTTGAAGCCTCTTCGTATCCTCCTCACAACTCACAATCCTATCTTGCTTTGCGTCATCCCTGGGCTGCCTCATTGTCATCGAGCATGGTCTGTCATCCTGGAAAAAGTCCTGTTTATTCCTAATCTCTGCTTCCAGTCTATCAACTAATCAACCAAGACGACCGGAGACCCTTTCCTGCTGCAGCCTTCATCCGCCTTCCCAGCCGTTGTGACGCTCCACTAAGGTCAGCCATCGTCCGCCGCCTGTTCCACCGTTGAGGTCTTGGTTGGATTGCCCTTTGTTAGAGACCTCCCCCTCGACCTTACCGCCATGGGTGGCCCCACCAGGAGCATAGCTCCAGACGGCATCGCTCTCAGGATCTCAGGACCACACAAGCTTCTCCACCACGACAAGGTGACAATCCACGGAGCAATTTCTGTAGCGTTATCATTTTACTTACATTTCCTTTAATCCCTCATGTGCATTCCAATCTTGATTGCCTAGCATTTCTGAGAAGTTTTTTATATCTTTACATCTTTGTCCATGAAGACGTGTCCAATTGCTCGAGTAACTCTTTGTTCTGTCTTTTTCAATTCTCCTGCTTCTGACTGTGAGGGATTTCCATTTGTCTTCACTAATCTTTTTTTCTCTTTACATACTTGCAAAGGCTTTCGCCATCGATTCAAAACATTAATTTTACCGTGTAACATGTTGTGACCTCTCTGTTGAACAATTATGAATGTATTATTGGACCTTTTCTCGTGTAATTATATTCAATAGAGTGCAACAGCATTCTCTAAGAGGTGCCTTTCTTAACAAAAGAGAGGTTACGTCACATTGCTGGAAGATATCCGTGAATTTATAAAGCGACCAAGTGCTTCTCCAGCTCCTCAACTTGGACCATCAATGGCTCATCTCCACACGACAACATTCTGAGGGTTACCATTGATCAGAAACCTACCTTCGTTTAGTTTGGAGATACAGCGCAGAAACAGGCCCCTCCACACCGACTTGCGATCCCTGCACACTAACACTTTCCCACACACACTCGGGACAATGTTTTTACCTTACACAAAGCCAATTAACCTACATACCTGTACGTCTTTGGATTGAGGGAGGAAATCGGAGAACTCTAATAAAACCCACGCAGGTCACGGGGAGAACGTACAAATACCGTACAGACAAGCACCCGTAGTCAGGATTGAACCCGGGTCTCTGGCGCTGTAAGGCAGTAGCTCTACCGCTGCGCCACCGTGCCGCCTAATCTGTGCCATGATGAAGTCAGGAGCTGGGTACCATGTGTTTTTCTTGATATGCCAAGGAGTGACTCACCTCTTGACATCCCAAAGACTTTCCACGATCACCAAAGCATAACGGATTCTTGTACACTTGCTTGGAAGACAGGAGATCCAACAGCACCGGTGAAACTCAAGGCTATCGGAATATAACCGCCCACCCTGGTCTCCATCCTAAACACCCATTCCCTCCACCACTGCCTAAATAAGTGTTATCACTTAACATGTGTCATGGACGGCACGGTGGCGTAGCGGTAGAGCTACAGCCTTACAGCGCCAGAGACCCAGGTTCGATCCTGACTATGGGTGCTGTCTGTACGGAGTTTGTACCTTCTCCCCTTGACCTGCGTGGATTTTCTCCGAGAACTTTGGTTTCCTCCCACGCTCCAAAGACGTACAAGTGTGTATAGGTTTATTGGTTAATAATTACATTATGAATGTAAAAGTTGTCCCTCGTGTATGTAGGGTAGTGTTAATGGTCGGTGCGGACTCGGTGAGCTGAAGGGCCTGTTTCTGTGCTGTATCTCTAAAATTGAAAAAAATGATCACCTCACGCATTGCATTCCAGATTTCATCCAATCTCTGACCGAAAGAATTGTTCCCTAGATCTTTTTTAAATTCTGGGCAGCACAGTGGAGCAGCTGGTGGAGTCACTGCCTCACAGCAGCAGGTGAGTGTTTGATGGCACTGGGCCTGCACTCGCTGGAGTTTAGAAGGATGAGGGGGGCACATCATTGAAACTTACCGAATAATGAAAGGCCTGGATAGAGTGGATGTGGAGAGGATGTTTCCACAAAAGGAAATGTCTAGGTCCAGAGGTCATAGCCTCAGATTAAAAGGAAGTACTTATGAAGGAGATGAGGAGGAATTTCTTTAGTCAAAGGGTGGTGAATCTGTGGAATTCATTGCCACAGAAAGGTGCGGAGGCCAAGTCAATGGATATTTTTAAGGTAGAGATAGATAGATTTGGGTGTCAGGGGTTATGGGGAGAAGGCAGGAGAATGGGGTTGCGTGGGAAAGATAGATCAGCCATGATGGAATGGCGGAGTTGGCTTGATGGGCCGAATGGCCTAATTCTGCTCCTATCACTTATGAACACGAACTCATGAACCAACGTATATACATTGCAGTTATTTTCCCAAGGCCGCTTCGCAAGCCACGTCCCAAACCCACAACGAAAAGAACAAAGTTGGCAGGGATGATGCTGCTGCTCATGGGATCCCGTCTGAAGTCGCACATCATCCTGACAGAAGCTTATTACCATTCCTCTCGCTGTAATTGTGTCTGAATTACGATCTTCCCGTCCAACAGCCTGGTGGGAGAACCTGCTCCGTAAGAAGTGCAGCGGTTGAAAATGATAACTCATCACTGGCTTCTCAAGGGTAATTAGGCAAAGGCAGTCCATAATGGCCCGTCAGCAACACCTACATGCATACTGCAAAGGGAATTTTAAAAAGGCACACGGAATCTCCAAATAACTTCGGGTGTCAAAGCACCATCTGGCACCTCTGCTTCACTCTGCGAGCAGCGGCATTAAGTTTTTATCATCAGTTGCTCCTCCACTCAGCTCCATTCTCAGTCCCTCTCGACTCCATTAGCAGCATCACACCTTTCTTCCACCACGCAGAAGGAAATGGCAGTCGGCAGTCAGTTGGGAGGTCGGCCGAGACTTAAATTAACTTTAGGCACAGGAGAGGATCGGGGTATAATACGCCAGTGTGAAAAGCAAGCAAGGCTGCACTCCAGAGTGGAGACATCCTCGTAGTACAGTGCTGAGGGGAACAATGTAGACAACCTGATGTAGGTGGAAGGGGGGGGGAGGGGGCGCAGCGGTAGAGTCGCTGCCTCACGGCGCCAGAGACCCGGGTTCAATCCTGACTACCAGTGCTGCCTGTACGGAGTTTGTACGTCCTCCCCGTGACCTCCGATATAGAAACATAGAAACATAGACAAAAGAAACATAGAAAATAGGTGCAGGAGTAGGCCATTCGGCCCTTCGAGCCTGCACCGCCATTCAATATGATCATGGCTGATCATCCAACTCAGTATCCCGTACCTGCCTTCTCTCCATACCCCCTGATCCCTTTAGCCACAAGGGCCACATCTAACTCCCTCTTAAATATAGCCACTGAACTGGCCTCAACTACCCTCTGTGGCAGAGAATTCCACAGATTCACCACTCTCTGTGTGAAATTTGTTTTTCTCATTTCGGTCCTAAAAGACTTCCCCCTTATCCTTAAACTGTGACCCCCTTGTTCTGGACCCCCTTATCCTGCCATCCTCCGAAGACATAAACGTTTGTGGGTTCATTGGCTTGGATAATAATTGTAAACTGTCCCTAGTGTGTGTGGGATGGCATTAGTGTGCGGGGATCGCTGGTCAGCACGGACTCGATGGGCCGAAGTGCCTGTTTCTGCGCTTTATCTCTGCTTTATCTCTGAACTAAACTAACCTAAACCCAACACTGGCCAGGGCAGCTGTTAGAAAAATAATTAATAAAAGTAAATATAAAAAATAAGCAAAACAGATATCAGAATAAACATATTAACATTTTATTTCGCACTAGGATTTTTTTCAATGACTATACCTTGTCTCTTAATGTAGGTGATGCATTTGTGATACAAGTACTGCACCAGCAATGTAAATGTCTGAATTAATAGATTCTTAGAGTTATAGAATCAGAGAGAACAACAAACAGGCCCTTTGGCCCAACATGTCAATTACCCAGTCCCTATAGCATACTAAACGATTGCATTTTAATTGTGTTTTTCTAAATACTCTTTCAGAGTTGTGAGAATTTCACTACCTCCTCAGGCAATGCATTCCAGAATTCAACCAACCTCTGTCTGAAAGAATTCTTCCCAAGATCCCTTTTAAATTCTGGGCAGCACAGTGGTGCAGCTGGTGGAGTCACTGCCTCACTGGGCCAGCCAGAGACCCAGGTTCGATGCCGAAATCGGGTGCTGTTGTATGCAAGGTTTTCACGTTCTCCCTGTGGCCGTGTGGGTCTCCTGTGGGCTCCCCGCTTTCCTCCAACATCCCCAAAGACCTTGTGGGTTTGAAGGTTAATTGGCCCTCTGTAAATTGCCCCTAGTGTGAAACAAGGGGATGAGAAAGTGGGATAACATAGAACTAGTGTGAACAGGTGATCGATGGTCGGTAAACTGAGGGCCTGTTTCCATGCTGTATCTCCAAACTAAACTGAACTAAATCTACCCATTACCTCAATCCTCTGCCCTCCAGTTATAGACAGTTCTGTTAAGACAAAAGATTTCTCACCATCTTATCTAAATCCCTCATAATTTTACATAACCCAATCAAATTCTACCTCCAGCCTGTGTAGGAAAGAACTGCAGATGCTAGTTTAAATCGCAGATAGACACAAAATGCTGGAGTAACTCAGCGGGACAGGCAGAATCTCTGGAGAGAAGGAATGGGTGACGTTTCGGGTCGAGAGCGAAGAAGGGTCTCGCCCCGAAACGTCACCCATTCCTTCTCTCCAGAGATGCTGCCTGTCCCGCTGAGTTACTCCAGCATTTTGTGTCTACCTCCACTCTGAAAGAGAACAAACCCAGTTTGTCCAGTCTATCTTTAGACTTTAGACTTTAGAGATACAGTGTGGAAACAGGCCGTGCGGCCCACCAAGTCCTGCACACCAAGGACAATTTACAATTTTACCGAAGCCAAATTAACCTACAAACCTGTACGTCTTTGGAGTGTGGGAGGAAACCGGAGTACCCAAAGAAAACCCACAGGCTCACATGGAGAACGTACAAACTCCGTAGAGACAGCGCTGTGGTCAGGATCAAACCCGGCAGCTCTACCGCTGCGCCACTGTGCTCCCCTTTCCTCATACACTCATCCCAGCAACATCCTGTTGAATCTTCCCTGCACCCTAATGGTTTAATGACCACAACTGTATCCAGTACACCTTCAAAGGTAGACACAAAATGCTGGAGTAACTCAGCGGGACAGGCAGCATGGGAAAATGTATAGACGAGGAAGTGTAAGGTGTGAAAACAGGACAAAGGGAATGGAGATCAAGGAATATGTAGAATAGATCATTGTTAGCTGGGAGAAGGTAACGACAGATAAAATGTAGTCGGAGACAGTAAGAGTGGTCGGAGAACAAGGGAAGGGGGAGGGGATGGAGAGAGAGGGAAAGCAAAGGTTACTTGAAGTTAGAGGTCAATGTTCATGCCGCTGGGGTGTAAGAACACCATCCACTCCAGTACACCATCCACAGCCTAACTAATAATTTGCATGGTTTGTCCCATAACCTTCGTGCTTTATATTCTACAGCCTACAATGAAGGAATGCCTTATTATCCAGATGTAGAAACATCTGGAACTGCTGATGCTGGCTTACAAAAAAGGACATACAGTGCTGGAGTAACTCAGCTGGTCAGGCAGAATCCCTGGAGAACGTGGATAGGTGATGTTTTGGATCAGGACCCTTTTCAGTCAGAAGAGGAGCCCGAAGGTCATAAGGTCATAAGTGATAGGAGCAGAATTAGGCCATTCGGCCCATCAAGTCTACCCCATTCAATCATGTCTGATCTATCTCTCCCTCCTAACTCCATTCCCCTGCCTTCTCCTCACATAACCCGTGACACTCGTACAGCAAGTACATGCCAGCAAGATGAAACGTCACCTATCCATGTTCTCCAAAGATGCTGCCTGACCCGTCGGGTTACTCCAGCACTTAGCACCTTGTCTATTGCCACTGCCTTCAAGAGTCCTTTCAGCACAAGGAAGATCGCAGTTCACGAAGGCAGCTCCCCATTAACTTTTCAAGTGTAATTCGGGAGGAGCAAGAAGTCTGACCTTCAAGCAAACGCCACATCCTGGAAAATGATTAAAAATCAATCTCATGTTATATTAGGCAACTCCCCGTAGATATGATGAGCTTGACGGCACTGGGCCTGCACTCACTGGAGTTTAGAAGGATGAGGGGGGACCAAATAGTGATAGGCTTGGAGAGAGTGGATGTGGAGAGGATGTTTCCACTAGTGGGAGAGTCTAGGATTAGAGGTCACAGCCTCAAGATTAAAGGACGTTCCTTTAGGAAGGAGATGAGGAGGAATTTCCTTAGTCAGAGGGTGGTGAATCTGTGGAATTCGTTGCCACAGGAGGCTGTGGAGGCCAAGTCAGGGGATATTTTTAAGGCAGAGATAGATAGATTCTAGATTAGTTTGGGTGTTATGGGGAGAAGGCAAGAGAATGGGGTTGTGTGGGAAAGATAGATCAGCCATGATTAAATGGCGGAGTAGATGTGATGGGCCGAATGGCCTAATTCTGCTCCTATCACATGACTTTATGACCTTATGACCCATACCAATCGTAAGGGGATATTTTTCAACCATGCATCAGTTGGAGGAGAAATTTACTCATAAGAGCTTTAATAATAATAATATTGGATGGGATTTATATAGCGCCTTTCTAATACTCAAGGCGCTTTACATCGCATTATTCATTCACACCTCAGTCACACTCGGTGGTGGTGAGCTACTTCTGTAGCCACAGCTGCCCTGGGGCAGACTGACGGAAGCGTGGCTGCTAATCTGCGCCTACGGCCCCTCCGACCACCACCAATCACTCACACACATTCACACACATTCACACGCAGGCAAAGGTGGGTGAAGTGTCTTGCCCAAGGACACAACGACAGTATGCACTCCAAGCGGGATTCGAACCGGCTACCTTCCGGTTGCCAGCCGAACACTTAGCCCATTGCGCCAGCTTTGACACTAACCCTTTCGTCACTGATCATCTGCAAACAGTTTCTGAAAAAAGAAAGAAACAACTTGAATTGTTAATATTTTTCATAATCACAGGGCATCCCAAAACATTTTATAGTCAATGCAGAGATATACAGTAGTCCTTGCTAGAATTTTCTAAACATTCCAGTCACAATTTGCTCACAGAAAAAAAAATGATGCCAGCACTATTCATTTAATACATTACAAATCTTGGAGCCAGTAAGTTATAGAACTCATTCTCCAATTCATCTGCTTGCTACTCGAGAAAGTATTATTGTCGTTCATGTCCAGGGCAGCACGGTGGCGCAGCGGTAGAGTTGCTGCCTTACAGCGCTTGCAGCGCCGGAGACCCGGGTTCGATCCCGACTGCGGGCGCTGTCTGTCCGGAGTTTGTACGTTCTCCCCATGACCGCGTGGGTTGTCTCCGAGATCTTCGGTTTCCTCCCACACTCCAAAGACATACAGGTATGTGGGTTAATTGGCTTAGTATCAGTGTAAATTGCCCCTAGTGTGTGCAGCATGGTACTAGTGTGCGGGGATCGCTGGTCAGCGCGGACTCGGTGGGCCGAAGGGCCTGTTTCCGTGCTGCATCTCTAAACTAATAGAACATTTTTCGTTGAAAGTGCACTCTCATCTGCCAAAGGCAGAAGCAAGGAACTGCAGATGCTGGTTTTCAAAAGAAGACACAAACTGTTGGAGTAATCAAGGTGTCAGGCAGGCAGTGTCACTAGAGAACATGGATCTGTGATGTTTTAGGTTGAGACTATATTACTCCCCCTCTCCCCTGTGTCCGATCAGGTCTCACAACTCTTCAATCTTTTTGCCTCACAGCTTCTGTCTATTCATCTAAACCCTTTGCCCAACCATCTGCCTATCAAAAAACTCTCCTCACTGTTTTTTCTTCCGCTTGGGCAGCTTACAGGTTAACAGTATGAACATTGAATTAGTTTTAGTTTTTAGTTTTTTTAGTTTGAGAGATACAGCGCGGAAACAGGCCCTTCGGCCCACCGAGTCCGCCACTGACCAGCGATCCCCGCTCATTAACATTATCCTACACGCACCAGGGACAATGTATAGTATTACCAAGCCAATTAACCTACAAACCTGTATGCCTTTAGAGAGTGGGAGGAAACCAAAGATCTCTGAGAAAACCCACACGGTCACGGGCTTTGTTGGCTTGCAAAGTGTTTTTGCCCAATTGGCTTGGCTTTTAAAGGGCTTTCAGAAAACGTGTTTTGTTGGCTTGCAAAGTGTTTTTGCCCAATTGGCTTGGCTTTTAAAGGGCTCAGTACGGACAGCACCCGTAGAACCCGGCTGCGCCACCGTGCCACCCCAGGTAAGGTAACTACAAGATAATTACACAACTCTACCTCCCCCCCCCACCTCCTTCCCTTCTTTCCACATATACCCTCCCCTCCCCAATGCCCACATGGACTCTTTGATCCATTTCCCCACCTTCTCTGGCCTTTGTCTAACCATCCCCCTCCGATCCAAAAACACTCCTCACCTGTATCAACCCAATACCTGCCAGGCCTTATCCTTCTCCACCTCTCTTCCAGATACCCCCAACCCCCCCAACACTCAGTTTCAATATGGGTCCCCATCCAGAAACGTCACCTACCCATCTTTTCCAGAGTTGCTGCCAGACCCGCTGAGTTACTCTGGAATTTTGTGTCTTCTCCCATTTGCCAAGGTTGCCTCGAGATCCACTCACTTGTCAGTTTTTCCTCCAAATTGTTCTCCTCTTAGTGTTCCAATTAGCCTGTCGTAATCTACAATACCTGATCGATTACTTCAGGGAGTAATTAGGCATGACTAGAGTTTTGCAATTGATCGGTCAGGGGAATGTGTTATTCGGGGTACTGTCGATGCCAAGCAAAGAATGACGAATCCACCAGGAAATGTGTGTTTTATAACTGGGATCTGTGCTCACAACTCTGATCCCAGAGCAATGAACGATCGTCAGGTAGGGAATTAAGTCAAAAGCTATTTGAATTTGAACGTAGATTTTCATTTTACTGAGGATTGGTTTCTCTTTTTCGTTATCGTATTGGGATAATGGGATGAAAGCAGACACTGGTTCATAAGCTCAGCCTGATTACTTAAGTCCAGTCACATGGGGATTCTTTAGTCATGATGGATCGGACTTTGATCGGACTTTGATCGGACTTTGCTGGCTTTACCTTGCACTAAAGGTTATTCTTTTTTCCTGTGTATGAAGGAACTGTAGATACTGGTTTAAATCAAGGATAAACACAAAATGCTGGAGTAACTCAGCGGGACAGGCAGCATCTCTGGAGAGAAGGAATGGGTGACGTTTTGGGTCGAGACCCTTGAAACATTTTTCACACAGAGAGTGGTGAATCTCTGGAATTCTCTGCCACAGAATGTAGTTGAGGCCAGTTCATTGGCTATATTTAAGAGGGAGTTAGATGTGGCCCTTGTGGCTAAAGGGATCAGGGGGTATGGAGAGAAGGCAGGTACAGGATACTGAGTTGGATGATCAGCCATGATCATATTGAATGGCGCAGGCTCGAAGGGCCAAATGGCCTACTCCTGCACGTATTTTTCTGTTTCTATGTTTCTCTCCAGAGATGCTGCCTGTCCCGCTGAGTTACTCCAGCATTTTGCGTCTATCCCCTTATCATGTATCTATACACTGTAAAAGGATCGATTGTAATCACGTATTGTCTTTCCGCTGGCTGGTTAGCACGCAACAAAAGCTTTTCGCTATACCTCGGTACACGTGACAATAAACTAAACTGAAGCTCAAACTGAAACTGACCTGATTCTCATGTTGTTTCATTGCCAAGTCTCAGTGCTGCCAATGAGTTTTATCGCCAAGGAGAACTATTTCTTATATCTAAGGAGAAACTCACTGCAAAGTTTTTTAAAAAACACACATCAATGCACTGAGAAAAGATGACATCTCAAAGCACTTTCCAGCAAATACTTTTGAAATTTAGTCATTTGAAGGGCTGGAGCCAGTTTGCACTAAAAAACATTTTTTTTTCAAATCAGAAAATCAGCTTCTGCTTTTGTAGTCTACGTTGAAGGGAAAATGTTACCCAGGCCTCTGGAGCAAAGAAAAATCTCTGGCCTCCTTTGAGATTCCGCTGTGGGATCTTTCAAGTATTCCTGAGAAGTTTAACAAACAAATTAGTTTGCGTTCACTAGCATCATGACAAACTCAAAGAGTCGCCAAATAAATTCACAAAGATACAGACAACTGGACGAGGCCGTTCAGCCCGTTGTGTCTCTGTCAGAGGAGCTATT
This sequence comes from Malacoraja senta, assembly GCA_038087875.1. Classification (NCBI taxonomy): domain Eukaryota; kingdom Metazoa; phylum Chordata; class Chondrichthyes; order Rajiformes; family Rajidae; genus Malacoraja; species Malacoraja senta. The sequence goes on along the minus strand of CM075981.1, from coordinate 5,319,710 downwards.
CAGCCTTATCACATTCAGTCATAGTCATTCAGCATCGGAACAGGTTCTTCCCCTAAAACCTAGTGGTATTAATAGTGGTTTCTCTATTGCGAGTCTGAAGAAGGGTCTCGACCCGAAACACCACCCATTCCCTCTCTCCAGAGATGCTGCCTGTCCCGCTGAGTTACTCCAGCATTTTGTGTCAATCTTCGGATTAAACCAGCATTTGCAGTTGTCTTCCACACCCAGACTGGTCCTTTGCTTCATGGACAAAGGGCCCCTCCTTCATCCCTATTTACCCTCTGCATAAAATCCTTTGGTATGTTCCGCAAATTTGACTCCCAATGACATCTCTTGCCACCTAAACCACCCTTACAATTTCTATACGCTTGATGGACCTCTCCTGGGTCTCGACCCGAAACGTTGCCCATTCCTTCTCCCCAGAGATGCTGCCTGTCCCGCTGAGTTACTCCAGCATTTTGTGTCTATCTCCTTTTTCTTCAGTTCTCTACAGCTGCAGGTAGACACAAAATGCTGGAGTAACTCAGCGGGACAGGCCGCATCTCTGGATAGAGGGAACGGGTGACATTTTGGGTCGAGACCCTTCTTCAGACTGAGAGTCAGGGGAGAGGGAGACACAGAGATAAGGAAGTGTAAGGTGTGAAAACGAGACATCAAGGGGGATATGGATCTATATGCTACCTTTTCTTTCCAACTCTCAATATCCCTTGACATACACCATCTCAACTATTCATGTAGCGCGGTTTTTAAGCACATTCAGACAATGAATCCCAGAGTCTCATTGCCCTCATGGTGAAACTTAAAATGAATCCCCTTTTAATCCTTCTCCCAACTACTTTAAATCTCTGCATCTTAGTTATTGAGCTCTGAGCTAAGAGAAATAGGTCCTTAATACAATACGCAATCTTTCTCAACCTCTCCTAATAGTATACACTCCATTAAATCACCCCTTTGCTTTTTGTGTTCTAAAGAAAATAACACGTCAGGATACAAAGTGCTGGAGTAACTCAGCAGGTCAGGCAGCACATCTGGAGGATGTGGTCGACATGGTGGCCTAGCAGTAGAGCCACTGCCTCATAGTGCCAAACCCCAGGTTCGATCCTGACTAAGGAGTCTGTGCGGAGTTTGTACGTTCTCCCCGTGACCTGCGTGGGTTGTCTCCGAGATCTTCGGTTTCCTCTCGCACTCCAAAAGACGTACAGGTTTGCGGGTTAATTGGCTTGGTCTAAGTGTAAATTGGCCCCGGTGCGCGTAGGATAGTGTTAGTGCGCGGGGATCGCTGGTCGGCGGACCCGGTGGGCCGAAGGGCCTGTTGCCTAACTAAACTAAACTAAAAGGACACGACTGATCTGCTGCGGAGTAAAGCAAAACTAAAAACAACCACACACTCCAGAGGGGGAAAATCGTCTAGAAAAATTAACCATGTTTATCAAAGTCAAATGGGCAGTAAATAGATATGAGCCCAACACATCAAAAATATTCCCGAGAAAGAAGAAGCATCATTTTAATGAAGAACGTCTGCATTGATTATTGCTGGTTACTGAGATGTAGGGGTGTAACACTTTGATTGGATTGGTTTCAGAATGGGGCTGAGAGCAGGAGCGTTTAATGAGATTGATCGCTGTTAATGATGTGCCCAGGGCAGCAACACATTCATTAAGCTGAACAAACAACTGTATGATCTGTTTCCTCATTAGGGATGGAAGCAGATGGAACATTTAAAATGGAAAAGAAAGTAGATACTGATTGGGATTTTGCGTTCTGTGATGATGCAAAATTGTGTTCAGATGACATCAAACGAAGCTAGGCACGAAGGTCTAATAATCCTGGTGACCACGGTAGATCAAACAGTATTGCTGATTTGATCCGTGTCTGGTTTTGCTGCTGACCTGATCCATAATCCATGTCAGGTTTCCACACTACCGCCAAGTGACATGCGGGCAGCCATGTTAGTTAGTTCAACTTACGACTCCGAGCCTACAGTACTCATTTCGATGGTCTCTGTATGTATTCTAATTAAAGTACTTGTTATGCATGCACAAAATTTCTCGCCCAGCTGCAATTTTTCCATCACCGAAAATAAATAGGGCCATTCCACCTGATCAAAAGCTTTTTCAGCATCGAGTGAGATTATTGCTAGATCTTCATTAATATTTCTCTTTGAATATATTATATTAAATAATCTTCTTAGATTGTAATATGAATACCGTTTCTGAATAAAACCTGTTTGGTCAGGGTGTATTAGTTTATTCATGACTGTACTTAATCTGCGCGCTAAAATTTTGGCTAGTATTTTCTGATCTGTATTTAAAAGTGCAATTGCTCTATATGATCCTGGATCTTCCGGATCCTTATCAGCTTTAGGAATAAGTGTTATTATAGATTCATTGAAGGTATCTGGAAGTTTCTGTTGAGTATAAATATGTTCATACAGCATTTGTAAACGTGGAGAAAGCAAATCATAATTTTTTTTATAGAATTCAGAGCCTAAACCATCTGGTCCTACTGCTTTACCATTTTTTAAAGATCCAATAGACTCTTCAATATCTTTTATCGTAATCTCCGCTTCTAATAATTCTCTATCTTTTGAATCTGTAAAAAAATCTGCTATTCCTTCTGGTTGTACTACAGTTTTAGTTGAGTAAAGATTATGATAGTATTGGAGAAACCTCTCGTTTATATCCTTGGGCAATTTTAATAATTCTCCTGTATCTGCTCTAATTTTATGAATTATTTTTTCCCTCTCCATTTTTCGTAGCTGACGTGCTAAAAGTTTTTGTGGTTTGTCTCCAAACTCAAAATGTAATTGTTTAGTATGTTGATAAAGTTTTATTACTTGTTCTGAATACATTTTGTTTAGTTTATATTTCAGTACAGCAATTTTATTATGTTTTAACATAGATGGCATTCTCGCATTTTCTATATCTAGTTGCTTTATTTCCCTTTCCAGTGTTTGTTGTTTAATCCGGTTCTCTTTGTTATAAAATACTTGGGCAGAAATTAATGCGCCTCGGACAAATGCTTTAAATGTTTCCCAAATAAGAGAGACAGATGTGTCAGGGTTGTCATTTGCCTCGAAAAATGTTTGAATCTGTTTAATAAGATATTCCTGACATGATCTTTCATTCAATATTTGTGGGTTAAATCTCCAATATGTTTATTTCTCGGACATTCCATTTAATTTAATCATAAATGTTACAGGTGCGTGGTCTGAGATTATAATATTATGGTATTTTGAGTTATAAGTAAATGGGATAAACGTGGAGTCAACTAAAAAATAATCTATTCTTGAGTATGTTTTATGTACCGGTGAGTAAAATGAGTATTCCCGTCCAGTTGGGTTTTCAATTCTCCAGACATCCTTAATATTAGTGGTATTAATAAATGAATTTAAAAATACACTTGATTGAGATTTTACTTTTTTTTGCCTTGATGATCTATCTAAATAAGAGTCTAATGTACAATTGAAATCTCCTCCAACTGTTATATACCAACCCTACGGCTAGAATATTAACAAACCAAAGGTTATCATCTAAATTTAACCTATCTAGAGGTTGTAGACAAGGATGCCCGTTGTCTCCATTATTATTTGCGCTTGTTATAGAGCCACTCGCAGAAAGAGTTAGGACCCATCCGGAAATATATGGGTATAATACAAAGTATACAGTGAATAAAATTTCTTTATACACAGATGATGTATTAATTTACATTACAAAACCAGAAATTAGTATTCCAAATTTATTAAAGCTAATAACCCAATTTGGTTCACTCTCAGGATACAGAATAAATTGGAATAAAAGTGAAATTATGCCAATAAGGGAACATAATAAACATATAATACAACAATTTCCATTTAAAATAGTAAATGAAAAATTTAAATATCTAGGCATTTATGTTACTAAGACATATACATCATTATTTAAAGCACTTTCCCCCATTACTGAATAAACTACATAAGAATATTCAGTATTGGAAAACACTTCCTATCTCAATGGTTGGCAAAATGAATGCCATAAAAATGATTTTCTTACCGCAAATATTATACCTTTTTCAAACAATTCCGATATACTTGTCAAAAAACTTTTTTTTAAAGTTAGATTCCATTGTCAGTGACTTTATCTGGGATTATAAGAATCATAGGATAAGCAAAAAACATCTGTGCAAATCAAAAATAAATGGAGGTTTGGTTTTACCAAACTTTTTGTTTTATTTTTGGGCAGTTAACATTAAAAATATGAATTTTTGGTTGGAAGAAATAGATCAACAACCAGATTGGTTAAAAATGGAAAAGGAAGATTGCTCACCTTTTGAAATCGGCTCGATACTATTTGCTACTTCTAAATTAAATTAAAAAATGTATAGGGAAAATCCTATAATATATAGTACTATGCGAATTTGGAAACAATTAAAAAAGACATTAAAACTAGATAATTTATCACTTTTTCGTCCAATTGCGAATAACCCTTTGTTTAAGCCCTCATGGTTGGACAAAGGTTTCACACAATGGAAAAACTATGGAATTAAAAAGATGGGACAACTTTATAAGGAAGGCACTTTTCTTTCATTTCAGGAGTTGCAACAGACTTATGGACTTCAAGTAAATGATTTTTTCAGATATCTTCAACTTAGAGATTACGTAAAAGCAAATACTCGAAATTTTAGAATTAGAAATTCAGACATTTTTGACGACTGTTGGAATAAACATCCTAATACAGAAAAACTAATATCTTATATGTATAATATTTTATTAGACAGTGATATTGCATTGACGGACTTACACAGACAAACTTGGGAAAAATAACTAAATCAAATAATAACGAAAGATACCTGGGAAGAAAGTTTACAACACATACATCAATGTTCATTAAATGCCAGACATTCTCTAATACAATTCAAAGTAATACATAGATTACATTATTCTAAAACAAAATTAAATAAAATCTTCCCACATATCTCACCAATATGTGATAAATGTCAACATTTAGAAGCTAACATCTCATATGTTTGCAAATTGCACAAAAATTAAAAATTTCTGGGTAAATATTTTCACAATAATATCTAAAGTGACTAGCATTCAATTGGACCCGGATCCAAAATTAATAATACTTGGAACATTAGAACTAAATCAAACATTTACATCAACTCAAAGAAACTTTATTGATTATAGTATAATAACTGGGAAAAAATTAATTCTAAAATTTATAGGAAAGGCCCTATAACCCCCACAATCAAAATGTGGATTATAGAAATGACAGAGACCTTACACTTGGAAAGAATTAGACTTGTCCTGTTGGACAAACAGGAACTATTCGTCGGAACATGGTCTCCCTTTATTGACTATTTAAAGGGTCAGAATGGTTCAGCACGAGAACCTGACTAACACCCGTGCCAAGGAATAGATGAAATGTTATACTCTGAAATGTACGAATATATCTCGAATGAAGTTTTTTATCGTAGTAAGTTATTCCATTCTTCTTTATTATCTCTTTCTTTTTTTTGTTGTTTTTTTTGTTTTTTTTGTTTTTTGTTTTTGTTTTTTTGTTTCTTCTCTTTTTTCTCTTTCTTTCCTTATTTCATCTATCTTTTTAGTTCTATTTGAGTTTAAAAAATTTTTTTTTTAAGTATTGGAGACATTGTAATAATAATGGACGATATTAGTAATTTAAAAATGTAAGACTGGTATCGATTTTAATATGATATGTATTTACCTCCAATAAAAAATAATTAAAAAAAAAAAAAAAAAAAGTACTTGTTATGATATGTAATGACTCTGTATCAATAGTACTTTGCACAACAATTTCTCTTTTCTAATGTCTATTCCTATCAGGTTTGAGTGAGAGAAGGATCTGCAGATGCTGGAATCTTGAGCAAAACACAATGCTGGAAATACTCCGTGGGTCAGGCAGCATATCTGGAATGGACAGGCGACGTTTCGGATTGGGACCCTTCTTCAGTTTGAGAAGATCCACTGTTTTCAGCAACAGTGATGTTATCAAACTGCCTGAGCAATTAGCAGAAATAATAATTCTTGCAGACAGCAAATCAGAAAATAAACAGAATGCCACATAGGGCTGTGAAGGCCAAGTCAATTGATATTTTTAAGGCAGAGATTGACAATAGACAATAGACAATAGACAATAGGTGCAGGAGTAGGCCATTCAGCCCTTCGAGCCAGCACCGCCATTCAATGTGATCATGGCTGATCATCCCCAATCAGTACCCCGTTCCTGCCTTCTCCCCATATCCCCTGACTCCGCTATTTTTAAGAGCCCTATCTAGCTCTCTCTTGAAAGCATCCAGAGAACCTGCCTCCACCGCCCTCTGGGGCAGAGAATTCCACAGACTCACCGCTCTCTGTGAGAAAAAGTGTTTCCTCATCTCCGTTCTAAATGGCTTACTCCTTATTCTTAAACTGTGGCCCCTGGTTCTGGACTCTTGTCCCAACATCGGGACAAATTCTTGATTAGTAAGGGTGTCAGGGGTTATGGGGAGGAGGCAGGAGAATGGAGTTGAGAGGGAAACATTGATAAGCCAAAATTGAATGGCAGAGTAGACTTGATGGGCCGAATAGCCTATCTGCTCCGAGATCTGATGAACTTATGAATAACTTTCACTAACAATTTACTGAGAGTGAAATAAAGAATGGAATAAAAGGTTACAGTTGAAACTTAAAATTAAAATACATAAACCAAAAAAAACATATATTTGACTACTTCAAGTCTTCGAAATAGTTATACGAGGGAATTATGCTCCACACATAAAAACATCGTTTTGGAGTGCCGGAGGAACTATAGTAGTGACATTAAAAAAACTCACACCTTAAAACAAGGTTCCATTCCGACGTCGGAGTTTCATCATCCCGGCGAGATGGCCTGAACATCAGGCCGCAGCAGCGGCGACTGCGGAGGGCTCAAAGGCCCCGACCATGGGTGAACAAAGAGGAAGATGACTGAACTTTATTGCCTTCCCTCACAGTGGGGAAACATTGATTCCGCTGTGTGGTGGATGTTCATGTTAAACTCTATCGTGTATTGTGTTCTTATTATTCGTATGGCTGCATGGTAACTCAAATCTCACTGTACCAAGTGTTGCACGTGACAATAAATGTGACTTGAACTTCAAGGTGTAACATGTTCAGTGTACTCCATAGCTAGAATGCTTTGAAAAACATTTGTTGATTTACTGAACATTAACTGGAGGATAGTACAAAACAGATTATTCTGTGGCGGAGTTTAGGGTTACTAAAAGCAGCTTGTAGATATCCACAATTAACACTACACAATTAACACAATTCAGGACTGGACATGGCCCCTGCTTGGCCAGCCTTCACAAATGGGGCAGCAGCCCAACCCCACGGTGTGCTTGTGGAGAGCAGCAAACAATGCAACACATCATTGAAGCATGCCCTCAAAAAAGACTTAAAGGAGGACTTGTCACCCTTCATACAGCAGATCAAGAGGCAACTGCTTGGCTAAAGGACTTTGCATTCGCTAAATAAATTAACACTACATGTACGTACTTCAAAAGCTGCTCTGGTAGCTACAATGTAAAGAACATACACTGCTTTCATTACATTCATAAATTGTCAGAAACCCCCCAAAAAAGTCACTTGGTAATTTGATAACAATTTTACCGAAATTTGCGATAAGGTTCATATCTTACCAAATCTCCGAAAACCTCAAAATGTCACAGTGTCCTCGAAGCCCCTCATGAAATGGCTCTCATTACATCAGAAGGATGCAAGTGAAGAACCAAGAGGCAGAAGCTACAAATTCTGGAAATCTGAAATAAAAACAGAAACTGTTTGAAATACTCAGCAAGTCAGGCAGCTTTTTTGTGAAGTGAGGTTGCAACTTCATATCCCACTCCAGAGACAAAAAATGTACACTCTACATTCATCTTTCAACAAGCGTCATCGAGGCAATGGTAGACAAAAATGCTGGAGAAACTCAGCGGGTGAGGCAGCATCTATGGAGCGAAGGAATTGGTGACGTTTCGGGCCTCGATCCGAAACATCGGCAATTCCTTCGCTCCATAGATGCTGCCGCACCCGCTGAGTTTCTCCATCTGCACCCAGGATGCGGCGTAGACGGAGGAATTGGGAGTAGGGGATGGAGTCCTTACAGGAAGCAGGGTGGGAAGAAGTGTAGTCCAGATAGCCATGGGAGTCAGTGGGTTTATAGTGGATGTCGATCAGTAGTCTACCATCAGCGATGGAGATAGTAAGGTCAAAAACCAGGGCATCGGAAGGTCCTCATTCTTCTGGGAACGGGGGTTCCCCTCTTCTACCATAGATGAGGCTCTCACCAGGGTATCTTCTATACCCCGTGACTCTACTTTCACTCCCCATCCCCCCACTCGTAACAAGGGCAGAGTCCCCCTTGTTCTCACCTTCCACCCTACAAGTCGTCACATACAACAATTAATCCTCCGACATTTTCGCCACCTCCAACGTGACCCCACCACTTGCCACATCTTCCCATCTCCTCCCCTGTCTGCTTTCCATAGAGACCGCTCCCTCCGTACCTCCCTGATCAATTCGTCCCTTCCCACCCGAACCACCCCCTCTCCGGGCACTTTCCCTTGCAACCACAGGAAATGCTACACTTGTCGCTTTACCTCCCCCCTTGACTCCATTCAAGGACCCAAGCAGTCTTTCCAGGTGCGGCAGAGGTTCACCTGCACCTCCTCCAACCTCACCTATTGCATCCGCTGCTCTAGATGTCAGCTGCTCTACATCGGTGACACCAAGAGTGGGCTTGGCGATCGCTTCGCCCAACACCTCCGCTCAGTCAATAATCGCAATAATCAACCTGATCTCCCGGTGGCTCAGCACTTCGACTCCCCCTCCCATTCCGAATCCGACCTTTCTGTCCTGGGCCTCCTCCATGGCCAGAGTGAGGACCACCGTAAATTGGAGGAGCAGCACCTCATATTTCGCTTGGGCAGCTTGCACCCCAGTGGTATGAACATTCTTCTCTAATTTCAGGTAGTCCTTACTTTCTCCTTCCCTTCCCAGCTCTCCCTCAGCCCTCTGGCTCCACCTCTTCCTTTCTTCCACCCGCCCTCACATCAGAGGAAGGGTTTCGGGCCGAAACGTTGCCTATTTCCTTCGCTCCATAGATGCTGCCTCACCTGCTGAGTTTCTCCAGCATTTTTGTCTACCTTCGATTTTCCAGCATCTGCAGTTCCTTCTTAAACTCTTAATCATCAAAGCAATGATTTGGTCATTATCAAATGAGGACTTGCAACCCATGCCACATACAAATTCGTGGCTGCATCTCTGACACAAATGAAAACCGTATTAAAGACTGAAAGGCCCTTTGACATTTCCTTCGTTTGTGAATCGCACAATATAATTACAAGCTTTACCTTTCATTAAGTGTGGTGTGCTAAACAAGTTTTTAAATAAGCAGCGTATATGCCAATCATTAGAGCACCATATCCAGCCTGATATCAAGAGATTAGTCGAAATCCTAAATGTTCCCAGTTCGAAAATTTAATTGCCAAAGAAAGATCTTCGAAAATTTGAATACGCCATTGTCATAAGTCAGAGGAACAGAATTATCTGAAGAAGGGTCTCGACCCGAAACGTCACCTCTTCCTTCGCTCCATAGATGCTGCCTCTCCCGCTGTGTTTCTCCAGCATTTTTGTCTACCTTCGATTTTTCCAGCATCTACAGTTCTTTCTTAAACAGAACAGAATTATGGACAATTTTTTGGCCGAAAAATTTTCGCCGACAGTGGCGACAATTTTTGCTGTCGTAGGTTGCCGTAGGTGCTGTCGTAGGTTGTCGCCAGGTGTCGTAGGTTGTCGCCAGGTGTCGTAGGTTGTCGCCAGGTGTCGTAGGTGGATTCCATTAAAACTAGTCCCTGGCAGTCGCCTAAAGAGTCGCCTAAGTGGGACAGGCCCTTTAGGCCATTCAGCCCATCGAGTCTACTCCGCCATTCAATCATGGCCGATTATCCTTTTATTTATCATTTCTGAAAGCAGGCCACAGTTATAATAATGGACTATGAGTCAACCACTGCAAAACATTAGGTGAAAGAAAAATACACTAAAAGCTTTGCTGCCTCACCTACCGGAGTATATTCCATTCACCTTGTGAAAATTGTATTGATTCTTACAAGACTACTTGAAAAGACTACAAAAAGTAGTAAACACTGCCCAGTCCATCATCGGCTCTGACCTCCCTTCCATCGAGGGGATCTATCACAGTCGCTACCTCAAAAAGGCTGGCAGTATCATCAAGGACCCACACCATCCTGGCCACACACTCATCTCCCTACTACCTTCAGGTAGAAGGTACAGGAGCCTGAAGACTGCAACGACCAGGTTCAGGAATAGCTACTTCCCCACAGCCATCAGGCTATTATACCTGGATCGGACAAAGCACTGAACTTTATTAGCCAATTTACTGCTATTTGCACTTGATCAGTATATTGATTCATGTGTGTATATATTTATAGAATGCCTTGTAGTCAATGCCTACTATATTCTGTTGTGCTGAAGCAAAGCAAGAATTTCATTGTCCTATCAGGGACACATGATAATAAACTCACTTGACTTGACTTGAACAATCATATTAGATAGACACAAAAAGCTGGAGTAACTCAGCTGGACAGGCAGCATCTCAGGAGAGAAGGAAAGGATGACGTTTCGGGTCGAGACCAGATCGGTTAGGGATAATGGAACAGAGAGATATAGACATGATGTGGAGAGATAAAGAACAATGAATGACAGATATGCATAAAAGTAACGATGATAAAGCAAACAGGCCTTTGTTAGCTGTTTGTTGGGTGAAAATGAGAAGCTGGTGTGACTTGGGTGGGGAAGGGATAGAGAGAGGGGGAATGCCGGGGCTACCTGAAGTGAGAGAAATCAATATTCATACCACTGGGCTGTAAGCTGCCCAAGCGAAATATGAGATGCTGTTCCTCCAATTTGCGTTTAGCCTCACTCTGACAATGGAGGAGACCTAGGACAGAAAGGTCTGTGTGGGAATGGGAAGGAGAATTAAAGTGTCCAGCAACTGGTAGATCAGGTAGGTTCGGACGGGCTGAGCGAAGGTGTTCCGCGAGACGATCGTCCAGTCTGCGTTTGGTCTCTGCGCCGATGTATAAGAGTTCACATCTTGATCAGCGGATACAGTAGATGAGGTTGGAGGAGGTGCAAGTGAACCTCTGCCTAACCTGAAAGGACTGTCGGGGTCCCTGGACAGAGTCGAGGGAGGAGGTATAGCGACAGGTGTTGCATCTTCTGTGGTTGCAGGGGAAGGTACCTCGGGAGGGGGTGGTTTGGGTGGTAAGGGATGAGTTAACCAGGGAGTTGCGGATGGGAAGGATCTCTGCGGAAGGCGGAAAGGGGTGGAGATGGGAAAACGTGGCTAGTGGCGGGATCCCGTTGGAGGTGGCGGAAATTTCGGATGATTATGTGTTGTGTGCGACGACTGATGGGGTGGAAGGTAAGGACTAGGGGGACTCTGTCTCTGTTGCGACGAGGGGGAGGGGGAGCAAGGACAGAGCTGCGGGGTACCGAGGAGACACGAGTGAGGGCCTCATCTATGATGGGAGAGGGGTACCCCCGTTCCCTAAAGAATGAGGACATCTCGGATGTCCTAGTATGGAACTTCATCTTGGGTGCAGATGCGGCGTAGACGGAGGAATTTATTATAGTCCATCATAGATATCACTGGAGCTTTTTGACTGACTGGCCCTGGATGTCTTTGAGCATTCGACAGTGATATTGTAACTTTGGTTGTAGTCGAGAAGAACGTCCCCAAATGGACAGGATATGTTGATCTAAACAGTTGCCGATTCATCTGATGAGCAGAACTTTCACTTTGCCTTTTGAGAGCCATAAATAGACAGTAGATAGACACAAAATACTGTGTAATACTCAGCGGGACAGGCAGCATCTCTGGAGGGAAGGAATGGGTGACGTTTCCGGTCAAGACCCTTCTTCAGACAGTGATGGAATCCATAGCGGGCTCCCTGGAATGAGCGCTACTATATTGAACTGGAGGGTATAAGTAGTCCTTGTCAGTTAAGAGAGAGAGATAGCTACACCTTCTCACAAAGGGTAGTGAATCTGTAGAATTTTCTGCCACAGAGGTTGGATCACTAAGAAGGGAAGTAGGAACATTTTTGAAACATCGGCAAATTGAAGATTAAGGGAAGAGGAGAGAAAGCCTGTGACAGATCAATCATGGCCATACTGAATGGCGTGGCATGTTTAAGGAGGCAAAGGGGCCTTTGCCAGCTATTTTCTATATGGACACAAATGGCTGGAGTAACTCAGCGGGTCAGGCAGCATCTCTGAAGATTTTTGTGCTCTTCAGCTTTTGCAGTGAGTAATTTTAAGGGTTGAGACCATTACCTTCAGTGAAGGAGGTTTAGTTTTTTTTAAGAAAGAACTGCAGATGCTGGAAAAATCAAAGGTTAAACAAAAAATGCTGGAGAGACTCAGCGGGTGAGGCAGCATCTATGGAGCAAAAGAATAGGTCGAGACCCTTCTTCAGTTTTATTAAATGTTAGTAATGGCCCGTTTATATAACGGGAAAGGGAAGGGCTTTGTAAGGGTTCCCAAGGTTTGTGCTTGGGAAGTCATCCCCTTCTCCCTGCAGCCAAATAGCAAGGTTTGCAACAAGGTGAGCACCTTAGTTTAGTTTAGAGATACAGCGCGGAAACAGGCCCTTCGGCCCACCGGGTCAGCACAGAACAGCGATCCCTGCACATTATCCTACACACACCAGGGACAATTTTTACATTTTACCAAGCCAATTTACCTACAAACCTGTACGTATTTGGAGTGTGGGAGGACACCGAAGATCTCTGAGAAAGGCCACGCGGGGTCACGGGGAGAACAAACAAACTCCGTACAGAACAGCACCCGTAGTCAGGATCGAACCGGGTACTCCGGCCCTGCAACTGCTGTAAAGCAGCAACTCTACCGCTGCGCCACCGTGGCCAGTCCTGTAGCTACACAGTAGTCTTCTGGTCTTATGTAGCTGGCGCATTCTCCCATCACTTCCACGAAGGCCAGCACAGCCCCAAGCTGCTTGCAGGCACTCAGATTTATCTGGTCCGTTTCGTCCAGAGACTAATTTTTGCACGGAATTATTAATGCGTGGCAGATAAAAGTATTTTCATTGAGTAAATGACTCTCTTTAGCTCACAGCATGTAAACAATTGCAACAAAATCTCTTCCACGTGTGACTGCCTCCTACATTGGTTAAGGAACCCTGCAAGGATGCTAAGATCAATATGTTGACAAGAATATTCATCAAGAGGACCAGAAAAATCCTTAACCCCTTCACCTGACCAACTAAATTTATAATAATTTCCAATCTGCATCTGATCCATAACTGAGAATTAATTATACTTAAATTTGTCTCACCATATGGTTCTTACATCAAGCTGTTTAAGTTATCTTTCTGTTTACACAATCAGCCTCCCAGTCATTGCCATCTATGCTACTGAAAGAATAAAATATTCCTTTTTGTGTAGGGAGGAACTGCAGATGCTGGTTTACGCTGAAGATAGACACAGAATGATGGGGTAAGTCAGCGGGACAGGCGGCGTCTCCGGATAGAAGGAATGGGTGACGTTTCGGGTCGAGAACCTTCTTCAGGGGAGAGGGAATAGACAATAGACAATAGACAATAGGTGCAGGAGTAGGCCATTCGGCCCTTCGAGCCAGCACCACCATTCAATGTGATCATGGCTGATCATCCCCAATCAGTACCCCGTTCCTGCCTTCTCCCCATATCCCCTGACTCCGCTATTTTTAAGAGCCCTATCTAGCTCTCTCTTGAAAGCATCCAGAGAACCTGCCTCCACCGTCCTCTGAGGCAGAGAATTCCACAGACTCACCACTCGCTGTGAGTTTCCTCGTCTCTGTTCTAAATGGCTTACTCCTTATTCTTAAACTGTGGCCCCTGGTTCTGGACTCCCCCAACATCGGGAACATGTTTCCTGCTTCTGGCGTGTCCAAACCCTTAACAATCTTATATGTTTCAATGAGATTCCCTCTCATCCTTCTAAACTCCAGGGTGTACAAGCCCAGCTGCTCCATTCTCTCAGCATATGACAGTCCCGCCATCCCGGGAATTAACCTTGTAAACCTACGCTGCACTCCCTCAATAGCAAGAATGTCCTTCCTCAAATTAGGGGATCAAAACTGCACACAATTCTCCAGGTGTGGTCCCACTAGGGCTCTGTACAACTGCAGAAGGACCTCTTTGCTCCTACATTCAATTCCTCTTATTATAAAGGCCAACATGCCATTCGCTTTCTTCACTGCCTGCTGTACCTGCATGCTTACTTTCATAGACTGATGAACAAGGACCCCCCAGATCCCGTTGTACTTCCCCTTTTCCCAACTTGATGCCATTCAGATAGTAATCTGGTAATAGAGAGGTAAGGTGTGAAAACAAGAGATCAAAGGAGACGAAAAGTAGGGAAATGTAGAAAAGATCATTGTTAGCTAGGAGAAGCTGACAAAGAGGCATATAAAGTAAAATTTAATCAGGACAGTCAAATAAGTCGGTGAACTAGGATGGGGGGGAGGGATGGAGAGAGAGGGAAAGCATGGTTTACTTGAAGTTAGAGAAGTCAATATTTCTTCATGGTCACGGTGGCGCAGCGGTAGAGTTGCTGCCTTGCAGCGCTTACAGCACTTACAGCTCCAAATTTGAGGAAGGACATTCTAGCTATTGAGGGAGTGCAGCATAGGTTCACGAGGTTAATTCCCGGGATGGCTGGACTGTCATATGCTTGTATACGCTGGAATTTAGAAGGGGGATCTTATTGAAACATATAAGATTATTAAGGGATTGGACACCCTAGAGGCAGGAAACATGTTCCCGATGTTGGGGGAGTGCAGAACCAGGGGCCACAGTTTAAGAATAAGGGGTAGGCCATTTAGAAGGGAGATAAGGAAAAACTTTTTCACCCAGAGGGTTGTGAATCTGTGGAATTCTGTGCCTCAGAAGGAAGTGGAGGCCAATTCCCTGGATGATTTCAAGAGTGAGTTAGAGAGAGCTCTTAAAGACAGCGGAGTCAAGGCGGTGCTGGCTCGAAGGGTCGGATGGCCTACTCCTGGGCCTATTGTCTATTGTCTATTGTCTATTGTCTATTGACCCGGGTTCGATCCCGACTACGGGTGCTGTCTGTATGGAGTGTGTAAGTTCTCCCCGTCACCTGCATGGGTTTTCTCTGAGATCTTCAGTTTCCTCCCACACTCCAAAGACGTACAGGTTTGTAGGTTAATTGGCTTGGTGTAAATGTAAAAATTGTCCCTAGTGGTTGGAGGATAGTGTTAATGTGCGGGGATTGCTGGTCGGCGCGGACCTGGTGGGCTAAAGGGCCTGTTTCCTTGCTGTATCTCTAAACTAATACTGCTGGATTGTAAGCTGCCCTAGCGAAATATGAAGTGCTGTTCCTCCAATTTGAATTGGGCCTCACTCTGACACTGGAGGAGGCCCAGGACAGAAAGGTCAGTCCGGGAATGGGAGGGGGAGTTAAAGTGTTTAGCAACTGGGACATCATATAAATCTTGGCGGACTGAGCGGAGGTGTTCAGCGAAACGATCGTAAAGCCTGCACTTGGTCTCACCTATATATAGGAGTCCACACCTTACTGATCATCAAGAATCAATCAGACAATAACATCAGGATTTAACAATTGAAAATGCAGGACATCCTTAGCAGGTCAACCTTCAAAACACAAAGTCAGGCAACATCTGTGGAGTAAGTGGACAGACAATGTTTCAGGTTGGAACCTTTCTTCAGGCTTATTTCCTCCACAGAGGCACGGTGGAGCAGCGGTGGAGCTATTGCCTTACAGCGCCAGAGACCTGGGTTCGATCCTGACTACGGGTGCTTGTCTACAGATACAGAGTGAGTTTTCTCCAAGATCTGTGGTTTCCTCCCACACTCCAAAGACGTACAGGTTTTATAGGTTGGTATAAATGTAAGTTGCCCCTGGTGCGCGGGGATCGCTGGTCGATACGGACTCGGTACGGCACAGACTTCTTCTGCGCTGTGTCTCGGAACCAAATTGAACTAAGATGCTGGCTGACCCACTGAGTTCCTCCAGTTCTTTGTGCTTTGCTCAAAATATTCCAACACCGCACTTCCTTCTGTCTCCAGCCGTCAACACGAGCTAACTCTGCTTCTCTTCCATCAGACGCTGCCTGGCCTGCAAAAGTGTTTTCGGCATTTTCTGTTTTTTCGTTCAGAGATCCAACATCTGTGGTTTAACTTTGATTTTCAGCATCCAACAATTGTTAATCTGAGAACCATAATTAGAAGTGCGCTCTTTGAACAATGTGAATACTTAGAAGCTGGGGTTAATTGATGGAAATATAAGAGATAATACATTGGAAGTTCCCTTATGTTACAATAATTGACCATTAATTGCATACGGATTATAAATATACAGTTGAAATCAATGCTTGAGATAAATGTAAATGGCTAGATTAATTTATGATTAGACTGCTTAAAGAGCTGACAACTGTGTTAGACAGACAACTATTGAATAGATTACAGCCCATATGCTCGTCGTTAGCAATGTTTTCAGAAGTTATGCATGAGTTATAATGAATGAACTGATTAAAAACAGAAAATGTTGGAAACGTCAGCAGGTCAAGTAGCATCAGAGGAAAGAAGCGATTAATGTTTCATGTCGAACGTAGACTAAAATGCTGGAGAAACTCAGCGGGTGAGGCAGCATCTATGGAGAGAAGGAATGGGCGACGTTTCGGGTCGAGGCCCTTCTTCAGACTGATGTCGGCGGGAAAAAGTTTTAAGTTTAATTCATTACAAAAGTTTAGCTCATGTTAAAACAAAGTTTTAAATCGGGTGAAGGGTTTTTGATCTGGAACATTACTCTGGTTCTTTTCCCACAAATGCAGCCTGACCTGCTGAGTCTTTCCGTACTTTCGGACTTCCAGCGTAACATTTTTGTAAATTTTCAGTCGGATGAAGAAGTTCAAAAGTTCATCATAAGTTCTCGGAGCAGAATTAGGCCATTCGGCCCATCAGGTCTACTCCGCCATTCAATCGTGGCTGATCTACCTCTCCCTCTCAACCCCATTCACCTGCCTTCTCCCCACCGCCTCTGACTCCCTTACTAATCAAGAATCTGTCAATCTCCATCTCCATATACATATTGGAATCTTTAAAATTAACCTAAGAAACCTAATTACAACCCTGACCCGAGATCCAGCGCATTAATTATTTCACCCGTGGTCTTGTGCTGTGGTGTTCTATGTTGTATGTTCACATAAGCAGCTAGTCTAGAGATTATAATGTGAATAAACAACAATGGGAGAATTGCTGCTGCACAGGGTGCCATTGGGGGCTGGAGTTAAGTCATTTCCTGGTGAGTACTGCTAATGGTGGACCTTGAGTGTCGTGGGAGTAGCATGCAAACATGGACTTAGCTGCAGAATACTTCACCATAGCTGGTCTGAAGCAGGGTCTCGACCCAAAACATCATCTATTCCGAGGCTCCATAGATGCTGCCTCACCCGCTGAGTTTCTCCAGCATTTCTGTCCACCTTCACCATAGCTGAAGCTCATAAAGCAGCAGGTCTCATCTCAAGTCAAGTCAAGTCAAGTCAAGCGAGTTTATTGTCATGTGTCCCAGATAGGACAATGAAATTCTTGCTTTGCTGCAGCACAACATAGTATTGTAGGCATAAATACAGATCAGATCAGTGTGTGCATATACTGATACACATAAATAAGCAGATAAAGTGCAATAGGCTGTTATAGTTCGGAGTTTGTTTGAAGTTGTGTTTAATAGCCTGA
This sequence comes from Malacoraja senta, assembly GCA_038087875.1. Lineage (NCBI taxonomy): Eukaryota > Metazoa > Chordata > Chondrichthyes > Rajiformes > Rajidae > Malacoraja > Malacoraja senta. The sequence goes on along the minus strand of CM075981.1, from coordinate 5,301,891 downwards.
TGGCTGTGTGGAAGAAGCTGTTCCTGAACCTGGATGTTGCAGATTTCAGGCTCCTGTACCTTCTACCTGATGGCAGCGGAGAGATGAGTGTGTGGCCAGGATGGTGTGGGTCCTTGATGATGTTGGCAGCCTTTTTGAGGCAGCGACTGCGATAGATCCCCTCGATGGTTGGGTGGTCAGTGCCGATGATGGACTGGACAGTGTTTACAACTTTTTGCAGCCTTTTCCGCTGCTGGACGCTCAACTTGCCGAACCAAGCCACGATGCAACCGGTCAGCATGCTCTCTACTGTGCACCTGTAGAAGTTCGAGAGAGCCCTCCTTGACATACCGACTCTCTGTAATCTTCTCAGGAAGTAGAGGCGCTGATGTGCTTTCTTTATAATTCCATCAGTGTTCTGGGACCAGGAGAGATCTTCGGAAATATGCACGCCCAGGAATCTCGAACTGCTATTACAAGCAATGAGGCATCTTTGGGAAACTACAGTAGATGATTCTCATGTCTTGATAGCCATAATATATTTCTGGTCTCTTTGGATCCAGCCTTTGCTCACAAGTTCTCACAACTGTGCCTTTGGTTCTTCAGTATACTGCATGCGTGGGAATGAGATCAAAAATGTCATGCAGCCAATGTAAAAACTTGCTTTAGATTTCCAATGATTTAGTTCAAACTTCTGATCAAATTTGTTTCCATAATCTCAAGTGTGAATTGAACAACATAATAGAATACAATTGGCTTTTATTCCATCCCACCCTCCATGTCCAACTTTAAAAATGGATTGCGCGGGAAGGAACTGCAGATGCTGGTTTAACCCGAAGATAGACACAAAAAGCTGGGCAACTCAGCAGGACGGGCAGCATCTCTGGAGACAAGGAATAGGTGACGTTTCGGGTCGAGACCCTTCTTCGGACTGAGAGTCAGGGGAGAGGGAAACCTATTCCTTTTTGATCTGCTATGTGCGAGCTCTCCTGCTTTCAAAGAACTCTTTGGTCTGACGATCCACTACCTCCATCGTGTCTTATACCCCTGTCCCACTTAGGCAATTTTTCAGGCAACTACAGGCGACTAGGCTGTCGCCACATGGTCGCCGGGTTGTCGCCTGTACGGTCGTGAGTCGTCTCCTCAGTCGCCCAAAGAGTCGTAGCCTTTTTTTGGCCGCCGCTGGAATTATAAATTTTCAAAACTTTTCGGCGACAGTTGACGACGCCAATGAGCGTAGAATGACTTCTCCTGACGTAGGTGCTGTCGTAGGTTATCACCAGGAAATTCCATTGGCGACTACCTACGTCAACCTACGTCAACCAGCGACAGGTACTGGCGACTGAATTGTCTTAAGTTGTCTTCAGTTGTCGCCGACATGGTCGTACCATGTCGTGGCTTGTCGCGGGTGGACGTAGGTGGTCGTGGGTATGGTCGTAGGTGGACGTCCTAATGGGTCGCCGGTTGTCGGTAGTTTGCTGTAGCTTGACGGCGACTAGGATGTTGTAGACATTGTCGTAGAGGTGGTCCAGTTGCCGGTTTTTCGGCGACCCGCTACGACTATGGCAGTCGCCGGCAGTCACCGAAAAAATCGCCTAAGTGGGACAGGCCCATTAGTCCCCTTGTCTGAGACTTATAGAACGTAAGGTAAACGTTTTATGAAGGTTTGGAAGGTTTAAACCGAAGATAAACACAAAAAGCTGGTGAGCACAAAAATCTCCTGCGATGCTGTCAGACCCGATGAGTTACTCCAGCTTTTTGTGATTAAAAATCAAATGACATTTTGAAGTACAGCTTCAACCACAGTTTATTTTGTGCAGCAGAAAATGGGATTGGTGTGAAATATAAAGAATTCGATAACTTTCCAGTGCGGGTGGACCACTTAAATGAAAATGATTTTAAAGAAAGACTTGGTAAATTAAATATGTTTTTTTCATATTTAAAACATTTGAAAGCGTTCCTACTCGTGCCTAAAATAACACTGGTTAATGTTAAGAACTCTTCAGGGGGCCATTTCAAGAGATTAGCAGAAACTCTGGAAGGCTGGTGGCTTGATTAAAGATGTGCCATGTGCTGTGGTCAGGAGCAGCTTCCTATCTTATTAACTATTTTGAAAAGAAAGCACAGAAAATCGTGGAAACGTGATTTGCATTGCAACTTACACTTGAAACATCACAAACTTCTGCACGTTTGGCAGTGAATTGACCACGGCTCAATCCAATGAGCTAATATGAACACGATTTAATTTTTCCATCATACACACATTTCGTCCGTTCCCTGGGTGGTTCCCAGAAATGATCTATTGACCTTCCGAATGCATCAACTGCACGAAGAGGAACCTCACTTAGTTCTAATCTTCCCCATATGCTTCAACAACTCTTAACCTGATGCTATTTGTGATAGAGAAAGGGCAACTCAAAGGGATTGATTTTTATTTAAAATAAATAGACAATAGACAATAGGTGCAGGAGTAGGCCATTCGGCCCTTCGAGCCAGCACCGCCATTCAATGTGATCATGGCTGATCATCCCCAATCAGTACCCCGTTCCTGCCTTCTCCCCATATCCCCTGACTCCGCTATTTTTAAGAGCTCTATCTAGCTCTCTCTTGAAAGCATCCAGAGAACCGGCCTCCACCGCCCTCTGAGGCAGAGAATTCCACAGACTCACCATTCTCTGTGAGAAAAAGTGTTTCCTCGTCTCCGTTCTAAATGGCTTACTCCTTATTCTTAAACTGTAGCCCCTGGTTCTGGACTCCCCCAACATCGGGAACATGTTTCCTGCCTCTACCGTGTCCAAACCCTTAACAATCTTATATGTTTCAATGAGATCTCCTCTCATCCTTCTAAACTCCAGAGTGTACAAGCCCAGCTGCTCCATTCTCTCAGCATATGACAGTCCCGCCATCCCGGGAATTAACCTTGTAAACTTAAGGCTTGTCATGTTGTGGCAGCCTCTCACACTGGCACACACATTCAGACAGGCCCTATCAGAGGGGGGGCCATTTGGCATGGGCCTCATGCCTGTCTGCTTCAAAGGGATCTTGATTTGGGAGCCTCTAAAATTGAGGGGCCTCTGCTTGATCTTGGTTTGGGGGCCTCTAAAATTGAAATTGGCCTGGGCCTCAGTTCATCTATGAAAAAGCCTGCATTCAGGTTCAATAGTATCACAATGAGGTTGTTCAACAGGAGCTATACTGGATGGTTCATTTTTGTAGCAGCATGTTGGTATTTTAAAGGGGCTGTCCCACTTAGGCAACCTAATTGGCGAGTTTAGAAGAGTTTGATAAAATGCCATGTTGAAGACCTCCTTCGACTATGTTGAAGACCAGCTTTGACTAGATACACCTAGCTACGACTAACTTTGGGAAAATTGGACACCGAATAGTGGAGAGTGAAGACGACCTCCTTCGATCTCCTTCGACCTCCCTTCGACTATGATGAAGACTATCTACCTCTACCTTCGACTACCTTCGACTACCCTCGATTACCTACGACTAACATGCCGACCTACTACGACTAAACCTACGAGTAAAAAAAGTATCGATTTTTTCCATGGCGACCTTTTTCTACTCGCGGGCATTTTTTAACATATTGAAAAAAACGCCGCGACCTAGCTGAGGCCTCGAGTACGCGGAGACCACTCTCGAGCATGAAGGAGAGTTACGAAGACCTCCTACGACCTCGTGTCGACCATGCTGCGAGTATGAGTCGAGGGCAAACTCGCCAGAACTCGCGGATTAGGTCGCCCGAGTGCGACAGGCTCTTTACCTCTCCTCTGGTTTCTGTGAAATGGAAGGTGACTGCTGAATGCATTATGTCACCAACCAATTTTTCACCTTGCCATCCTCCTGAGCTACTACCTGTCCTGTTATCTCTGCCAAGCAGGGATAGATTTGCAGGGACACTTTTTAATCCCGACACTTTTGGAGACGCATGCCAACCACAGGGAGGGGATGAACATGCCACGGATGAAGAAGTGCAGAAATAGTAGTTGAAGGGAAAAATAGGCACGAGGTACTGCGGTAACTTAACGGGTCAGGCAGCATCTCTGGAGGAAATGGACAGGCGACGTTTTGGGTGGGGGCCCTTCTTCAGTCTGATTGCAGTGGTGGGGAGGAAAGTTAGAAGAGGTGGGGACAGGACAAAGTCTGGCTAGTTCTGGGCACCATGGTGTAGGAAAGCATATTGTCAAGCTTGAAAGGGTTCAGAAAAGATTTACGAGGATGTTGCTAGGACTGGAGGTTGTGAGCTATTGGGAGAGGTTGAGTAGGCTGGGTCTCTATTCCATGGAGCGTAGGAGGATGAGGGGAGATCTTATAGAGGTGTACAAAATCATGAGGGGAATAGATTGGGTAGATACACATTTACCCAGAATAGGGGAATCGAGGACCAGAGGACATAGGTTCAAGTTGAAGAGGAAAAGATATAATAGGATTCCGAGGGGTAACTTTTTCACACAGAGGGTAGTGGGTGTATGGAACAAGCTGCCAGTGAAGGTTGTTGAGGCTGGGACTATCCCATCGTTTAAGAAACAGTTGGAAAGGTACATGGATAAGACAGGTTTGGAGGGTTATGGACCAAGCAAGTGGGGCTAGGGTAGCTGGGACATTGTTGGCCGGTGTGGGAGAGTTGGGCCGAAGGGCCTGTTTCCACACTGTATTAATCTATGACTCTATGATAGGTGGATACAGGCAAGGTTTTTTTTGGGGATTGCTAGATGTTTAGACAAAGACCAGAGAAGAAAAGACAAAAAGTGTGAGATAAAGAGAAAAGGGTAGAAGAGGCAGGAAATGTGAAGCCAGAGGAAGGAATATAGGTGGAAGGGGACATGAGGGAGGGGGGAGGGGGGAGGGGGGAGGGGGGGAGGGGGGAGGGGGGGAGGGCAAAAGGGACGGAGGGAAAAGGGGGTGTTTGTCGGTTACGTACCTAAAATTGTTGAAGGCTAGTTTATATCCTTGGGATGAAGACACAATGCAATTCATCACTCTGTTGTAGCACTAGGAGCCTGTTTATGCATGACATTTCAACAGGACAGTCCGCAAGACATTAATCTCCTTGTAAAGTGTACTATCTTCTAAAGCAAGCCACTGGTCAAATTTAAGGTGGCTTGGAAGTAGATCACACATGGGATGCCCGAGTTTTGTAATGCGATGTTTTGTCCCATCTGCAGGTAAAAAATAAACTTAAGACTTTAGAGATACAGCACGGAAACAGGACCTTCGGCCAACCGAGTCTGCACTACCCCGTACACTGACACAATCCCACACGCTAGGGACAATATACAATTTTTACCAAAGCCAATTAACCTACAATCCCTTACATCGTTGGAGTGCAGCAGGAAACCTGAGCACCCGGAGAAAACCCACGCAGTCACAGGGAGAACGTGCAAACTCCGTACAGCCAGCACCCGTAGTCAGGTTCGAACTGCAAGGCAACAACTCCACCGCCACACCATGTGCCGCCCAAAATAATTAAATGCACCATGCCTTGAGGCGAGATTAAGCAGATTGGATTATAGTTCATAGTTTATAGTCGGACTAGTTAAACTACCTTACAGTTGGTCATAAGCATCGTGAAAGAAACAATTCTGCCTTTCTTCGAGGCCTTTCACAAGCTCACGGAAAGCCAAGACTCAATGAAGTGGCTTTAAAATGTTATGATTATAATAATATTGAAAAGCGTGAAATGCTACTTACAGATGTTTAGGTCCCAGACACCACAGAGATGCTGAAATCCCATAAATTTGCTGTGATTGATGGTTGAGCAGTAATTGTTGACCAGGTTCTGGGGAAAACAGATAGGAGTTTAGGTTATTTTATGTTTCTCTCAGAGAGCAGAGGGGAGTTTAGACTTGAGAGCAAGGGTTCCCAACCTGGGGTAAATTTACCCCCTGGTGGTAAATTTTCACCTACCCAGGGGCTAAACTTTGTTGATTCTGGATTTGTACATATTTATTCTCATTGACTGGTTGTGTTTGGTTCTGGTTCATCATCAGTTGCTCATAAATAAGTGAAATAACATTGTTATGCGCTATTAAAGTTGCCAGGCGTAAACGGGACGAAAAACGTTGGGAACCCCCTGCTTTAGAGATACAGTGTGGAAACAGGCCCTTTGGCTCACCGAGTCTGCACTGACCAGCGATCACCCGTACACTAACATTATCCTACACACTAGAGACAATTTACAGAACCTACGCACTTGTACGCCTTTGGAATGTGGGAGGAAATCAGAGCACCCGGAGAAAACCCACGCAGTCACAGAGAGAACGTACAAACTCTGTACAGACAGCACACGTAGTCAGGATCCAAACCTGGGTCTCTGCCGCTGTAATGGCCCTGTCTCACGGTGCGAGTCCACCCACGAGTGATCACGAGTTTAAAACAAATCAAACTCGTGGAAATCACGTAGAATTAACGTAGCGGGAACGTCGGAACTCGTAACGCTAACGGCAGGTACTCGGGAAACTTGTTAACTCGTAAAAATCTTTCAACATGATGAAAGATTTCCACGTGTCAAATTTACTCTTGAAGTAAAAATGTTAAACTTTTAAACTCGTTGTAAGAACGTAGTAGCCCGTGAGTTTACCGTAGTGACTCGTGGGCACTCTTTAACTCAGCGGGACAGGCAGCACCTCTGGAGAGAAGGAATGGGTGACGGAATGACGTTTCCAAAATTCTGCTGCGTCTTTGTGTTACTCCAGCACTGTGTGTTCACTTTTTGTCAACCAGCATCTGCCCTTTCTTGTGTATGACATTATTTGTATCCGTGGCAGTTGATTGTCGCTCCCTTCAGTTTCCCAGGGGGTCGGGACGAGGGGGGGGGGGGGGGGGGGAGATGCTGCCTAGTGACGATCTCATTTATCCAACGTGCAACTTTACCACCGTGGCACCCCGCCTGCACCACTTGGCTTGGTAGCTCATGCCAAAGTTACTTTTACCTTGTCATCGAAGTACCAGCACATAAATCTACTCAAATGTATGATAATCTGATTCAAGAAGTAAAAGTGCTGCTAATGAACCACTATAACAGAAATTTCGCAGCATACATTAAACAATCAAAAGATTGAACAGTTCTGCAATCACAAAATCATTCATTGTTAACTCTCAAGTACTGCCTGAGACACTGTGTGGTACAAAGCTACTCCAAACCTCCTTCCTTCCACATCGTTATATTCTCTCCTCCTCTGACTCCCTTCTCCATGGTATTGCATCTTAGAGAGTGACACAGCGTGGAAACAGCCCCTTCGGCCCAACTTGCCTGCACCAGGTAACATGTCCCAGATACACTAGTCCCACCACCCCACAATTGGTCCATATCCCTCCAAACCTGTTTTATCCATGTACCTGTCTAACTGTTTCTTAAATGTTAGGATAGTCACTTCCGCAACTACCTCCTCTGGCAGCTTGTTCCATACACCCACCACCCTTTTACCCTCCCAGATTCCTATTAAATGTTTTCTCCTTCACCTTAAACCTATGTCCTCTGGTCCTCGATTCCCCTACTCTGGGCAAGATACTCTGTGCATCTACCCGATCTATTCCTATCATGATTGTATAAACCTCTATAAGATCACCCCTCATCCTCCTGTGCTCCAAGGAATAGAGTCCCAGCCTACTCAACCTCTCCCTGTAGCTCAGACCCTCTAGTCCTGGCAACATCCTTATAAATCTTCTATGTGCCCTTTCCAGCTTGATAACATCTTTCATATAACACGGTGCCCAGAACTGAACACAATATTCTAAATGCAGCCTCACCAGTCTTATATGACAGTAAGATGGCCTCCCAACTTCTGTACTCAATACTCTGACTAATCTTCCGCCAGTCTGCAGTTAAAATTTCTGTCAGGGTACTTTGGATAGATTCACTCCCTCTTCAAGAGCTCATTATTGTTCTAGCATATCATGCATATATAATTCTTTATTCCACCCTTCACCGGCAGACAAGATCCTTCTTTTCACCATTCTATTATTGGTGGGTGTAAACTCCGAATAGCCGTCATCCTGGTGGGGTTAAGCAGTGTGCGGCGCCATCTGGTGGTTAGGCCAGTTATAGATCGAACCCTCGGTAGTAGAACTGGAACGGGCACGTGACTGCTTTTGGCAGGACGATGTCGCGGGAAGATGTCGCCATGAGTCACTGCCTGCCCCTTTTCAGGGGTTACGTCCGCGCCCGGGTGGTACTAGAAAGGGACTACGCACTGTCCACAGGCACCCTGGGGGATTTCCGGGACCGTTGGGCAGCGAGGGGGGGTTGAGTGTATCCTGGACAAGGATTGTAATAGTTATTTAGTAGTATACTTAGTACATTTGTTTTGTCTTGTACTATGGTGGTGGGTTCTGTTTCGTTTTATTGCGTTGTAAATACTATTTTAATATTTGAATAAATATTTTTTATTTAAAAATAAAAGAGTCACGAGCGTGTCCAACTGCCACTGCAGGGACTCCGTTAGCGCTCACTCTCAGCGCGCGAGTGTCTGCCTCTGTAGCTGCCAATAAAGATCACTTTATTCTTAACGTGCGTCTCGCCATATTGGTGACCCCGACGATCCAAAATGGTAAGTGCATGAATGAGTTGCCAACCTACAAGGAGAGATTATAAACATTGGTGCTATTCTATAGATAAAGGTCCACAAGATTGTGAAAGTATTTGTTCCACTTGGGTATCTTACAAACCAAAGGCATTAGTGTCAAATTCTCCAGTTTCAAGTGATACCCCCCACTCCCTTGCTCATTCCTTGTACTGCCTCCCCCTCCCCCCCCCCAGCGTGCACCTATATTTCCACTATCCCACCCCCCCCCAGTCATCCTGCTCCTTTCACCTCTTTTGTACACTCACCTTCTACAGTATTTCCAATCCTGTACATCCCTCCCTCTGTCTTAACATTTGACTCCTCGCCTCTCCTTATTTGACACTCTTTCACCTCTACCCTTTGTCACCCATCTGTCAACCTCCCCACCCCCCCCCCCTCCCTCACCTGTATTCACCTATCATTTGCCAGGCCTTATTGTAGCCCCTCGTCTCTTTTCCACCTTTCTCTCCGCTATTACAATTAGTCTGAAGAAGCGATCCCAAACCTACCCATTCCCTCCACAGATGCTGCCTGACCCACTGAGTTCCTCCAGCACATTGTTCAAGATTCCAGCATCTGAAGTTCCTTGGGCTCCACTTTGAAAGTATTTCATAGATGAGAGCTTTGGGAAGAAATGTCTGCATTTCAGTGCAAATCCGGGGGCCGACGGTGCTACCTGAAATAGACTCAAAACGCTGGAGTAACTCAGCGGGACAGGGAGCATTTCCGGAGAGAAGGAATGGGAGACGTCTCGGGTCAAGACCCTTCTTCAGACTTGACGTTTCAGGTACTACCTGATCCAGCCGGATAGGACCTGACTATATATGACACATTCGGATCAACAGACAATAGACAATAGGTGCAGGAGTAGGCCATTCGGCCCTTTGAGCCAGCACCGCCATTCAATGTGATCATGGCTGATCATCCACAATCAGTACCCCGTTCCTGCCTTCTCCCATATCCCCTGACTGCTATTTTTCAGATTGGAACATGCTGTACCTGCCTTGCTCAGTGCATTTTCCATATCAGGATAACTTGCTTAGACGCACTTTTCCTGATCAACATCAATGTGTGTGTAACAGAGCAAGATTTTCTATCTGCTTTTCTATAAACGTCAGGTTTATTATGGAATAATCTGTCACTTTTTTTAGGCTGTGATAAAAATTAATTTTAATATCTCAGCACAACTCCAAAGTCATGAATAAATTCAACAGAGAACTGACGGAAAACTATTAGTTCAAGAAGGTCGAACATCTTCATTAATAAAAAGAGACACCAGCCACTGAGGAAGGAAGGAATCTTTTAAAAAATTTCTTTTTTTCTCTTTAGTCAATAAAATATGATAAATTGACTAAAAGGTACGGTCAAGTGCACTGGAGAGGTGTGGCATTTTTTATTGTTGCCAGCTTTTGCGTGGAACTGGTTATGAATGAGGTGGAAATCAGGGAGTACTTCTCTCATAATAGCAATCGAAGAGATCGGTTGTTCAGTTTTAATTTCCCAAAGGGAGCAAGGAAAAGTTTTATAGATTAGTTTGTTATTCTCAATGTGCTCACGTCTGCATTGAAGCAACCAATTTTAGATTGGGTGATCACTTTTATATGCACCTGGAGTGATTCACACCACAGGAGTCATTCTGAGCTTCCAGTTGCCCACCATTTTAATTTTCCATCCCACTGACCTCTCTTCCTGTGATCTTCTGCACTGTCGGGTGGCGCTGCGCCTCAGCTGCCTCGCCAGCAGCGGGTTCATCATTTAGACTTTTTCTATTTTAGTATATCCAAATGTATGTTTTAGTGTCTCTTGGTATGTCGTATGTGGGGGGTGGTGGGGAGGAAATAGGGGAAACCGTTTACAGTCACTTACCTCGACGGAGATGCGACTTCTTTCCTTTGCCCCCCCCCCCCCTTGCGGCCTAACAACTTGGAATATAGACAATAGACAATAGGTGCAGGAGTAGGCCATTTGGCACATCGAGCCAGCACCGCCATTCAATGTGATCATGGCTGATCACCCCAATCAGTACCCCGTTCCTGCCTTCTCCCCATATCCCCTGACTCCGCTATTTTTAAGAGCCCTATCTAGCTCTCTCTTGAAAGCATCCAGAGAACCTGCCTCCACCGTCCTCTGAGGCAGAGAATTCCACAGATGCACCACTCTCTGTGAGAAAAAGTGTTTCCTCGTCTCCGTTCTAAATGGAATCGGTACGGCCTTTCCTAGAGTCGGGCCCAGAGCTTCAGCAGCGGGCGCACCGTGGACCTTCCATCGCGGAGCGGGGCGATCCCTTGCCGGGGATCGCCAGAGAAGACCTCCGATTGATGGCCTGCTGCCTATGACATCCTGAAGCCTCGGTCTGCGGAGCTTATAGCAGCAGGCGTGGAGCGGACTTTACCATCGCGGAGCGGGCCGATCCCTTGCCGGGGATCTCCGGAGAAGAGCCTGCGGCCTATAACGTCCTGAAGCCGCGGTCTCCGGTAAGGAAGTGGCCGATTCGGGAACTCCAAGCGTGTGTTCGATCTGTCCCGACGTCGGAACTTCGATCATCCCGACAAGAGGGCTTGCACATCGGGCCTTCTGCAGGGGCGACTACGGAGGGTCAAGGCCCCCGACCACGGGTGAACAAAGGAGGAAGACTGACTGAACATTATTGCCTTCCCTCACAGTGCAGAATGCTGTGGTGGATGTTTATGTTAAATTCTATTGTGTATTGTGTTCTTTTTTATTGTATGGCTGCATGGTAACTCATTTCACTGTACCTTAAATGGAGCATGTGACAAATAAATATGAACCTTGAACCTTGAACCTTGTTACAATGAAGCCCCATGCAAGCTTGAAGTACAACACTTCATCTTTCCGGGCTCATTATTGAATACTCCAACTTTAGCTAACTCGCTCTCTCTCTCTGTCTGGCTGTATCGGAACTGGCTGTTTCTGCTGTGTACTCATCCATCTGTGATGTTGGCTTTATGTTTCTCTCTCCATTAGTGCAGCCTGGCCCCCGAGACACTTCCCACAGCAATGCTATTATTACCAACACACCGCATAAACAAAGAAGCATGATCAGCCTCTAACTGCCCCCCTTACCCATTTGACCCGCTCTCACCCATCTCAGATCATCTCTTTGACCTATCCATCCTTTGTCACAACTTCTGTAATTTAAGATGACCTTTTATATATTTAAGATGTTTAAGAAGGAACTGCAGATGCTGGAAAATCAAAGGTAGACAAAAGTGCTGGAGAAACTGAGTGGGTGCGGCAGCATCTATGGAGCGAAGGAAACAGGCAACGTTTCGGGCCGAAACCCTTCTTCAGACCTTTTATATATCTCTGTTGGACTTTCCCTGTTGGACTAAAGATCTCTGACCTTCTTGTTATCGAGTCCACACACAAGATTAGAAGTTGCTCAGCCAGAGCTGAACACACTTCTCGGCATCTACATACAATGATGTCTGTCTTGTCGCTTCTTGTGCTTCTTGTGTGTGGTGGTGGAAAGATTGGTGGAAACAAGGCCGCGACGTGAACGCTCTTTCCTTGACCCCCATCTCTGACCTGAAATGTTAATTCTTTTTCTCTTTCCGCAGATTCCGCCTCACCTGCTTAGTCTTCCCAGCATTTTCTGTTTTTTATTTCAGATGGCTGTTTTGATTTTAAATTGCAAATTATTATTTTTTGTTCGTTGTTTGCCTGGGTTTGTACCCGTTACAGAAGGTTACATGGCTCCAGGACTACATCAGAATTGTTACTGACAGGTTGAATGGACACAAAATGCTGGAGTAACTCAGCGGGACAGGCAGCATCTCTGGAGAGAAGGAATGGGTGACCTTTCGGGTCGAGACCCCTTCTTCGCTTTAAACCAGCATCTGCAGTTCCTTCCTACACAGGTTGAATAGACAGGTGGGTTATTTTTATATGGCCCTGCGTGTTCTTTTTAAACCATCTAATTTTTTTCTCTCAGTTTTCATCCTGGTCCTTCTCATAAATATCAATTATTTCCCAAACGCTTTTGTGTATAACAGAATATTTATGGTATATTTATGACCGAGCATTTCCCTTACAGGGAAGAGTTATTAAATTCAATGTCAAGTGGGACATAATTGCATGCTTTATACAAAATAATGATTGTGGCTAATCCATTCTATCTACCATTTGTTTGTTTAATTGGTCATATAGTGCTGCCATGCCTTAGGCTTTTCATTCATACTTCTTCATCCAATTTTAAGATTACAAAACCAAAGTGTTATTTATTGGTCAACGTTTTAGTGAGTTGCAGTACCACAGGCAGCGTGATTATTTTTTTTCCATTATTTCTAAAAAACAATATTTCTCCCCTGCATCCGGGATATGATAACATGTTTGAGTAAAATAGTAAGATTAAACGAGAACTTACCAGTTTGAAGTTTGATCTGTATTTTATGAGGAGTTACGATGAGGGATTACGTGAAGACCCCGTCCAGCACGCATGCGTGACATTCTTCAGAGCAGCGGTGTGGAATCACAGGAAACACAATAATTGAAATAAACATAGTAAAGAAAAGGAGAACTAAGATACCTGTTGATCTATATATTTGAGGGTGGGAGCGGAGGGCACGTAATCCCTCATCGTAACTCCTCATAAAATACAGATCAAACTTCAAACTGGTAAATTCTCGTTTAATCTTACTATTTTACTTCGGAGTCACGTGAGTGACTACGTGAAGATTTTAAAGCTCTGTGATTTCAAACCGTGTAACAGTTCATACTTCACTCGCTGCTGAAGTCATTCAAGGGAGGAAGTATGTTATCGTAATGAACCATAATCTGTTTGTAAACAATAATGGTATCTATTAAACAATAACAAAAGACAAAATGCTCCCCCGGGCTTAAATTATATATTTTTGCAGATTTTAAAACTCTTTCTGCAAATAACACAGGTTCTGCTAGCGGCTTGTGGTAGAACGTTTGGAACGTTTTCTCCATGTTCATTCTTTTAGCCGCCGATGTGGATGCTGCCCTGGTGGAGTGAGATGTATATACATCAGTATCTACTCCAGCAGCTCCCAGTACCTGCTTGAGCCATCTCGAGATGGTTTGGCTCGACACCCAACCATGAGGTTTCTTGTGGCTGACCCATAAGGCTTTTTTATTTATTTATTTTTTTATTTTTTGTTCCTTTCTCCCTCGAGAATCTCTTGTTGTGTTGATGTAAGTGAATAAGTGAGTCATGACACACAACCGTAGGTCAGGTGGGTATGCCCGGAAATCCATAACTAGGACTCAAGTTCAAGTTCCTGGCTTGCTCTGCTTTAGCAGCGCCTGAATGGTGAATGAGACCCGGTCTGGTGTTATAACCATGTTGTCCAGTCGCAGTAAGTGGAGGGACTGGACTCTTTGTGCTGAGACTAGTAGCATCAGCATGACCGTTTTCAGGATTAGCTTTTCCAGGGCGAGACCTGGCTGGGGACCATCCCCTTAGGTATGTCAGGACCACACTGACATCCCAGATTTGTGTATACCTAGGTCTAAGAGGGTTGGAGTTGACGATACTCCTCATGAGTTTGATCACCAGCGGGTGAGACCCTATGGCCTGTTGTCCTGGCACCTGTTTTAAGTAGGCTGACAGCGCACGTCTGGCAGTATTGATGGCGCTGTAGCTCAATCCTTCATTATGGTGAAGGCCCCCCAGGAACTCCAGTACATTGGTTATGGTTGCAGATGAGTACGTTGTCCCAGTAGTCGAGCAGTATCTTTCCCACTTCCTGATGCTCGATAGGTATTGTTTCCTGGTGGACATACGGTGTCATCATGTTGATGGTCCTGTCAGACAATCCCAGTCCCAGCAGTGGTCTTTTGATAATCTGCAACCCAGTAGGTTAATTTTGGCATGGCATGGATGACTTATGCCTGATACAGGGTGCGTCAATAGGTCTGGGCTACTGGGAAAGGTCATAGGAGTTTCGATGACCATGTCGAGGACCACTGGGAACCATGGCTGTGTAGGCCAGTTGGTACTTATCAAAATACCTGAAGCAGAGTCCATCTGTATTTTGCGTAGTACCCTACAGATTAAGGCAGAAGGGGAAAAAGCATAGAAGAAATCTGTCCCCCAGTTCAGCGCGAATGCATCTATCGCTGCTGCCTCAGGGTGTGGTTCCCAAGGGACATACATTGGTACGTGGTGATTTAGTCTGGATGCAAAGAGATCGATATCTGGTGTGCCATATTGGTTTGTCATTTTAGCAAAGCTCTAGGATTTAACATCCATTCGGTGTTTATCATTGAATTTGCATGACCTGGCACTATTTAGCTTACCTGGTAGGTAAGTTGCTGATAGCCAAATATGTCTATCGACCCACCATTACCAGATTGTGTTGACCCAATTGTCACATGATATCGATTTTATTCCGGTCATATGGTTAATATAGGCCACCACCGTGATATTATCAATTTGTAAATGAACATGCAAGTTGTGCATATTCCTAGAATATGCTTTAAAACCATAAAACGCACCCAACATTTCCAAATAATTTATGCCCAGTGTTTGTAGTAAAGACGAGTCTAGGTTAGTCCATCTACCACCTGTGCTGGATATGGTATTAGTTGCTCCCCAGCCTTGAGCACTGGCATCTGTTTGTATAGTTAACGTTGGGTTATTGATGATGATAGGGCTGGAACTATGCCAAATGTGTTATATCCACCATTGTAACTCTGATATTGCTTCAATGGGTAGTTTCATGGATCTGTCAAAGTGACCTGCATGTCGTTTCAACGCCTGTACTTTTGCCCTTTGCAGGTGCTGATAGTGCAGGGGTCCAAATTGTGTAGCTGAAAATGCTGCTCCCATTTTGCCAATTACTCTTGCCACTTGTCGGATGGTTGGTCGATTGCTTACCATTAAATTGTTGCACATCTGTGCCAATTCTGCTGCTTTACCTTTTGGCAACGTTACAGACATGTGGATTGAGTTAATTGTGAATCCCAGACAGTCCATAGTTGTGGATGGCGTCAACTTAGATTTATCTGGATGTATGACAAACCCAGGGTTTCAAACAATTGTTTGGTAGCTAATACAGCTGATTTAGCCAACTCCATGGCTTTGCCAACTATTAGGATATCAAGATACGCCATGACAATATGTCTTTGTTTCGTTAATGTTGCCAAGGCTGGTTTTAATATCTTGGTAAATAGTCTAAGGCTGATGTCAACCCATTAGGCAACACTTTATACTGCCATAGTTGCCCCATCCAGGTAAATTTTCAGGTATCTGCGATGACCCTTGTGAATGGGTACTGAATAGTAGGCATCTTTTAAATCAATGCTTGCCATAAAGTATCCTTGGAAATCAGTTGTTTAGCAGTTACAAATGTTTCCATTTTGAAATGTACATACTTAACAAAGGTATTTAGTGAGGTTAAGTCAATGATGATGCGACATCCACCATCTTTTTTGCTTTTGGTAAATATATTTGAGACAAATTCCAAAGGATCATGTTTGGATTTCTCAATGACACCCTTTGTAAGTAACCTCCCCAGTTCTGCTTGAGCCTCTAGTTCTCTTTGACTGAGAGGGTAAAGACCCTTTGGGGTACGTGCTGAACTGGTGGCATGTTTTCTTGAATGAACTCTATTTTGTATCCCCGAATTCTGTTAAGTATATAACTATCATTCGTGAGACACCTCCTGTTAGTACAGACCTCCTGTTAGTACAGTTCCCCATTTACATGCTGGTAGGAACCAGACCCACCTACCTCCATAGTTATGGTAGTGTTCCTTTCTTCGGTTTGTTCATCCGTCGTTATACTGCTGGATGTACTGCTGATGTACTGCTGATTGGGGGTGGCGCATTTTCCATGGGGTCCGCTCTGGGCCCTGGCCTAAAAAGGCTTTCGGGGATAGTATGCGGACCCCGAGCTTTCACCAGTTACCTAAATTTGACCTTGACTGGTGGACGCGGTGGGGTACTGCCGTCTGGTTTTTTGTGTGGGTCTGCTCGTTCCGGGGCCTGCCCTCATGAGGCCAAATGCTTTGGACTCTTCCTCCAGGTCTTTCACTTGTCCTTCCAAATAACAGGATCTGCGGCTCTGAGGCCGGTGTTTTACACAGTCCTGCAAACCTGGGATTGAGGGCAGGTCTTATTCTCTCCTTGCGGAGGTTATTGATCTCATATTGGGTGTTGCACAGCAGAGCCAGAGTGTCTTGCTGGTTTGTGGTCATATCCACCCCATCCACAGAACGAGCATAGGCTGTTATCCCTGTCGTCAGGAGCTTGAGGATTTTAGCTCCTGGTTCCGGATACTCTGTCCCCCCCCCCAGATTTGGCTGTTAACAGCCGGTACATTGAGCGAACTGCAGTTTTCCAGCTCTAGTGCCTCATTAAGTACCTGTCTTGTAGGGGTTTGAGGGACAGGTGGTTGATGCTGGCTGCCAGTTTTGGCTCCAATGGCCGCCCTGCTCGTGGTGAAACCACGTAGCGAATCTCCACACCCAGCAGCTCTTCCTGATCCTGTACCCCAAGCGTACTCCCGACATCTTCAGCCAATGACCCCTGTTCCTGACCAGCCCAGCCCTGGTCGCCAACACTGCCCTGCTTTGAGGGGAAAGCGATGGCCAGTGCATTGTAGAGCACTGCTGTGGGAGTGCCTGATCCCCCTGGCGAGACTGCTCTAGCTCCTGAAGCAAGTCTCGCTGGAGCAGTTGCTCCATGAGCCTTTCCATTCGGCTCAGGCGGCTAGCTCTGCCGCTCTAAGGCGGAGAGCCCTCCTCATCGGAGTCAGACATAACCGGCTGGTTTTTTTTTTTGTTTGTTTTTTAAACTTTTCCTCCAGCCCGCTGCCGCTCATCAGGCTGCGCTAGCGGGACTGGGCTCGGCTCGGTCTCGATGAGGGTGGACCGCAGCATATGCGGTCCAGGTGCCGCCTCTCGCCCCCCACTGATGGAACACTCCCGTTCTGTTGGAGTCGAACGGGGGGCGGTTTTCTTCCTTTGCCGTGATGCTCCTGTTCCCAGTTCCTCTGGAATAGAGAGCAGAGCACAGCTTGCGGATTACGACCTCAGTGTAAGACTTACCTGAAGGTCCGCTGTTTAGTTTTCACCGACGTGTAGCGGGAGCGCCTGTACTCCCGGTCATCGCTGTTGCACTGCGTGAACGCTAATGTCGCGCATGCGTGCTGGACGGGGTCTTCACGTAGTCACTCACGTGACTCCGAAGTAAAATCGAACCAATGTTACTGGGAATAATTAATCGTCTTATTTTATTTCCATGACAAATTTCAGGGACAAAATCCATATCAAGGGCGAGGGTTGGAGCAGGAGGTGTACTGATAGCAGTGTGGCAGCGTTCCAGAGTGTTCACACCCCAACATGGGCCAGGGAACATGCAGATGCTATTTGATGATTGGTATCAGATCGGCCGACTTGGGGTTACTGAACATCCCGCGGTCTAGGCACAAGCTCAGGGGCGACCGCGCCTTTGCGGTTGCAGCTCCTAGACTGTGGAACAGCATCCCCCTTCCCATCAGAACTGCCCCCTCCATCGATTCCTTTAAGTCAAGACTTAAAACTCATCTTTACTCTCAAGCCTTTCTTGACGTCCTCTGAGTGAGGGCTATATGTATGTATTTATGTATGTACATAATCTATGAACCACTGTTGTATAACGTTAGTACCTCCACCAATGTAAAGCACTTTGGCCAACGAGAGTTGTTTTTAAATGTGCTATAGAAATAAAAGTGATTTGACTTGACTTGAAAAAGTGACTTGATGGTTCCTGAAGTTTGCTTAGTTTTGAAGTCACGGATGATGATGAATAGGGCTTCAGGGTTTGCTATTTCAAGAGAGTTGACAGCCAAGTACAACTCATCCACTGCCATCTTGGCCTTGGCTTGGAGTGATATGGAGACCATTGACAAGATGGTAGAGGTAGATAAAACAGAGGCCATGATCAGGTCAGGAGAACAGAATGGTTTTTTTAGTAGAAAAAAAAGGTGCCTGATTAGTAAAGATATGTGTCACGTGACCGATGAACAAAGTAATGACATTTCACTTTTTGTATGGGTTTCATAAAATAACTAAGTCTAATACACGGCGGCACAATGGTGTTGCAGTAGAACTGCTGCCATACAGCGTCAGAGACCCTGGTTCGATCCTTACTACGGGTGCTGTCTGTACGGAGTTTGTACGCTCTCCCCGTGACCAAGTGTGTTTTCTCAGGGTGCTCCGATTTCCTCCCACACCCCAAAGACGTGCAGATTTGTAGGTTAATTGGCTTTGGTAAAAAATTGTAAACTGTCCCTAGTGTGTGTGTAGGATAGTGTTAGTGTATGTGGTGATCGCTGGTCGGCGGGGACTCGGCAGGCCATAGGGACTGCTTCCACACTGCACCTGCAAAGTAAAAAGACTTAAAGATTCCGATGGCTGTTTTAATTTATCAAGAAGTGACAGGAGACCCTCAGTATTGAATCTGGTGATCTTTTCAGTGCCGGAACGGATGGGGTATAAAGCAAAATCGCCGTAGAACGCTGGTTTAAGAGGTTTAAGAGGAGCTTCGCCTAAAATATTATCACTCTCCAGTACCATTTTGACAGAAAGAAAGGAGAAAGAAAAACAAAGTTAGTGAAAAACAAATGAATTTTGCATTGGACTTCACACATCATTGATTCAACAGTTTGAATAGACTTTCATTGGAGCCAAAACCTTTTGAGATCATTCAAGATCCAGCTGGCTGCTGTAATGAGGATTTTTTACAACCATTTGGAAAGAAAAGCCAGATGACCGCCCTCATTCCTCAGCAGCAGATGGGTTGCGTATTCTGTGGCCTGTGAAATGCTCTGTGTTCATCTTTAATTCACCGTTATTTTTACTATTCCAAGGGGTAGATCACGACTTTGTACAGTGCTGTTAAATTAATGATAGCAAGGTTTCCGTCCATTTCTTGCTTACCTCTTCATTTTCTTCTATTAAGGAAATGTGAACGTTAAAAATAGAAGAGACGTAAAATTGGTGAAACCATGATATAAGCCCGCTATATTTCTTCTATATTCCTACATAATCCCAAAGCCAAAGCTTGGATGCTCTCCACGAAAAGGCATGATCTAAAACTGGAATACATCAGCTTATCATGGGATGCGTTTTCTTGTAAAGGTTGCAATGAAGTATCGTTGAATCATTGAATTGAATACATCAGCTTAAGATGAGATGCATTTTCTTGTATAAGGTGCAATGCAATGCAATGCAAAGAAGTCCTCTGTATTTTGCTGGAGTTTCGTCAGTTCAAATGGTTTTCATATAGCAGGTGTGCAGGGGCTTTGTAGCCAGTTCCACCGCAAGGCTCCTGAGGGAAGTAGGAGTCAAAGGGCAGGCACAAAGGAGGGCAATAAAAGAACTTGCCAATGACGCTGAACGGAGCAGTCACCTGCTGTGGCTGAAGAGGAAAGATGCTGTCTGGGCTGCCACGTGACCATCTAGAGGCTAACAATAAGACACACACCCAGGTCTGATCACCCTGCAGTGGGCCTGCCTCGACTGAGGGTGGCTTGTGATAAAAGGCCGAAACACCCAGTGACGTTGAGGTACACAACTGAAGATGTGTCTGATTGGTAGCGGTCACCCCCAAGAATGTCAATTGTAGTGAATATTAGGGATTGTAACATCCAGTCCTACTAATCAATCAATCTTCACAAATTCAAGAAGTTCCAAAATTCTTTACAATCAATGAATCAGCGGGTATAAAAACACAATCATCGAATTGTAAACGGGTATAAAAATGAATGAATGGGCAGCCAATTTGAAAGTATCAAGGTCTGTTAAATAATTATTTAATGCTTATTTTTAGAGATGCTGATAGAAAACTAAAGATACACTTCAGGATAATGCCGTAGGCTGTTTAAAGGCCCCCCTCAGACCACAGAGAGGATTTTAGTTTGGAATCTCATCCTGAAAGCAGCATCTTTGACAATGCAGCTCTCAGTCACCACCGAATTGTGGAGTCAGCCGAGATGATGTATTCATGTGCATAATTGCAAACTGCTGGAGGAACTCAGCGGGTCAGGCGGCAGCTGTGGAGTTTACGTCAGCTTACTTTAGTTTAGAGATACAGCGCGGAAAATGCCCTTCGGCCCGTCGAGTCCGCACCGACCAGCGATCCCCGCACACTAACACTAATCCCACACACACACATACTGGGGACAATTTTTACATTTATACCAAGCCAATGAAACTACATGTACGTCTTTGCAGTGTGGGAGGGAACTGAAGCTCTCGGAGAAAACCCACGCAGGTCACGGGAAGAACGTACATACTCTGTACAAACAGGCACCCGTGGTCAGGATCAAACCCGGGTCCCTGGCGCTGAAAGGCAGCAACTCTACCACTGCGCCACTGTGCCAGAGGAAAATGAACAGACGACATTTCGGGTTGCAACCCTTTTTCAGACTAGGGTGCTGGAGTCTGAAGAAAGGTGCCAACTCCAAACATCATCTGTCCATTTCCCTCCCAGATTCTGCCTGATCTGATCTGATCTGATCCTCTACCAGTTTGTCTATTGCTCAATATTCTAGCAGCTGCATCATCTTGTGTCTATGATATGATCAAGTACATGGAGCGAGATTTCTTGAACCCATAGCCTTCTGAATCAAGGGTACGTTTTTTCCAGATGATGCCCTGTAGACAGGAAGAACACAGTATATATAGTAATAGGAAGGAACTGCAGATGCTGGTTTAAACCAATATATAGTATGCCAGATTTTGTTTTGCTCCTGGCTTATATTTTAAATTATAAATTTATTTGACATTTATGATTGGATTTTGTTTTCACATTTTTACTCTTTCGAAAGTAATAAATTGCACCGGCTTCACAAGGTGTCAATTGAATTTAGATTGTTCAGTTTGTATTGATCTTTTGAATGTCGACTATCATTTAAACCGGAGTATAATTCACAACCAAACACCTTCAAATTCAATAAATGAAAGGCAACACTCTTTTTATTTATAAATGTGATAAAAATCCTGTTAAAATGGAAATGTATCACAAAAATACAAGTGTCGACATCACTATAAATAACATCACGCGGTGATTTATTCATACTTTAAGGAACGAGTACTGCGAACCGGCTCAAGAGAGGGTTGGTTAAAGGTGGCTAAAGGGGGCATGCTAAGAACCCAGCATTTTCCTCATTTTATTGTCTTATGTCAATAAGCTCTTCAAGACCTTTTTAGAAACAAAATCTAGCTCCCTTTCACAACCGGCGTTCAGATCACTAAGAGGTTTGTAATACAGTCAGCCCATCAAATGATTGCATTTCAACAAAAACAGTAAGTGCTGGAAATTCCAATACAGATGATGGAGTATTTCTGTAGAAGGAAACAGAGTCAACATTTCAGAGCTTTGGCTTTTCATCAGGACTTATTTTTCTGCACTCAAAGCTGTCTGATCTGCTGGGCATAATTTTTATTTCATATTTCCAAATTCTGTAGCAATTTGGGTTTTTTTTTTAAATGATGCGAAATAGTCATTTTCTGAAACCATTCAATGTCCATTGTCTTTTCTCACCACTTAAGCTGTAGTTTAGTTTATTTTAGAGATACAGCGTGGAAACAGGCTCTTCAGCCCACTGATTCCTTGCCGACCAGCGATACCCGCCCGCTAACACTATGTTGCACACACTCTGGACAATTTACAATTTTACCAAAGCCAATTAACCTACAAACCCGTACGTCTTTGGAGTGTGGGAGGAAACCGGAGCACCCACAGAAAACCCACGCAGGTCATGGGGAGAACGTACAAACTCCGTACAGACAGCACCCATTGTCAGGATCGAACCCCGGGCTCTGGCACCGTAAGGCAGCAACTCTACCGCTGCACCACCGTGCCGTCCTTTTGAGCTATTGCACTACAGTCAGCGATTTCCTGAGAACAATAACATATGATGAAAGAATGGGTCGTATGGGCTTGTACTCACCGGAATTTAGAAGGATGAGACAGGATCTTATGGAAACATACAAAATTCTTAAAGGATTAGACAGGCTAGATGCAGGAAAAATGTTCCCGATGTTGGGGGAGCCCAGAACCAGGGGTCAACAGAGGAAAAACCTTTTTGACCCAGATAGCTGTGAATCTATGGAATTCTCTGCCACAGAAGGCAGTGGAGGCCAATTCACTGGATGTTTTCAAGAGAGAGATTTAGCTCTTTGGGCTAATGGAATCAAGGGATATGGGGAGAAAGCAGGAACAGGGTACTGGTTTTAGAAGATCAGCCATGATCATATTGAATGGCGGTGCTGGCTCGAAGGACCGAATGGCCAACTCCTGAACCTTTTTTTAAATATGTTTCTATGTTTCTAATACATTTGTTCCTTCTGTGACTCCCTTTCCAGTACTGTCAGTTCATGATTATAAGACATAGTCATTTGAGATTATTATATTTCATCATTATTTCTTAATACCTCAACACCACAGCAAGTCAGATCCTGAAACCACAATGCAACAATCCTCAACCATGCACCATGGTCACTTAGTAGATCGTAACGTCAACATACTTCATTAATTGAAAGCCAATGGTACCCTTCATGTATGCAGAATATTTCAAAGTGTTTTACAATCAATAGGTTATTTCTTAAATGTTGTGGTTGTTTAAATGTAGACACATTTAACACAATTTTGTCAATGCAAGATGGCATGTGGACAAATCACTTACTGTAGTTAATAGTGTCTGTTGAGGTGGAATATAGCCCTGGGCACCAGTAGAGCCCACCAGGGCACCGGTAGAGCCCACCAGGGCACCAGTAGAGCCCATCAGGGCACCAGTAGAGCCCACCAGGGCACCAGTAGAGCCCACCAGGGCACCAGTAGAGCCCACCAGAGCACCTGTAGGGCCCACCCGGGCACCAGTAGAGCCCATAAGGATACCGGTAGAGCCCACAAGGACACCAGTAGAGCACACCAGGATACCAGTAGGGCCCACCAGGGCACCAGTAGCGTCCACCAGGGCACCAGTAGAGCCCACCAGGGCACCAGTAGACCTCCCCCAGGGCACCAGTAGACCCCACCAGGGCACCAGTAGAGCCTCCTCCAGCTCCTCTCTGAGCAGCATCATGGGATGCGCTACACCCATCCGATTAGTTACACAGCACAGAAAGAGGCCCTTCGGCCCACCATGTCCATGTAGCCAGTTGTACCAAACGACACTCGTCTCATTTAACCGTGTTAGGGCTGTGGCCTTCTATGCCTTGGCGCTTGAAGTAGTCGCGATGCTTCTTAAATGCAGTGGGAGTATGGACCTGAACCACCCCTTCGGACAAGGCATTCCGTCTCCAACTGGCCCCAGAAATTCCCCCCGGATCCCATTCACCTAAACCTATGATCCCGTGACTTTGTCACCCCCAGCAATAGAAAAAAAGACTTACCATCTACACTATCCACCTTACATTTACTATCTATCCTTCCCCCTTCAAAATTTAATACATCTCCATCACATTACCCTGTTACCTACTCCACTCCAATGAAAGCAAACCAGTCCTTCAAGTCTCTCCTTCTAAGCAATACAGTCCAATGCAGGTTACAGTGCAGTGAATCTCTTCTGTACCCTTTCCAATACAAGCAAATCCGTCCTACAGTGTGGCAATCAGAACTGCACACCATACATCAGATGTGGCTTAAATGATGTCTTATAAAGTTGTAACATAATATCCCAGCACTATGATTTATGACTTATATATTCTACGTCACAGCCAATGAAGACGAGTATCCCACATGCCTTCATCACATTATCCACTGCTGTCATTTTCAGGAATCTTGTACCCCTTAGGTCCTCTGTTCATCAATACTCCCAAGGGCCCTGCCAGTGAGGTAAAAGGGGATTCGCATTAGCTCGTCTGCAAAATAGAATTTCTGGGACTCTCCTTTCCATAGTTTAGTTTAGTTTAGAGATACAGCGCAGAAACAGGCCCCTTCGTCCCACCGAGTCTGCACCAACCAGTGATCCCCGCACATTAACACTATCCTGCGCACACGAGGATAATGAGACAATGTTAACATTTATACTGAATAAGGGTCTCGACCCGAAACGTCACCTATTCCTTCGCTCCATAGATGCTTCCTAACCCTCTGAGTTTCTCCAGCATTTTTGTCTATCTAACATTTATACCAAAGCCAATTAACCTACAATCCTGTACGCCTTTGGAGTGTGGGAGGAAACCAAAGATCTCGGAGAAACCCCACGCAGGTCACGGGGTGAACGTACAAACTCCGTATGGACAGCACCCGTAGTTAGGATCGAACCGGGGTCTCTGGCGCTTTAAGGCAGCAACTCTACCGCTGTGCCACGCAGCAACTGTACCACTGTGCCCCCCCCACACACACACACACACACACACACACTCACTCTTTCTCTCTCTCTTTATACAGTGGCTTGCAAAAATATTCATACCCCTTGAACTTTTCCACATTTTGTCACGTTACAACCACAAACGTAAATGTATTTTATTGGGATTTTATGTGATAGACCAACACAAAGTGGCGCATAATTGTGAAGTGGAAGGAAAATGATACATGGTTTTCAAATTTTTTACAAATAAAAAAACTGAAAAGTGTCGCGTGCAAAAGTATTCAGCCCCCTTTACTCTGATACCCCTAAATAAAATTCAGTGCAACCAATTGCCTTCAGAAGTCACCTAATTAGTAAATAGAGTCCACTTGTGTGTAATCTAATCTCAGTATAAATACAGCTGTTCTGTGAAGGCCTCAGAGGTTTGTTAGAGAACATTAGTGAACAAACAGCATCATGAAGCCCAAGGAACACACCAGACAGGCCAGGCCAGGGATAAAGTTGTGGAGAAGTTTAAAGCAGGGTTAGGTTATAAACAAATATCCCAAGCTTTGAACATCTCATGGAGCACTGTTCAATCCATCATCCGAAAATGGAAAAAGTATGGCACAACTGCAAACCTTCCAAGACACGGCCGTCCACCTAAACTGACAGGCCGGGCAAGGAGAGCATTGATCAGAGAAGCAGCCAAGAGGCCCATCGTAACTCTGGAGGAGCTGCAGAGATCCACAACTCAGGTGGGAGAATCTGTCCACAGGACAACTATTAGTCGTGCACTCCACAAATCGGGCCTTTATGGAAGATGGCAAGAAGAAAGCCATTGTTGAAAAAAAGCCATAAGAAGTCCCGTTTGCAGTTTGCCACAAGCCATGTGGGGGACACAGCAAACATGTGGAGGAAGGTGCTCTGGTCAGAGGAGACCAAAATTGAAGTTTTTGGCCTAAATACAAAACGCTATGTGTGGCGGAAACCTAACACTGCACATCAACCTGAACACACCATCCCCACTGTCAAACATGGTGGTGGCAGCATCATGCTGTGGGGATGCTTTTCTTCAGCAGGGACAGGGAAGCTGGTCAGAGTTGATGGGAAGATGGATGGAGCCAAATACAGGGCAATCTTGGAGGAAAATCTGTTAGAGTCTGCAAAAGACTTGAGACTGGGGCGGAGGTTCACCTTCCAGCAGGACAACGACCCTAAACATACAGCCAGAGCTACAATGGAATGGTTTAGATCAAAGCATTTTCATGTGTTAGAATGGCCCAGTCAAAGTCCAGACCTAAATCCAATTGAGAATCTCTGGCAAGACTTGAAAATTGCTGTTCACAGACGCTCTCCATCCAATCTGACTGAGCTTGAGCTATTTTGCAAAGAAGAATGGGCAAAAATGTCAGTCTCTAGATGTGCAAAGCTGGTAGAGACATACCCCAAAAGACTTGCAGCTGTAATTGCAGCGAAAGGTGGTTCTACAAAGTATTGACTCAGGGGGGGCTGAATACTTTTGCATGCGACACTTTTCAGTTTTTTATTTGTAAAAAAATTTGAAAACCATGTATCATTTTCCTTCCACTTCACAATTATGCACCACTTTGTGTTGGTCTATCACATAAAATCCCAATAAAATACATTTACATTTGTGGTTGTAACGTGACAAAATGTGGAAAAGTTCAAGGGGTATGAAACTTTTGCAAGCCACTGTATATTTTAAATTATTTTTTTACTGCTCAACATATGAATGTCAGTATCTTTGAGGACATAACTAAGTTTAATATTATTTTGCTGAACATATGGTCTCATAGTATATTGAGCAATTGAAATATGGCTTAAAGTAAACTCTAATTTTGTAAATTGAGTTTACGTGATTGAATTGAATTGAATTGAATAAATTTGAATACATGTATACATACAAGGAATTTGCCTTGGTGCTTTGCTCGCAAGTAACAACACGATATACAGTAGACAATTAAAAATTAAACGTAAAACTAAAAAAAAAACATAAAACAAAATAAATAAACATTATTATTTAAACATTTTGTATGATATGATGCATATTTTTGGACATGATAATTTAAGCAAATCAAGTTATCAGTGGGTCAAGCATGGATAAAGACAATTTTTTTTTTTTAACATAACTGCCTTATAAATTTCTTACTGATACAGTAATATCACAAAGATAGCTTCAGCCATTTTCTGCTTTACTATTTTGAATTACTTACACCTCTGGGGCTAAGTTAATCATTGTGCATGGAGCCAGAAGTTATAGGTGAAGTCCTAAATGAATACCCTCATTAAACACTCTTGACTCTCTTGACTCTTGACTCTTGAGAATTGATAGCTTGTGAAGGAAACTTTCACATTACATCGACTAGATCCAGTCGCTGTGATTGAATAAAACATGTGTCTTCAACCGCTAGTGTGATTGTTTAGTGTGAAATGGTCAATTGTTTTAATGGCTTCACATGAATCTTACCTGGTCTCTCAGAAGGAATTGCTCCTTGCTGAATGAGTGTGCACTTCATTGGTTCTAAATGGTAACCCCCCTCAATGCATCTCCTTCTTACTGAATGTCAAATTGATTCATATCGTGTCATGGGCTTCACTCTCGACTGATATAAGCTATAATGTTGATGTGCTGCCAGTGATATCGAGCAGTAGTCCTAAAGTTTCAGGAGCTCAACCAATGTATCTAGGCCTGCAGACGCCAGTTCTTCTGAGGGACGCATATTTGTTGGGAAGTCTCAGTTGTTTAAGCAAGGTGCCATTCATCCATCCAGGAGCAGGGAGGTTCTACTGCAGTTGTACAGGCCCTTGGTGAGACCACACTTGGAGTATTGCGTACAGTTTTGGTCTCCTAATCTGAGGAAAGACATTCTTGCCATGGAGGGAGTACAGAGAAGGTTCACCAGACTGATTCCTGGGATGGCAGGACTTTCATATGAAGAAAGACTGGATAGACTCAGCTTGTACTCGCCAGAATTTAGAAGATTGAGGGGGGATCTTATAGAAACGTACAAAATTCTTAAGGGGTTGGACAGGCTAGATGCAAGAAGATTGTTCCCGATGTTGGGGAAGTCCAGAACAGGGGGTCACAGTTTAAGGATAAGGGGGAAGTCTTTTAGGACCGAGATGAGAATTTTTTTTTTTCACACAGAGAGTGGTGAATCTGTGGAATTCTCTGCCACAGAAGGTAGTTGAGGCCAGTTCATTGGCTATATTTAAGAGGGAGTTAGATGTGGCCCTTGTGGCTAAAGGGATCAGGGGGTATGGAGAGAAGGCAGGTACAGGATACTGAGTTGGATGATCAGCCATGATCAAATTGAATGGCGGTGCAGGCTCGAAGGGCCGAATGGCCTACTCCTGCACCTATTTTCTATGTTTCCATGTTTCTATCTTTAATACCGCAAATGGCAGAGCTCCAGAGTGTGCTGATGAACAGAGGACATTGGATCACAAATCCATAGATCCCCGAAAGTGGCAGCATTGGTGGATAAAGTGCCGAAGAACACAGAGGGTGGTGGGTATACGGTACGATGCGATACAATACAACTATTATTCATCCCAGGAGGGATATTGGTCTGCCAACAGTCTTCTTCTTCTTCTTCTTCTTCTTCTTCTTCTTCTTCTTCTTCTTCTTCTCCTTCTTCTTCTCCTTCTTCTTCTCCTTCTTCTTCTCCTTCTTCTCCTCCTTCTCCTCCTCCTCCTCCTCCTCCTCCTCCTCCTCCTCCTCCTCCTCCTCCTCCTCCTCCTCCTCCTCCTCCTCCCTCCTCCTCCTCCTCCTCCTTCTTCTTCTTCTCCTTCTTCTTCTCCTTCTTCTTCTCCTTCTTCTTCTTCTTCTTCTTCTTCTTCTTCTTCTTCTTCTGCTGTCGTATGTCTTTTAGACCTGCAGCTCCGTTGAGGCGAGCCAGGCCAACGTGTCATCGTCCAGGTCAATCAGACCTCGTTCACCACTCGGTGGCCGGTGTTTGGGGCAACTGGTGACTATGTGCTCCACTGTCTGTGTTGTGTCCCCACACTCGCAGGAGGCGCTGTCCACGAGGCCCCACCTCTTCATCGCTACTCCATAGCATCCGATGCCTGTCCTCAAGCGGTTGAGGGTTGTCCACTGCTTTCGGGGCAGGTCCTGGCCAGGGACGTCCATGGGGTCATCGATGTAATGGTGTAGCCTAGATGGTTCCGCTGACTTCCACTGGTCTCTCCATCTCGTCTTGACCCAGGCAGCCTTGGAAGCGTCAGCCGGTGTTGTGCAGAGCAGCTCTTGGGCTTGCGTGGCAAAGGGGTGCCGACAGTCATAAATCACAACAAGATACATGAAACATGAAATTAAAATGACGAGTGGAAAGTCCAGGATTGGGGATGTGCAAAGATTTGGGAGGAGGGGTGGAGGGGGAGGGGCGAAGTCAGTCTACCCCACGACAGAAGGGGGACGAGTTGTACACTTTGATAGCCACAGGGAAGAAGGATCTCCTGTGGCATTCTGTGCTGCTTCTTGGTGGTTCGTCGCCCATTCCTTCTCTCCAGAGATGCTGCCTCACCCGCTGAGTTACTCCAGCATTTAGTGTCTACCTTAGATAATTAGCTTGATAGTTTAAGGATTGTATAGATTAGAAGTATGAAGAAGTCACATGAATCCTCATTCCCCATACACTAAGGAGGAAGGTAAGTCCACAAACATTGGACTCGTATTGTCTGGGAAATGTTTATTTGATTATTTATGGGAACGTGACAAATCAAAACCTTGAAAACATTTAACCAACCAGCTGCAACAGTGTGGCTGTAAATGAGGCCTTCAGAAGTCAAGAGAGATCTTATTTATAGGACTGTTTAACTGACCATCCTGAACGGAAATCTGGACGGACCTCAGCTGATGCATTTTCAGGAATGCAGAGGCCTTGTGCACTTGTAGTACACGGACTTACAATTAAATGAGAGATCATCAGATCAAGCTGTGTTCACCAACATCAAAGTTCTTGAGAAATAAGCTACGGCGGATAGGCTGCCGTGCTTGGATGCCCAAGAACCATTCCCTTCACTAATTTGTATATATGTCAGCTGACGATTGAAACTTGGCCAAAAGAAACAGCTCAAAGAAAGGCTCAAAATTACCAAGCACTGGCATTGTGAGGTGTGAAATGCATGGATTGGTGTCAGGAGATCTAGCAAGGTTCATGGCATTTTAAGACCATCAACTCAATGCTGGGGGAGAACGTTGGCAGAGGAGGAAGTAGGGGACAACCTGAGGTTGCCAATCCTGCAGCTAAAAATCACGTGCATCCAGAATCAGACCGCTCAGTCATTTGAGCATTCAAAAAAGCTTAGAGATGCCAAATTCAATTCTAAAAGAATGCTGTTCAGTTTAGTTTAGTTTAGAGATACAGTACGGAAACAGGCCCTTTGGCCCACCAAGTCCGCGCTGACCAGCGATCCCTGCACACTAACACTATCTTAGACACACTATGAGCAGTTTATATTTACACCAAGCCAATTAACCTACAAACCTGTATGTCTTTGGAGTGTGGGAGGAAACTGAAGATCTCGGAGAAAACGCACACGGTCACGGGGAGAATGTACAAACTCCGTACCGGGATCGACCCAGGGTCTCTGCCGCTGCAGGTGCTGTTAGGCAGCAACCCCACCGCTGTGCCACCTTGGCGTCCTTACTGTTGAATTGCTTGTTGTGCTCAAATAACTCTTGTGAATCATGCACTAGGATACCTGGATATCTAAATCTTAGAGCTCTGCAACCTTTAGATAAAAAACTTTTAAAATATATTTTCCATTAAAATGCACAATTTTGCATTTTTCCATGTCACCCCCTACTTGCCTGATCTCTGCCCACTCACTCTAAATCTCTTTGCAGCCCCTATATGTCTTCTTCACAACTTAATTTCCTCTCTTAGCCAGATCAGCAAATGTAATGATCATTCTTTAGAATCCATCATCCAAGTCATTCAGATTAGTCGTACCATCTTCAGATCCCAGACCAATTCCTGCGGCTTATTACATTTGGCAAGCAGAAAGATACCCATTTATGCTCTCAATATTTCCTTTCGACAGCCAATCCTCTATCCATGCCTCCTAAGCCACATGCTTTTAATGTACTTTTAATATACCAGTGGATGTGGAGAGGATGTTTCCATTAGTGGGAGCGTCTGGGACTAGCGGTCATAGCCACAGAATTAAAGGTCGTTCTTTTAGAAAGGAGATGAGGAGGAATTTCTTTAGTCTAGAGGGTGATGAATCTGTGGAATTCTTAGCCACAGAAGGCTGTGGAGGCCATGTCAGTGGATATTTTTAAGGCAAAGATAGATAGATTCTTGATTAGTATGGGTGTCAGAGGTTATGGGGAGAAGGCATGAGAATGGGGTTAGAAGGGAGAGATAGATAAGCCATGATTGAATGGCAGATTAGACATGATGGGCCGAATGGCCTAATTCTGCTCCTATCACATGATCTTCTGATCTTACATATGCCTTCTGCAAATCCATCCATTACCTTGGCCTCCCATTTCTTTCCAGACCATTGAAAGAAGATGCTATGGACCAGATGTTGTGTCAACCCACCGACCAACAATTTGCTGAGACCCACCTTCCTGCTGTTCATAATTTTCTGATTGCCTCCCTCCTTTCTTCTGCAGTTGTATAGGGCTCTGGTCAGACCACATCTGGAATATTGTGACCAGTTCTGGTCTCCTAATTTGAGGAAGGACATCCTTGTGATTGAGGCAGTGCAGCGTAGGTTCACGAGATTGATCCCTGGGATGGCGGGACTGTCATATGACGAAAGATTGCAAAGACAAGGCTTGTATTCACTGGAGTTTAGAAGGATGGGGGGGGGGGGGGATCTTATAGAAACATATACAATTATAAAAGGACTGGACAAGCTGGATGCAGGAAAAATGTTTCCAATGTTGGGCGAGTCCAGAACCAAGGGCCACAGTCTTAGAATAAAGGGGAGGCCATTTAAGACTGAGGTGAGAAAAAAACTTTTTCACCCAGAGAGTTGTGAATTTGTGGAATTCCCTGCCACAGAGGGCAGTGGAGGCCAAATCACTGGATGGATTTAAGAGATAGTTAGATAGAGCTCTAGGGGCTAGTGGGATCAAGGGATATGGGGAGAAGGCAGGTACGGGTTACTGGATGCCTTCAAGAGAGAGCTAGATAGGGCTCTTAAAAATAGCGGAGTCAGGGGATATGGGGAGAAGGCAGGAACAGGGTACTGATTGGGGATGATCAGCCATGATCACATTGAATGGCGGTGCTGGCTAGAAGGGCCAAATGGCCTACTCCTGCACCTATTGTCTATTGTTACGGGTTATATGGGGACGATCAGCCATGATCACAATGAATGGAGGTGCTGGCTCGAAGGGCCGAATGGCCTCCTCCTGCACCTATGTTTCTATGTTTCTATGTTTCCAAGTCCTGAAATTGCAGCAATTTCTAGGATGTTGCTTGCATCCATTGTGATGCCCTGATGAAATATGTCTGTTTAATTCATCTGACGTTTGCTTATTTTCTATTAGTAATTCCCTGGACCCATTATTTTTAACTGTCTGCTTTGACATTTATGGCTAGTTCTATCTCTTCTAATTTTTCCATCGTTTTTAATGTTTTAGTGATTTTTTGTGTTTTTTTTATCTTCTGCCCTGTCAACGATCTTTGTGCAATATTTTGCTTTCTCTGAAAGTTTTTTGCAACCTTTCACATTTTTACTTAAGGGCAAATGATGGGTCTTCCCCCTGCGATATGTTTTTCTCCTTGGATACTCTCAGTTCTGAATAATTCTGGAAGATCCTTTCACTCTCTCTCACCCTTCAAAGCTGAAGATTGCCTCAATGTTTGACAAATTGCTTGGAGGTTTTTGGGTCGCATCTCGCAATATGGATAAGTGCAAATCAATAAAAGGAGTGTAAGCCTTTGATGAGATGCCACACAAGTGGTTATTAAAACAAATATAGAGCACATGGATTGTGAGTAATATATAGACGTGGACTAAGGACAGACCGAAAACAAAGAATAGGATTAAGCTGGTCATTTTCAGGTTGAGAAGCTTTAGCCAGTGATGGATAGGGAGGTGCTATATAGTCTAGATAGATATCTAGATAGGTACTGTAGATATATATATATATATATATATATATATATATATAGAGAGAGAGAGAGAGAGAGAGAGAGAGAGAGAGGGGAGAGGGAGAGAGAGAGAGAGAGAGAGAGAGAGAGAGAGAGAATAAACAAACACCAAGACAAGTATTATTTTTGTCCACTTTTGTCAATAAAACAGATTTGTAAGTGAAAAAAAAATGGAGAAAAAAAAAGAGAGAGAGAGTGAGAGGGAGACAGAGAGTGCGATCTGAGAGTGAGAGACAGAGAGAGAGAGACAGAGAGAATTGAGAGAGAGACAGAGAGAGAATTCTAGAGAGATAGAGAGTCTGTGGAATTCTCTGCCTCAGAGGGCGGTGGAGGCAGGTTCTCTGGATGCTTTCAAGAGAGAGCTAGATAGGGCTCTTAAAAATAGCGGAGTCAGGGGATATGGGGAGAAGGCAGGAACGGGGTACTGATTGGGGATGATCAGCCATGATCACATTGAATGGCGGTGCTGGCTAGAAGGGCCAAATGGCCTACTCCTGCACCTATTGTCTATTGTCTATTGACATCTAGATTCGGAGCAAGAGATCTAGAGATATATATATATTATATAGAGAGAGAGAGAATAAAAGAGAGAGATAGAGAGAGAGATAGAGATAGAATGGGCAGGACATGGGTAGAAGGAATATTACACAGGAAAAAATATGAAACCATCCCCTTTGTTGAAGAAGATTCTTTTTAAATGGTGAGAGGTTGAAAGGTATTTATGTTCAAAAGATCCAAGATGGCCTTATGAGTGAATCTGAGAGTTTATGTGCAGGTACACAAGCAACTGGGAAAGTGAGTTGTGTGCTGCCTTTCATTGCAAGAGCATTTGAGCACAGAGGTAAGGACATCTTACTGCAATTATACAGGGAGTAGTCAGACAGCACTTAGCACATCGTGTACAGGTCTGTGGAAGGATCAATACAATACAATCAATACAATCAATACAATCAGTTTTATTCGTCACATTGCACATAAAGTGCAAGTGAAATGAATCTGCCAGCAGCGGTACAATAATAAAGAACACACAAAAACACACTAAAAATTGAACACAAACATGCACAAAAATTGGCCAGTCCTCCTCCATTTTCCCCCGTGGTCGGGACCTCAACCCTCCGCAGTCGCCGCTGCGGGCGTCCTGATGTGCAGACAAGGCAGACAAGGATACGACAAAGGGAGAGTAATGAAGGCTCATCAGATTGATTCTGGCAGGATGCTTGTTCCATGGAAAGAGAATAAATGGGTTGGATCTATATTCTAAAGTTTAAAAGAACAGCAGTTTGATTCCGTGAAACATTCAAAATTCTTATGGCTTGACAGTTTAAATGTCGGGATGATGTTTCCCCAGATGGTCTATCCAGGAGCAGGCACCATAGTCTCAATAAGACAGTGATCCACAGTCTCACAAAGTGCTGGAGTAATTCAGCAGGTCAGGTAGCATCTCTGGAGAACATGGATAGGTGACGCTGCAGGTCGGGACCTTCATCGGCTCCCACAACCTCCCCGGCCACTCAAAGGATGACTCCGACCTACACAATGCCGTCATAGTCATAAAAATAAAGGACCAGCCATTCAGTAGCAAAATGAGAAGATTGTTGGTCTACTGTTGTTCAGAGTGGCCTGCATAATCATAATGAATACTTGTTAGTGAGCATACCCAGAAGAGGTCATGCACACAGCAGAGAAAACCTGTGATGGATGAACAATCAGTGGTGGATTATTTGCAATGGGTTAGTACCATGTGGGTGTTACCTAAAATTGGCTAATCCAATTTTAACATTGAATAATATTGAATTCTCCAATTTTAGGTAACCTCCTTATACTCTGGTATTTTATTTCATTCACGTGTTTAGACTAGAATGTTTTATTCTTAATGTTTTGTTTTATTCTTAATGGTTTACTGGTGTGACATGTTGCTACTTGCGAGCAGAGCACCAAGGCAAATTCCTTGTATGTGAACATTCTTGGCCAATAAACTTATTAATTCATTCATCCTCCCCACCTACCCCCCTCCTCTTCCCTGTGCCCCATTGCAATGCACCATTTCTCTCATCATCCCACCCCTCTCCCCTTCCCCCATCACCTTTCATCTATATCTATATTCTCTTCCTTTGGCTTCACATTTTACTCCTTTTCTTTCTTTATCTTGCACACTTTGTCTCCTTTTCATCTCTAGCCTTTTGTTCACTCATCTCCCTTCCTGTATCCACCTATCACTTGCCAGGCTTTGTCCCACATTCACGTATTTTCCAGGGCTTCTCCTCCTCTTACAATCAGTCTGAAGAAGGGTCCCAATCCCGAAACGTCACCTATCCATGTCCTCCTAGATGTCAACTGACAAGCTAAGATACTCCAGTTCTTTGTGCATGGCATGCTTGCCTTTATCAGCCAAGGCATTGATTTCAGGAATTGGGAAGCCATGTTACAGTTGTATAAATGGTTGTTTCGGCCACAATTGGAATATTGTTTGCTCATTCTTTTTGCCAAGCCGTAGGAACAAAGTGATTGAGCTATTCTTCTTGCGAAGAAACATAAACCAAAGGAATAGTTAGATCTCAAGCCGGGTGTTGAGCAGCCAGGTTGTTGTCTCTGTTGGCGTCAATGTCTGCCAGACCCTGAGCTCCATTGGTGGGTGGTAGAGCGGGCACCCAGAGATGGCACGGTTGGCTGACTGTTGTTCTGGGTGGGTGCTATTGAGGGTGCAGAAAAGATTCAGAGGAATGTTGCCTGCACTCGAGGACTTGGTCTGTAAGGAGATAACTTTGAGGCTAGGATAGGCTGAGGCTGATTTTTTTCTGCAGGAAAGGAAGCTGAAGGGTGATCTTATAGAGCTATATGAAAGGAGGGGGGGGCGTGGTTAGGGTAAATAGTACCGCCTTTTTCCCAGGGCAAGGATATAAAACTCGAGGGCATAGGTTTAAAGTGAGAAGGGGAAAGACTTAAAGGGACCTTGTGGCGTACGTTTTCCAACAGAGACTGGTGGATGTTGTACAATTACAATGTTTAAAAGATATTTGGAAAGATAAGAAAGGTTTAGAGGGATATCGCCCAATCGGAGGCAAATGGGGTAGAGTAGATATGCATTTCAAGAGTAGATATGCATTCAAGAGCAGAATGGACGAGTCGGGTCAAAGGCCTGTTTTTTGTGCTCTAAACTCAAGGAATCAATTAATATTTGGGATTCCAGTGGTGCTCCAATGGGGAAAATCACCCAGGATTTCGATTCCTGATTCATTCAGATCCTCGAGCATGCACATCAAGCAAAACTCTGATATACGTCTTACAAAGCAAATCCTCCAGAAATCATTGCTTCAGCTCGTGCCTTCGGTAGGGATGGAGAAACAGAGCTAACTTCCAACTGGCAGCATGTAAGGAACAATACATTGTCTCCAGATGTAATAAGACATAACAAACATATGTGGCAAATATACTCATAGTCTCTGTCTGTGTTGAGGCCCAGAAGATCCCTCTATTACTTGCGGACTCTTCGGCTAAATTTCATCAAGTTTATTGAAACAGTCTATCTCAGTTTTTAATTATACCAAAGCGCATTGCCCAAGGCTGACAAGACAATGACATTATCAATATTTAATACGTTGACATAGTCTGAGCAGCTGGCTTTAAATTAAGCCAGTGAGTTAACCTTTAGCAAGTATTAACTCCGCCATGAGCTTCGCAGCCTTATCCCGCAACATGAATCCAACAGAACTAATTCACATTGATGTATTCATCGGCTTTGGACAAACTGACATTCGTTGAAAGACCTATCGACCCAGTAACTGACACTTTGTTTTATGCTTGTCACATGTTTTTTCTGTGACATGTCCTCCCTCTTGACAGAAGGATGATTTAAAAATGCTGGTTTGGAGATTATATTCAGAACATTCTCTGATCCAAAGGCCCAGATCCATCTGGTGCCACCTTCTTAACTGTGGCTCATACAATAAACCAACGGCTACATCCCTTTCGCACCATTCTTGACACAATGCAGAATGGATTCAACTACGGTATAATCTCTTGACTTTTATTCCTGTAGATTAGCATACAGCAGAAAGCAACTAATTCACAGGAGGATATAAAGGCAAGCTCCAAGACTTTCTTCAGGGATTCACTAAATCAACTGGCTTAACGACAGCAGAAACTCAGCGAGTGCCTGGGAGAAAACAACTGAGCGGCAAAAAGTAGCTCAAGGAACTCTTGCTTCTACGTTAGTTTAGTTGAGTTTAGAGATACAGCACAGAAACGGGCTCTTCGGCCCTCCGATTCCGCGCCGACCAGCGATCCCCCGCACATTAACACTATCCTACACACACCAGGGTCAATTTATACTTATACCAAGCCAATTTACCTACATACCTGTACGACTTTGGAGGGTGGGAGGAAACCGAGGATGTCGGAGAAAACCCACGCGGTCTCGGGGAGAACGTACAAACTCAGGGCGGACAGCACCCGTAGTCGGGATCGAACCCGGGTCTCCGGCGCTGCAAAAGCTGTAAGGCAACAATTCTACAGCTGCGGCACCGTGCCGCCCTATTTTTCTGTAGGTCTCATATAAATGGGATGTCCACCAAAATTACGGTGACCAGCTAGGAGAAACCTCAAGGAAATTCTGAAGAATTCTGAAGAACTCAGAACTCAAAACGTCACCCATCCTTTTCCTCCAGAGATTCTGCCTGGCCCGCCGAGTTACTCCAGCACTTTGTGTCGATCAAGGAATTCCAGTCACTGAAGTCATTTTTTATGTGAGCCTGTGTAATCCTTTCTCAAATTCCATGAGCTGGATTCCACGCAGACCGGCAATAAACTTTGAATCAGAGGGGGATTGAGTTAGCAGAGGTATTTAATGAGCAGATAGGTCAACTTTTTGAAAGATTGGGGAAATGATAGGTGAGGGCCAGAAGACGAATTGAGGTCCAGAACAGATCAGCCATGATTCTATTGAATGATGGGAAAGGCTTTGAGGGGACAGGTAGCTTTATCCTGCTCATATTCTCTTGTATGAAATAGTTTAGTTTAGTATAGAGATACAGCGCGGAAACAGGCCCATCGGCCTACCGGGTCCACGGCAACCAGCGATCCCCGCACATTTACACTATCCTACACCCACTAGGGACAATTTTTACATTTAATAAGCCAATTAACCTACAAGCCTGTACGTCTTTGGAGTGTGGGAGGGAACCGAAGATCTCGAGAAAACCCACGCAGGTCACGGGGAAGAAGGTACAAACTCCGTACAGACAGCACCCGTAGTCAGGATTGAACCAGGGTCT
Organism: Malacoraja senta; assembly: GCA_038087875.1. NCBI lineage: Eukaryota > Metazoa > Chordata > Chondrichthyes > Rajiformes > Rajidae > Malacoraja > Malacoraja senta. Next base: position 5,263,652 of record CM075981.1, on the reverse strand, counting down.
CTGGCGCTGCATTCGCTGTAAGGCAGCAACTCTACCGCTGCGCCACTGTGACCGCCCTAAATAGCTATTCCAATGTGGAACACCCTATTCGACATAATACCGCTGTGACAGCAGCTGACAACCAATGCTGTGAAAATGAGCAACAGTGGCAGAAAGCACCAGCACACTTTCTAATATCTCTATTGTAGACATGAGCTGAGGCAGCAAAAAAAATGTCAAAATGCCCTTGACTTTCCAAACTTGAAGGGGGAACATTGTTACAGGGAATTCAAAAACTGCTTTTGTTAGCACTTTGCTTTTTCAAAATGTCTGAAATTTGTCTTCAAGGGTATGCAAAATTGTATTTACTTAAACATACTTGAATGGATGAAAGAATGAACAAAAAGATGTCATTTCCTGAATCGTCCATATCTCAGAGTAGAACTCACAGTCTGAATTCCAGTTTGCATCTCTCATTCAATTCACGTTCCATTCAAATTGATGTAATTGACAAAATTTCTGTTTGCTCTGAAACTCTGCTAAAAGCACCATTGCACCAGAAAACGTCAACAGACTGAGGTAAAGACACATATAAACGCTGCCTTTTGTTAACTTGGAATATCTGAAATTGCTTTGTGGCCACTTTACAGAATTTGAAGTCAACTATTGCAATAAAATAAGTGCAGAAGTTAATGTGGGCCCAGCAAGCTCCTAAAACGAGTAATGCAAAAATGAGCAGGTAAACTGTATTAGCTTACCATTTGTGGCATAAATAGAAACCATGGCACTGGGGATAACTCCCTTGCTCTTCTTCAAATAATGCCACAGAATGTTTTACATGAGATGGGGGCCTCAATTTAAAATGTCAAATGAAAGATGGCACCAAAGTCAATGCAAAAGTCCCTCAATACTCTGCTGTAGTGTTAGCTTCAATTTCAAGTGTTATTTGAACCATGCCTTGAGATTTGAAGGCGAGAATGTTATCATTGTATTACAACGACACTCGAAAAATAAGGTGAATAGGAAAATAGATTAAATGACATAAAGCATAATTTTGTTTTAAATTCTGGACCGTAACCTAGTGCTCACTAAATCAGGGGAATAAATGATCGAATGTCGTTTTATACAATGAAGTAAGATATGAGAAGACTTTCAACAGGGCTTGCTTTAAAAAGAGCATTTGAGAAGGGGCAGCAGTGTGGCACAGCGGTACAGTTGCTGCCTTACAGCACCAGAAACCTGGGTTCAATCCTGACTATGGGTGCTGCCTATACAGTTTTAGTACGTTCTCCCCTTGACTGCGTGGACTTTCCCTGGGTGCTCCGGTTTCCTCCCACATTCCAAAGACATACAGGTTTGTAGGTTAGTTGGCTTTGTTAGAGATTGTAAACTGTCCCTAGTGTGTGGATTTGTGCTAGTGTATGGGAATCGCTGGTCGGCGTGGACTCTGTGAGCCGAATTGTATGCAGTTTTAGTCTCCGAATTTGAGGAAGGACATTCTTGCTATTAAGGGAGTGCAGCGTAGGTTCATCAGGTTAATTCCCGGGATGGCGGGACTGTTATATGTTGATAGAATGGAGAGGCTGGGCTTGTATACTCTGGAATTTAGAAAGATGAGAGGGGATCTTATTGAAACATATAAGATTATTAAGGGTTTGGACATGCTAGAGGCAGGAAATATGTTCCCGATGTTGGGAGAGTCCAGAACCAGGGGCTACAGCTCAAGAATAAGGGGTAAGCCATTTAGAACGGAGATGAGGAAAAACGTTTTCACACAGAGAGTTGTGAATCTGTGGAATTCTCTGCCTCAGAAGGCAGTGGAGGCCAATTCTCTGGAGGCTTTCAAGAAAGAGTTAGATAGAGCTTTAAAGATAGTCAAGGAATATGGGGAGAAGGCAGGAACGGGGTACTGATTGTGGATGATCAGCCATGATCACAGTGAATGGCGGTGCTGGCTCGAAGGGCCATATGGCCTACTCCTGCACATATTGCCTATTGTCTATTTCCGTGCTGTATCTCTAAACTAATCTAAAGACACTTCTAAACTATCATCAGCATGTTTTCTGCAGCACCAGTGATTCTTGAAAGATCACTACTACTGCCTCCACAATCTCTGAAACCACCTCTTTCAGAACCTTGGGGTGCAGTCCATCCAGTCAGCACCTGGACAGGTACGTGGATAGTAAACATTTAGACGGATATGGGGCCCAACACAGACAAGCGGCACTAGCCTATATGGACATTTTGGTCAACATGGATGAGTTGGGCCAAAGTGCCTGTTTCCGCGCTGCATTACTCTATGACTCTATTCTGCTATTGTGCTGCTTCAGTCTCTTAGCAACTGCCTTCAGTATGTTCTGCCAAGTGTTTCCAGCACATTCTGCTTTTGTTCGTAAGATTCTCAGTGTATTCAAAGTCTAATGCAACCTGTGTATATTAACGAAGGGTGATCTTGTGAGGCTGCAGAGTGCTGCTAGGCAGAAGTGTGGGTTTGAGGGTGATTCTGCAACCCACACCTCTACCTAATGAGCTTCCATTCTGGAACCTAGATCTGGCAAAGTACTCCTGTCCTCTTTGTTCAAGCTGAATATTACTTCATTTAATTGATTCAATGCATTATTCAGTATTGAATGCATATAGATTAAAATCTTAAATATAATCTGCCAAACTTGTCAAACTGAGGTATTCTTTGCATTCTTTTTGCAAAGGATGCTCAATAAAATACTTCATTTTTGAACAAGTTTTAACTTTTCATGTAAGATTAATAAAGAGAATAATTTGTAGAAGGCATATGTAAAACAAGGCATATTTCCTCCTTTAAAACTTAAAAGATTCTGTATTTTAACCAGGTGAACCATTGGCAGCACTTGCACCTCTTTACGACTATTCCTTGGAGAGCTGGAGGCTGAGGAGTGATCTTATAGAGGTTAGGGGGCTGCATGGCGGCACAGGGGTAGAGATGCTGCCATACAGCGCCAGAGACCCGGGTTCGATCCTGACTACAGAGTTCATACGTTCTCTCCTTGACCGCGTGAAATTTCTCTGGGAGCTCTGGTTTCCTCCCCCATTCCAAAGACGTGCAGGTTTGTAGGTTAATTGGCCGGTGAAAATTGTAAAATGGTCCCTAGTGTGTAGGACGGTACTAGGAAGAAACCGGAGCGCTAGGGGAAAACCCACGCAGGTCACGGGAAGAACGCACGGGGAAGAACGCACGAACTCCGTACAGACAGCACCCATTACAACTCTACCGCCTGGACACTATCCAGGTGCCTGGTCACTTAGAGCCATAGTGTACAGAAACAGGCACTACTATCTAGCTCCATGCCAACCAAGATGCCCCATCTAACCTAGAACCTGCATTTGACTTATAACACTCTAAACCTTTCCTATCCACGTGCCTGTCCAAATATAAAGGCATGTTTAAGAAAGAGCTGCAGATGCTGGAAAAATGGTGGAGAAACTCAAAAGTAGACAAAAATTGGTGGGGAAACTCAGCGGGTGAGGCAGCATCTATGGAGCAAAGAAATAGGTGACGTTTCTGGTCGAGACCCTTCTTCAGACTGATTGTAAGTGTACATGACATTCCAATGGTATTGCCACTGTGATGCAAATCAGGGAGTCATCTGGGCCGGGTTTAGAGGTTGCCAGGTGTTTACCACAGCTGATCTGTCAATAATGCAATGTTCATTGTCTGACACAATGACGTGATCTACACACCCCCCCCCCCCTTCTCCCTCCCCTCTGTTAACAGACCAATGCAATGGTTTCTCAACTGCTATTTCACTAAATGGATTTTAACCATCAGCTAAACGGCCTGGCTTTTGCATTTGTCATCACATGCAAAAATGTTATCCCTTTCAGTGCGTGACAATAGCTAGGAAATTAGACGGAACAATTGCCCATCCATTCTATGTTGTGCTCTTTGGCTGTATTTTAGCAAGGTGATTCTTAAAAATAATAGTTCAAAGAATGTGAAGAATATCAGTCAATGCAAAGAGCAATGCAGATGAAGCACCTTTTGTTGAAAGCCATTGTTCAGTCTAAGCTAAGAAACACAAGAGGTTTTCATTCCGAGCAGTTCAGGATATAATGGTGACAGAGAGATGGAGAGAGTGGGTGGATATGAGTATGGAATGCGGAGGCAGAGGGGTTTGACTTTGATTCGCTCAGCTATGTGTTGGCAAACTGCTTGGGGAAATTAATTCCTGAAAAAATTACCTATAATTGAACTTAATAAAGTAATCCGTTAGGTTGCTTCCTGCAGTTGGAGTGTATGTTTATATATATATTTTTAAAGGTCAGTGTTTTGCCTGCGGCAGTAGATCGTTGAATGAAACACCACATCTCTAAATGTTTCCTTTGGTGTCTCAACAGTGACAGATTAATGCCATCTTGTGAGTAAATTAGGAAGTGCCACATAGATCCCTCCACAAGGAGAGACAATGAAGTCGCATCTTATTGCACTATCACACTGTTCCACAGCTCAACATCACAGATTGCCTTTTCTTGTTTTGCATATGCTGGCTAATGGATAGAGTTGGCAAATTAGTCCCACTTGCATGCCTTTCCCCAAATGTATCTTGGTCAGAATATTTAATGTAGGATCTGTATCCACTACTCTTTCGAACTGTACATTTTCAGATAATAATAGTGTCCTGCAGCCACTTGTGTTGATTAATGCTGGCTTCACAATGTTCCGTTGCTGCCCAGTTTAAAATTGAACATTAAAGACTGCCAAATGCAAATAGCCAGTACACATTTTCTTACACAGCGAGACAGAAAATAAGGAGGAAAATAAGAAGAAAAATACTGTATGTGATTTTATGACAAACAAAACATGTAGAATCCTCTAGGAACACTGACATTCATGTTTAATTCATTACTTGTATATAGCAATGCAATAAATTAGTGTTATCCGCCTTTGTGTAGGATTATAATTATGTGTACTTTGCACACAAATTATATAATGGTTTCATACCATTATATTAAACAGGCAGCAGAGAACAACTGTGAACCTATTCCACAAGGGGCATTTTCATCTTCTTCTTGCGTTTGAGGCAGCAGACATCTGCAGCAGGGTGATGCCATCAGGTTTCGACATCCGTCGGTGCCCGCCCTAAAAAGGGCGCATGCTGCGGGTTGGCGCCGAGCTGCGGCGATGCTGCTGCTGTCTCTGTTTGTTGTCGTTCGCCTGACTGAGGTCAGTTGTCAGGGCTCATTGCGGGGAGGTCGACAACATGAGCCCTCTTATTCTCCACTCTGACACATCAGATGGTGCAGAATTGGGCTCCAAATAGTGAAAGGCTGGATAGAGTGGATGTGGAGAGGATGTTTACACTAGTGGGAGACTCTTGGACCAGAGGGCACAGCCTCAGAATAAAAGGACGTACCTCTAGAAAGGAGATGAGGAGGAATTCTTTAGACAGAGGGTGGTGAAGCTGTGGAATTCATTGCCACGGACGGCTGTGGAGGCCAAGTCATTTGGGTATTTTAAAAGTGGAGATTGACAGGTTCTTGATTAGCAAGGGTGTCCAAGGTTATTGGGGAAAAAAGCAGAAGAATGGGGTTGAAAGGGAAAGATAGATCATCCATGATTGAATGGCGGAGTATACTCGATGGGCCGAATGGCCTAATTCCGCTCCTATGACGAATGAATTTATGAACCATCAAAACAGCACTTTTTGAGAGGAACCTGAAGGACCTGGAGGAATCCCATTCGGCCACAGGGAGAACATGCAAACTCCACACAGACAGCACCCGAGGTGAGGATCGATCCAGCTGCCAGTACTACCGGCTGCGTCAATTAAACAATGATGTTGATTTTTTTTTTTTTTTTCTCTAACGGGTTTTCAATAATTTCCTTACCTACATCTTATTTCTTGTTCCAAGAACTAGCATTTCATCTGCAGAAAAACAAACTCAGTTTTTTTACCCATTTACCCATGTATAAGATCATCTATTTCTGTCTCCACTTAACTCTGAGGCTGAATATCACGTTTTAAAGCAAAATTTCAAAGGCAAAAGTAACTGGGTTTATGTTTTGAATTTATAGAGCATTCAGAAACACTGAAAATATATTATGATTTTGCATGTTCCTGCAATCAATCATTAACATCCACACCGCAATCTGCAAGGGTTAATTAACCTCCTCAATCATCAGGAAAAATATATGAACACCAACAGATCGTTCTGCAACCCCAAACCTATTACAACCAAAGTCTCCATTTTCTATAATCCCTCTTGTACAATGTTTTGTTGTCAGGATATGCAGAGATTAACCGTCCTCATTAAAGCAAGCATCAGCTTTTAAACATACAGTTGTACTTTGATGTTTCAGTTGTGCATTGACGATATGACCATTTTCATTTAATGTTCAGGGATACTCAACAATTGAGCATCCAAATTCCAAAATTAAAATCAATGCATCAGTAATCTCACTCGCCAAGATCCCAGGGGATTAGTCAGCTGACAGCTCCAACAATTTGTTCAGTACTTCCCTGGTAATTGTAATTTTCCCAATTTCCTCCAAATTGCTGATTTATAACCGTATTGAAATTCCACTCATTTCCTCATCTTTCATTTCCTTACTTTTAATTTCTTAGCCTCGTTTTCTGTGATTAATGTTCACTTTGTTAATGATTTACTCTGTTAAATGTTCTGCAGAAATTCATGCTGTTTTTATTTATTTTGTTAGCTAGCATTGGCTTGTACTTTAATTATTACTTCCTTATCAATCTTTTACTCCATATTGCTGTATTTTATATTCTGCCCAACCTACTGTTCTGCTGCACACCTTTGTGCAATTATGCACAAAGTTTCTATTTCTAAATCTTTTAATTAACCACCGATTGTTAATCCTCACTTTGGATTTTTTTGGGTTTCTATTGGAATATATTTATGCACAGTATACTGAAAGATCCCTTTTAAATATCTGCCCCAATGTCTAAATTGACTGATCCCTCATCCTACTCTGCTTGTTCATTTTAGTTTAATATGTCACCCTTGCCTTTATAATTGCCCTTATTTAATTTATTTTAATTATATGGTTCCCATACTTATCTCCCTTAAACTGAAAAAATATTATGATTATTGACACCTTGGCCACTTTCACTATCAGGTTATTAATCCTATCCCACTGTACCAGATGAGCTTTAATGCCTTTTGTGCATGTTTTCCCTACTGAATGTTTAATGTCTTTTACAGCCATTTTGAATGGATTAGTAATGTTCCACTGAGGCATGTCCCCCATCTCTCTCCCCCCCCCCCCCCCCCATTCTAGCACTGCCCAAACCGCAAGATATTGCAGAGTTGTGGATGTAGTCCAGTCCATCACACAGAGCAGCTCCCCCCCCCCCCCCACCAACAACTCCCTCTGCACTTTGAGCTGCCCCGGGAAAGCTGCCAACACGATCAAGGCCATTTTTCACCTCGATCATTCCCTCTTCTCCCATCGGGCAAAAAATACAAAAGCTTGAAAGCACGTCCCACTAGATTCAGAAACAGATTCTTCCCCACTGTTCCATAAATTAGGGTGTCATATCGATCTTCCAACCTACCTCATTGCGAACATTGGACTTTATCTCTGTAACTGTAATGTTATGAATTTGTAACACTATATCCTTCAGACCTTTGTTGATTAGAATTGGTCATAACATTTCCTTCACCCTGACCCTCAATACTGGTGCTCTGCAGTTATTTATTCTGTCCCTTTCTCTATTCCCTGTACAGTGTGGCCAACTGTGTGGCCAAGATTCTCCACTGTCAGAGTTCTCTGTGCAATACAAAGCTGAAACTGCCATCATTGCTTTCAGCATAGCATCCCTGATGATGTGGTGTCAGGTTTCTGTCGTTGTCAATAAGCATGCGGAAGATACAATCTTTGCAGAGACCCTCCAGGAATGCTGACAGGTAAGCCAAGAATGCAGAAACATGCTTCTTTGGTCTGCCGCTCCTTTGGCTAATGGAGAAGCAGATGAAGACTGGAATCTATTAGTAGACAATATCATTGACATAAAGTAGCAGTGATCAGCTAATTTTGAGCATGGCAAACACCAGCAGACTTGGACTGGAATGATAGTGAGGCCAAGAAATTGAGACGAGTGTGACCTTGTCTTTCTGTCTTCTCTGGCAACCAGTGAGACATGCCCATATTATTCATGAAGAGGGGAATAATGTCTGGGCAATGAACATTTTAAGTCAGTTTTGGTTGCAGTAAAATGGTTGATGAAGTAAAGAAAGGCCAGTCTTCATTGCGAGCAGTGTGCATGGTGATATGCAGCATGAGGGATATGCAGCAGTTTCATATTTCATAATTCCTTATGACACAGGAGACCATTCAACCCATCGAGTACCCTGCCAACTCTTCGAGCAATCCCTTGCCCCAATGTGCAAACATGCCCAAGGCAACTGAATCATCCTACCGCAACCAGAGAGCAGTGCTGAACTACCTCAATTCTGACCCTCGGACTATCCTTGATCAGACTTTGCTGGCTTTACCTTGCACTAAACGTTATTCCCTTATCATATACCTGTACACTGCAAATGTCTCGATTGTAATCATGTATTGTCTTTCTGCTGACTGGATGGCAAGCACAAAAGCTTTTCACTCACGGTACACGTGACGATAAACTAAGCTAAACTAGGCAGCATTGGAGGTCAAGATCAAACTGGAAATGTGAGGCCACAGCACTATCTGCTGCACCAGTATGTCGCCCAGTCTGTTATGAATGTTAGCTTCATGGTGGACACTTTAAGTAGGGTTCCTTTCAGGTCTTCAGCATTAGTTAAAGCTGGATATTCGGTGAGGAATGCATCCAGTGTGGTTGAAAATGTTTACTGGAAATGAATTTTGGGCTTTGTACTACTGCTGACATGATTAACAAGAGCTGAACGCTGAAAAAAAAAAGAATATTGAGAAAATCTAACACCTAAATGAGTTTGCGATATTAATGACCGGCATTAAGGCACCCGAGAACGGCATTAACATGATTTTCAAATCTGCAACATCTGTTCCCCTGCGCTGCACAAAGAGAGTTCTTGACCCTCCTATCTCATCTTCTCATGGCACTCTTTAAGGAAAAGTTCTTCAGACAATTTGTTTTGGATCCTTCATGAGAATTTTATGCTCCGCAAGCAGGTTATATTTCACTCAGGATAAAATGATCCAATTACAGCTGTTGGCCCATAATGCAGTGTCTGCAGCTTCAGCCGTCTCTTAGCTGAACAAAAATCATCCTGGAATTACCTGCTGCATGTTTGAAATGATTGCAAAATCCATGGGAGGTGGTGGCCAATGCAGTTCATCTTGCTTTCTCCATTTTATACTCATATTTTAAGACCGTGCCATTTTTCAACGTGTTTCCTGAAGAAACAGGGAGCTGGAAATTCCTCCGCATGTTGTATCCATGTCATAACAGTGCTGTGGGCCATCCTAATACAGCTTGTGGAAGTCACGTAAGGAGTGTGATTGCAAGCTTCACGGTGTTGCATTGACAGAATTCTCTGTGTAATTCCAATGCTGGAACGGACATCGCTGTTTCAGCATAGCGTCCCCTGCTGATGTATTTCAAGCTTTTTTTGCAGTTGTCAATAAGCATGCAGAAGAGGCGACCTTTGCAGCAGACTTTTAAAGAGACACTGTCTCCCCTGAGGTAGATATTCTTGCTACCTAATAAAGGAATGCTGGACAAAATGGTGGAGAAAAGTGCTTGCAAGAGACACAAAATAAACAGCTGCAAGAACCCAGCAGGTCAGGAACATAGGCGGAGGCGGAATCGAGACCTTGCATTAGGCCCAAGAGAGAAGACATACAAGTGAGAGGGAGGGGTGAGATAAGGCCTTGTACATATGTGGAAACTGATAAAGCAGGGAGGGAAAGATTGGGCAGATGGAGTCAGGTAAGAGGAAGGAGGGGGAGAATAGTTAAACACCATTATCCCTTCCAAACTTACCATCAAACTCTTGCTCATCCCTACGTAATTGGCCCCTCGACTTCTCTTCAGCAGATCGCAATCAGTAGAAATAGGCAACGACACTTGCTCCTCGATAACCATCAGCACCAGAGCATCTTGAGACTGTGCGCTCAGTCCCCTGCTCTATCCTCTCCACGCCCATGACTGTGTAGCCAAACACAGCTCCAACGTCATCATTAAAATCACTGACAATACCACATTGTTGGGTAATGATGTCAAAATACAGGAGGGAGATTGAAAACCTGATTGAATGGTGTCAGAACAACAACTTTGCTGTCAACATTAGCAAGACCAAGTTGTTGATTGTTGACTTCAGAAGGGGAAACCGATGGACCTGTCTTCAACGACTGGACGGTGGTGAACAGAGCCAGCAGCTTCAAGTGGTTGGGCATGATTATCTCTGAAGATCTTATCCTGGGCCCAGCACATTGATGCCACCACAAAGAAAGCTCATCAATGCCTTTACTTGCATCCCGAACGCCCTGGAGTTCTGCCAAGAGACTGCAGAGAATGGTAAACTCTGCCTGATGCTTCACAGGCACTGACCTCCCCATCATCGAAAGAATTCATAGGAGGCATCGGGAAGAAGGTATAGGAGCCTGAAAACCACGACCACCAGGTTCAAGAACAGCTTCTTCCAAGCAACCATCTGGCTCCTGAACTCTACACAATATTAACCTCAGCATCTATGATCTTCTGTGCAACAACTCTTTGGTTGCACTATTATGGTGAACATAATATTATGCTATTATGCATTTATGGTGAGCATAATATTTGCTATTATGCATAATATTACAGTATCCCTGCTCTTTGCAATATATATATACACACATATATATATATATATATATATATATACAGTAAATTACTTACTTGTTCATCCGACCTTTCTGTCCTCGGCCTCCTCCATGGCCAGAGTGAGGACCACCGTAAATTGGAGGAGCAGCACCTCATATTTCGCTTGGGCAGTTTGCACCCCAGCGGTATGAACATTGACTTCTCTAATTTCAGGTAGTCCTTACTTTCTTCTCCCCTTCTCAGCTCTCCCTCAGCCCACTGGCTCCACCTCTTCCTTTCTTCCTCCCGCCCCCCCCCCCCCCCACCCCCACCCTCACCCACCCTCACATCAGTCTGAAGAAGGGTTTCGACCCGAAACGTTGCCTATCTCCTTCGCTCCATAGATGGTGCCTCACCCACTGAGTTTCTCCAGCATTTTTGTCTACCTTCGATTTTCCAGCATCTGCAGTTCCTTCTTAAACATTACCTGTTCATGCGCTGTGCTGTTCTTTGTTCTCGGTTCCAATTTGTTGTATTCTTTATTTTTCTATATTATCTGCGGGCGTTTTACATTTGCTGGCCTGTAAAAGCTGCAACTTGTAGGAATTTCATTGTCCTGTTGTCACTACACATGAAATTAAACACTCTTGACTCACAGATAACCTACAGCCTGGCACCATTGGCAGGAGGTTCCTGGGGAGGTATGCAAAGCTATGCCGTCAGGAACAGGCTGCAATGCAAGCAAATGACTCTGACAACTCTGCTGAGGAAAGGTAGGCAAAGTCTCCTCTCCTTGGGTTAATTTTCGACTGCAGCTCTGAGCAGCAAACCGTGAGATCTGGCATAAATAAGCAACATCTGGTGGGAATTGTCCTGAGGCAAGGAATCTCAGAATAGCCATAACCCTGAACTCCATAGACCAAGCACTTCAGGCACACACACAAGGTTGTATTTAAAATTGTATTAGGTTGGATGTCCCCATGAGGATATAGAACGTTGGCCCTCCAGAACCACAACTTCAGAGGAAACATGATTAATAATACCTAGCTGTTCTGTGATAAATAAGAACTGTCATTACATTGATTTTTATCACTATGACAGTTGAGATTAACTGATTCAGTATAGACAAGAATCAAATATTGGAACATCCTTATCTATTTATCCATGCATTTATTACTATATTCAGAGCTCTTGAGACATTTCAATTTGAACAGATTATCCCAGTTTTAGGCTGAATGCAATGAAAATAATTTCACAATTTTGATCTGATTCAAGTATCGGACCAATTGTGACTGTACAGATTTGTATATAGCATCACACTCTACAGGGCAAATATTGCAATGGCACGCTACTGGTGATGGTGAAGATATACTCAAGATACCAATGACATGTCTCCTGCTCCACGTGTGTTGCTAACCACCATAGAGTATGCCAATTTGACCATTCCTCATCCTCGTCTTGGCCAGTCTGATCCTCTTTCACAGATACTTTCCAGAGATGCTGCAAAGTTCTTTTACTCTTAAATCTACCTCATTCAGTTATTTTGCCATTGTATTTTTTGTTGTAGAAACAAGGAACCGCAGATGCTGGTTAATACACAAAAGGACACAAAGTGCTGGAGTATCTCAGCAGGTCAGACAGCATCTCTGGAGAACATGGATAGGTGATGTAAAGAAGTGTTATCGACACGTCGTAACCTTACATCTTTAATTCATACTGCAGCATTACATAGAGCACTAGCTGTACGTGGTCTGTCACGGGAACTAGAGAGCGATATATGGGAGGGGAGGTTGTAATTATACTTGTGATATGGGGAGTGGTTAGTAGTGATGAGGTAACTATATTAAAGGCACATGCATATCTGATCTACATCCTTCCCCTTGGAAACGAAAGGCAAACAAGTAGTGACACGGCACCACGTCTCATGCACCAGAAACGGTTAAGCAAAATCACCATAGCGGACCGGCGGCTTGACAACACGTCCCGACCGGGTTCGCATCTCGCCATCCGCCCTCCCGGCAGGAAGAAGAGGATCAGGTGCGGACGGCCGAACTAGGACGGGGGAGCTGGGAGAGGACGGAGGAGACAAGGGCAGAAGGGCAGGAGGGGATGCGGGTGCAGCAACGGGCAGCGCGCCGGCAGGCGAGGGAGGATTAGCCGGAGGAGGATTGGACTGATATAGCTGAGAGGGTGGCGACCGTGGCATACGGGGAGCGGCGGGCAGACCCTCGCCAGGGTGTTGAGGTTGCAGCGGGGGAGCAAAAGGATCGGCGGGCGGAGGTCTTGGCTCATTGACGAGCCGCAGGTGTTGGCGGGACCGGCGGTAGACGGTTCCCGCATGGTCAACGAGATAGGACCTGGGCGACCCAGCAGAGCCGACGACGGTAGCGAGCCGGGAGTGGCCCGATGTGGTCTGCATGCGGACGACCTGTCCGGGGAAAAGGCGCGGCAGCGGCCGGCAGGATCTGTCATGGGAACGCTTCTGAACATCGTGCTTGAAGGCAATGCGTTCCCGAACAGCAGCGGGATTGAGGACAGAGGGGATGAGGGAGCTTTGGGCCACCGGGATCGGGGGGTCTCGTAGCGCGAGACATGAGCCGCTGAGCAGGGGAGCCCATGGCAGTGTCGCGGGAGATGTTGCGAAGGTTAAGGAGGGCCAGATAGAAGTCGGAGTTGGACAAGCGACATTGTTCCAGCAAGTTCTTTGTACTGCGGATGGCGCGCTTGGCCAGACCGTTGCTTTGCGGGTACTCAGGGCTACTGGTGAAGTGGCGGAAGTTCCATCTGGATGCGAAAGCTCTAAACTCGGAGCTCGTGAATTGGCTGCCATTGTCCGACTGCAGGCTGGCCGGGGTGCCAAAAGTGCAAAAATGGTGGCCCAACTTATCAACAACGGCCGACGAGGTGAGGGAGTGCAGCTGGTCAACCTCGAACCAGCTGGAGTAGGAGTCGACGAGGACCAGGAAGTGTTTGCCCCGCCACTCGAAAATGTCAATAGCAACCGCCATCCAGGGCAGCTCGGGGGCAGGCTGATGCAGGAGCGGCTGTCGCTGCTGGTGGGGGGCGAGACTGTTGCAGGTTGAACACGAGGAGACCCTTTCCCGGATGTATTGAGCCATACCTGGCCAGTAGAACTGGCTCTGGGCGTGAGACAACGTGGCTTCGGCCCCAGGATGACCGCGGTGAGCGGCCTGAAAATAGTGGTAGTGCAGCGCAGCAGGCACAACGACCTTGTGACCTTTCACAACCACGCCGTCGTGTAGTACGAGCTCATCGCGGACCAGGAAGTAGGGCACGGCGCCAGCTGGCAAAGCGGAACGACGGTCGGGCCAGCCCTCCAACTGGAGGCGTGGGTTCGGATCCCACTTCTGACACCATGTAAAGAAGTCTTATCGACACGTCGTAACTTTACATCTTTAATTCATACTGCAGCATTACATAGAGCACTAGCTGTACGTGGTCTGTCACGGGAACTAGAGAGCGATATATGAGAGGGGAGGTTGTAATTATACTTGTGATATGGGGAGTGGTTAGTAGTGATGAGGTAACTATATTAAAGGCACATGCATATCTCATCTACAGGTGATGTTTCGGGTTGAGACCCTTCTTCTGAAGGGTCATGCAGACTGTATACTCTATGAGCTTCACGTGAACATGGAATTTCATTGGACCCTGGTGCATATGACAATAAGCTGAATTTGAAACCATTACAATTTTTGTCATATGCAATGCAGGACAAAAAAGAAATAGGTCAGCATATAAACCATAATGGGGAAAAAGACTGAAAAAGAAAGGAAGTAAAAGCCTTTGGATTTGTGAGCCTGGTGTCACATATAGACCAGTTAGGATGACATATTTCCTTCTTGGAATAACATCAGTGAATCTGACTCGACTTATGCAACAATCCAGTTGTTTCACAGTTGCTATGACTAATTTATTCCAGAACTATTTAAAGGTGAATTTAAATTCACCAGAGACTGCAGTGGGATTCAAGTGCAAGTCTACAGGTCAATAGTACAGATCTCTGGATAGTGGTACCATTAATACTGCACCTGCCATAAAAATATGGGAACCCACACTGGTGATAAAATGAAAGTAATTAAAAGGAAATGCCAACATTTACTGACCATCTGAAATTTCCCTTGAAATGATGGTGATGAGCTGCCTTCTAAAAAACCACAACTTTCTGGTTAAGGTGATCCAACACCATAGTTTGATTGAGTTCAAAGTTTTAAAGCCAGCCATGATAAACCACCACATTATATACTTCCCAATCAGGATGAAATGCAGATAGCAGTATTTCCAAGTGCCTTGTCCTTCTTGGTGATAAAGGTCACGGGTTTGGGTGATGTTATAGGAGTAGCCAAGACAAGTAATTGCCGTGCATTGTGTAGATAATACACACTACAGCCAGTATGCTGGTGGTTGAGAGAAAAAGAATGGCCAGAACTTAGTCACAATCAGCCATATGTTGCCAAAAGCAATACTTTCACCTCACCTCTCACTCCAACCTCCCAACCTGAATTCAGACATTGCATACAATATTTGCCACCATTATACATATTGATTAAGTATTCATATACAATGTCATATGCTGACACCAATGTTAGTTCTGTTCCACGAAAGATCTTTATTAAATACAGCACTGTATATATTTTTATCATTCTTCCAGATAAACATAATTTCACAGCATTGGCAAATAACCAATATTAGGGACTTGTCCAAATATGGTGAGATTGGCTTGTACAACTTGGACTTCAAATAATTAAATTTCTACCTGCCTGTTTAGTGTATTAAGTAACTTCTCACAATATGGTTACAGACATACGCTTGAATGGTATCTGAGGCAATTCTATTCCTTGATGGTTATTTGCAAAATTAGTTTCATTGGTTTTAATGAACTGTTGTACTTCAGAATATTGATCCTTGTGGTTTGAATGATGTTCAACTAGAGTTAAATTGTCATTGTGCCATAAAAGATAAAGGAGGAAATTCTAGCAATTATTTTATTTCTACTTCTAAATCCCATTATAAGTATGAAAACAAATGTAAAATGGACATTGCCAGCAAATTAAGGATTTAATTCAAGCTCCGCTTGCTTAGTGCGGTTGCACCGAAATGTATTACCTTTTCCTGATTAGGAGCAGTGTATTAACTTTATTTCATTAACCATCTGTTTCCTATTATTTTTAAAGATAAATATCTAGAAATGTAATCAATGAAACCGATTTCTTCAGCCTTATATAATTGAAAATTGATTTTCTACCCCCCCCCCCACCACCCCCATCCCAGAGTGAAACACAGCCATAACCATTTCATTGATTCTCAACAGCTTTATGAATCTTTTCTGCACCCTCTCTAGCTTGATCACGTCTTTCCTAGAGTATGACGATCAGTTGCACACAATGTTCCACGTGCAGTATCATCAATGCCTTGTTCAGCTATACGACGACGTCCCAACTCTTGTACTCATTGCCCCATCTAATACAGGAAAGTATGCCACAGACCTTCTTCACCACCTTGTCTACCAGTGTCATCACTTTTAGGTGACTACGTACTCGATCTGAAGAAAGGTCCCGAACCTAAACATCACCTCGCCATTCCCTCCACAGATGCTGCCTGACTCACTGAGTTACTCCACCACTTTGTGATTTGATCTGTACTTGTACCGCAGGGTCTCTCTGTTCTAAAACGCTCCTCAAGGTGTTCATTGTGTATGTCCTGCTGTGTTTAACCTCCTAACATGTCTCACTTTGCACTTATCCAAGTTAAATTCCATCTGTCATTCCTAGACCCATTTTCCCAGTTTAACTAGATCCTGTTTGTAGCCTTCCGCGCCGTCCACCATACCAAAGACTTTGTGTCATTTGCAAACTTATTTATTCAGGAAAGTAGGCAAGACAAAACATTGGCAACTACTGGCCATTTAGACTGAGATCTGTTATTAGAAAAATGATAGAATCTATTAAAGTAGCAGTGGAACATGATACTGTTAAGGAAAGGCAAATGTTGGACAAAATTATTGGAGTTATTTGTGTATATAATCAGCAGATTGGATAAATGGGAACCAGTAGATAAGGTATATTTGTATTCATAATAGACATTCAGTAAGGTAGAACATAAAAGGTTGCTGCACATATTAAAAACTTCTGGCACTGGGGATAATATACTATCACGGATAGAGCATTGACTCATTCACAAAGAACAGACGAGTCATTTTTATATTGGCAAGCTGTTACTGGTGGGATGCCTCAGGGATTAGTTCTCAGGCCTCAACTATTTTAATCAATACGAATGGACAAAGAGATGTGGGTAAGCATGTTGTTAAAAAAGCAAAAATTCTACAGAGAGAGAAAAATACAGACAAAACAAATTATCAAAAATTTGGCAGATAGAACATAAAAAAGGACTAGATTATCTGTACATGGTATGGCCTCACCAGTATGGAAATATTCTTCTCTCAGAGAGTTATGATTTACTTTGTACTTCTTTACCTCAGGGAGTTATGGAGGCCGAGTCATTATCATTCTTGGCTTTCAATGAAACAAACTTCAAACAATATGTGTCAAGTTAAAATATAGACCACAAATTTCACTTCTCAATATATTTATTCTAGGGTTTAACGATGGGAATTTTTGGTTTATAATAAAATTAAGTGTTGCGGCAACAGGCAGGAAATTATGCAAGACAGAGATCAGATCAGCGGAGACACTATTAATCAAGTGAGGCAAGAGTCAAGAGTATTTTAGTGTCATGTGTACCGAAACGGAACAACAAAATTCTTACTTTCCGCAGCACAACAGGTTGTCTGGTCTCGACCGGAAACGTCACCCATTCCTTCTCTCCAGAGATGCTGCCTGTCCCGCTGAGTTACTCCAGCATTTTGTGTCTATCTTGGGGTTTATAAATACAGTACATAGATAATATAATAAGCAAACATTAAAGTTCAATAAATAAACAATATAGTGTAAAAAACAAAGCAAAGTCCGAAGTCCTTAGTGCAACTAGGGCAGTTTTAGCTCCGAGTTTAGTTGGAGTTAGTAGTGTTCAATAACCTGATGGACATGGGTAAGAGGTTGTTCCTGAACCTGGACATTACAGTTTTCAGACTCCTAAACCTTCTTCCCAGTGGCAGGAGTGAAATGGGAGCATGACCAGGGTGGTGTGGTCCTTGATGATGCCGACTGCCTCTATGGTGGGAAGGTCAATACCCATTATAGACCAGGTGATGTTCACTATTTTTTGTAATCTCCTTCGCTCCTGGGCATTTGAGTTGCCGAACCAGGCTGTGATGCAACCGGTCAATATGCTCTATACCGTACACCTGTAGAAGTTCAAGAGGATATTTGTCAACATGCCAAACCTCCTTGCTCTTCTAAGGAAATAGAAGCACTGATGTGCTTTCTTTCTGGTTTATTCAATGTGCTGAGTCCAGGACAAACCTCAGGAACTTGAGGTTGTTGGCACTTTCCATCGCCGATCCATTGATGAAGACAGTTTGTGGATCCTTGGCCTTCCTCTTCAAAAGTCAACAATCAGTTGTTATTCACAGCATCCTGGCTCTCTTCTCGCTGCTACCGTTGAGAAGCACATACAAGAGCCTGAGAACCATTATCTCTAGGTTCAAGAACAGCTTTTTCCCATCAACCAGCAGGTTCTTGAACCACCCCATACAACCTTAACCACAACACTGAATCACTAAGGACCATGAACTGTTATGGATGCCCTATGTACTTTGGCTTTTGCACCCATTATGGTCTAGTTTACTTAGAATAACATACTTTTTAAAAATCTTTTGTTGCTGTTTATCTAGTGTGCTGCAGAAAGCTGCAGAAAGTAATCATTTCATTATTTCAGTCCATATCCAGTTCAAATGACAAACGCTTGAAACTTGAATCTCATGAATGATGGAGCCTGTTCCAGTGGCTACATCACCGAACGCTGCTTAAATTTCTTACAAATTATGATCCATTTTAACTTTGGATGTTATAATTGTCACACCCCAGGAAGAGATTTGGTCTAAAACCAATTGTTTTTATGCAACCCAGTTCCTATTGACTTGGCAATCCTCCTCATCTCTAATCACAACTTTATTTTTTTAACTGTTAAATCAATTAATGCCCAAAGTTGTTTATCACTTCTACAATCAATTCCAGCATTTATCTTTCCTGCCACTGTATTCTGCAAAATGGGGCTTGGAATTGCTTTTTTTCCCAACTCATATCCATCACCTTCCCTGTGCTTTTTTCTTTTGTTTTTTTCTTCATTGGGCAGCTGAATGTTGTGAGAATGTTGCCTTGAATTATGTTCCTCGGAAGCAGATTAGAGAGATGAACATTTATTCATGGGTGGAGTTAAGGCATTTTCTATAATGGAATGTGAAGATAACAAAATGTGTAGAAAACTGCAGAGATTTGTTAAACAAATGTCAATTGCCATTTGGAACCAAATCACAATCACAATCACAATAATACTTTATTAGCCAAGTATGTTTTGCAACATACGAGGAATTTAATTTGCCAAGTCAGTCATACAAATACAAAGCAACACACAAAACACATTATAAAATAAACATCCATCACAGTGACTCCTCCACATTCCTCACTGTGATGGAAGGCGAAAAAAAAAATTCAATCTCTTCCCTTTGCTCTCAAGCCTTCTGTTGACGGGACGATCTTGACTCCTGTAGCCGGCGGCGTTTTGGCCCTCCGTGTCGGGGCAATCAGCTCCTGCATCGGGGGGATGTCAGCCCCCCGCGCCGGACGATCGGACCCCGCGTTGGGGCTGGTCGAGCCTCTGCGTTCGTTGGAGCTCCCGATATCCACGGCCTCTCCCGAGACTGCGAGCTCTCGATGGTAAAGTCCGCAGGCCGCGGTTGGAACGATCCCAGGCAAGGGATCGACTCTGATGTTAAGTCCATGCCCGGCGGTGGGGCCCAAAGTCAGTCGGAGGAGACCTCTAGCTCCATCGATGGTAGGCCACAGCGTGACCAGAGACACGATCCAGAAAGTAATCACATCTCCGGCAGGTAAGAAACTGAAAAAAAAGTTTCCCCCGGCCCCAAACCCCTCCCCCCACCCCTTCCCCGCACATAAAACAAACCGGCAAACATTTACGCAAACTTTTAACACACACTAAAAAAAATTAAAAAGACGAAAAAACAGACAGACTGTTGGCAGGGCTGCCAATCGTACGGCACCCCTGGTGAAGTAAACTCCTTTGAGTTCATGGAAATTGAGTCATGGAAAGGGAATTCCACATTTTCTCTGAAAGGTTGCTCATCAAATCTTGGAATGGAGATTCTGGAAGTTACAAAATAAATTAAAACCTGGAGTAATAATCTAAAATATTATAAATCAAGCCTATTTCCTTACTTCAATTCAAACACTATAATGGTTGTAATTGCCAACAGTTTCAATTAGAATGGTTTTAATTGGCAATTTGACCAATAATTGACTCCATTTTACTCTAAAAAAAATTTAAACTCCAATATCTTTCAGATAGAAGAGAAATATTCACACCATAGAATTATAACATGTATAGGCTGCAGCCAAAATTAGTGGGAACCCTGAAGTTTTGAAGTCTTGCAAACTTCATTTATTCTTTAAATAAAAGATAAAACAACAACACAGGAACACAGTAAGATGCAAGATATTTTTTTTTTTAAATCATAATTACCTTTGAATTTCTGGTGGTGAACAACTAGCTTCCACTTTGGTAGAATCCCCATTCTTTAGGCAAAAGCTAATACATTTGTCTTGCATCCAATATGAGTGAATCCTAATCCCATCACATTGTTGTAGATTTGAGGCAATTTGATGTAATTGGAAATTACACCTTCATGATTAGATATTAATGGAAAGAATATAATTGACCCATTGCATTACACAAAGGAGAGTCAATAGCCCTCTGTTTCTTGCTTTTAGTTGGCTTGCCAGGCACTTCCACTGGCTATTTTTTTCTTATTTTACAAAAAAGAAGGAAAGGTTAGGGCATTCCATAAATGGATGTCCTTCATTAGTAGTTCAAACAATTCCATTATTGAGATATCAACACAGAAAATTATTGGCAAATCTGATAACATCTGTGAGGTGAGAAAAAAGTAGAAAAAATGTTTTAGATTTAGAAATGTTTTTTCCATTATTGAACATAAAACAGTTCAGCACAAGAACAGGCCATTCGGTCCTCAATGTCTGTGCCAAGCATGATGAAGAAAATTATTTGGAAAAGTTAGAAATTAACTGAGAAAATGCTGGTGGGGTGGGGGCATTGGAAGAATTTTTAAAAATAGGTCCACGATATGTTAGGAAGGAAGAGAGTACTCATAGGACAAAAGCATTGAATTAGATCAGTTAGAGATTCACAAATGGAGGGAGAGGGGAAAAGAATTACATAATTATCAAAATCAGCTGTAGCGTTTTTGCCTTACAGCGCCGGAGACCTGGGTTAGATCCCGACTACGGGTGCTGTTTGCACGGAGTTTGTATGTTTACCTGTGGCCACGTGGGTTTTCTCCGAGATCTTCGGTTTCCTCTCTCCAAAGACGTACAGGTATGCAGGTTAATTGGCTTGGTGTACGTGTATATCCCTAGTGTGTGTAGGATAGTGTTAATGTGTGGGGATTACTCGTCGGGGATTACTTGGTGGGCCAATAGGCCTATTTTTATGCTGTATCTCTAACTAAAAAATGAAAAATTGTTATCAAAATGCTACTTAACTTCCCCTCCCCCTCCAGATTGAGTCCAGAAGGCTAATATACCCAACTGAAAGATGAAGCACCATGACCAAAGTTTAAGTCAAACTTAATTTGACATAAGACCTTAGTTTGCAGCAGTGATGCAGCTGGTAAAATCGGTCTGAAGGGTGTCGACCCGAAACGTCAAGTATTCCTTCGCTCCATAGATGCTGCTTCACCTGCTGAGTTTCTCCAGCATTTTTGTCTACCTCCGATTTTTCCAGCATCTGGAGATCTTTCTTAAACAGCTGGTAAAGCTGCTGCCTTATGGCATCAGAGACCCAGGTTTGATCCTGACCTCAGGTACTGTCTGTTTGGAGTTTGTACATTCTCCCTGTGACTGTGTTGGTATTCTCCGGGTGCTTGTTTCCTCCCACGTGCTACAGACGTGCGGGTTTGTAGGTTAATCAGCCTCTTTCAAATAATTACCACTGGTGTGTAGGGAGTGCATGAGAAAGTGGGATATCATAGAACTATGGTGTGAGTACGTGATCTGGTCGGCGTGGGCTGAAGGGCCTATTTCCATGCTGAATCTCTAAACTCTAGTGTGCAGGGAGTGGATGCAAAAATTGAGTCACTTTGAAATAGTGTGTGAGAAGGTGATCGATGGTCAGTGTGGACTGATGGGCCTGTTTCCATGCTGTATCTCTCAACTCTAGTGTGCAGAGAGTGGATGCTAAAGTGGGATAACATAGAACGAGTGTGAATAGGTGATCGACGGTTAACTTGGTCTTGGTGTGCTGAACGATGTTTCCATGCTGTATCTCTCAACTAGAACTAAAGATAGACACAAAAAGCTGGAGTAACTCAGCGGGACAGGCTGCATCTCTGGAGAGAAGGAATGGGTGACGTTTCTGGTCGAGACCTTTCTTCAGACTTGAAACGTCACCCATTCCTTCTCTCCAGAGACGTCCTGCTGCCTGTCCTGCTGAGTTACTCCAGGTTTTTGTGTCTGTCTTTGGCTTAAACCAGCATCTTCAATTCCTCCCTACACATTGGACTAAAACTTGGACTAAAACTTGGACTAAAACTTGGACTAAAACTTGGACTAAAACTTGGACTAAAACTTTTGAACTAAAACTTGAACTAAATAAAAAGGCCAAACCCAAATTGGGAGTGGGAAAAAGTGGCATTTCTGATGAAAATATTAATAACTTTTCATCAGAAGGTCCACCTTTTCACTCCATTTTATATTAATTCACTTCAAGTATACTTTTTTTTATAAAATCTCCTCATAATTTCATTTTTGCTGTACAATATTCCACTCTCTGGGATTTAAAAAAATGTTTAGCTTCCATTACCAAGATGGCAGAGCGCGGCTTCATGGAAGGGATCACGTGACGGCGCTGGTGACCGTGCGGTGAAACCCGCGCCTGCGCACAACTGCTGCCCCGGCCCGCCTCCAACACGACGGGCCGGGAGGGGGGAGGGGGGGTAGCGCAGGCGCAGGCGCAGTGCGGCCCTCCCGCCCGGCGGGAGCTGGGCATGCGCAGCGGGCGAGAAGGTTGTTCGCGAAGGAGAAGGTTGTTCGCAGTTGGTCGCCATTTTGTGCTGCTGCGTTCCTATTCGCCGCCGGGGCATTGTGTTTAATACCGGAGCCAATCAGAGGGGCAAAAGCGCGGGGTAAGTCCGGCAAATTGCTGCCAACAGGCTGAGAGCTCGATTTGGTCAGGGAATGGGAATGAGTATGAGGTGTTTGTGTGTGTGGGGGTGGGGAAAAGGAGCCAGTAATGTGGCTGGGCAGACCCCTCAGGTTCGGGATCGTGAGGTGGGTGGTGAGGAAGCGCGTTATATATGTTCCGATTTAGGAGAAGGCGACGAGTGAAAGGGGTTTGGGGTTTTTTTTGGCGCCAATTTGCAGCCTCCCTCCCCCTCTCCGTCCGTTCGCGGCGGTCAGCTTCTGTCTCCGGCCGCCTTCTACCTCACGGAATCCGCCTCGTCGCCCGCCCATCGCCGACCCCCCGAAACGTGCCGGGAGTTGGGGAGGGGGTCGGTAAAATGGCGGCCGCCCGGGATCGGGGAGCAAGGAGGAGGAGGAGGAGGGGGAGATTTGTCGACCAAACAAAACAAAAAAAAGCCTTAAAGCCATGACTGCTGCTTGTATTTATTTATTCTGGCAGGAGGTGAGACGTGTAAAGTGTTGCTCGAGTTAATTTTCTGTTTGAGGGTATGTGACAGTTGTGGCGGGCGGGCTCTGCCTTCCCCTCTCTCTCATCAACTGTGTGTGTGAGGTCCACTTTCACACTCGGTGCAGCTTGCTATTGAGGATGGAACTGCAAATGCTGGTTCAAACCGAAGACAGACAGACTGGAGCAACTCGGCGGGGTCATGCAGCATCTCTGGAGAAAAGGAATGGGTGACGTTTCGGGTCGAGACCCTTCTTCAGACTGCGAGTCGGGGTAGAGGGAATCCGATCCCTATTTGGTCTTGTTTGTGCGAGCTCTCCTGTTTTCAAAGAACATCTTGGTCTGATTACCCACCACCTACCCCCACAGTGTCTTAGTTCTCTTGTCCGAGACCTGCAGAACATTGTGACCACAATTATGTCAGCCGCAATCGTGTGAAGTGTCAGAATTTTTGGAAGTCTGACCAACTCAATTCTCCTACTCTCAAAAAATTAAAATGTGTAGAGAGGAACTGCACACCAGCATTTTGATGAACGTTTGAAGGCACTGAGCCATTCATTACTCCCTGGAGTTTAGATGGATGAGAGGAATCTCACAAACTTACCGAACAGTGGAAGGCCTGGATTGAGTGGATGTGGAAAGGATGTTGCCAGTAGTGAGAGAGTCTAGGAACAGAGGCCGTAGCCTCAGAATAAAAGGACATACCTTTAGAAAGATGAGATGGAATTTTTATAGAGGGTAGTGAATTTGGAATTCATTGCCACAGCCAGCTGTGGAGGCCAAGGCAATGGATATTTTTAAGGCAGATTTTGACAGATTCTTGATTAGTATAAGTGTCAGAGGATATGGGGAGAAGGCGGGAGAGCGAAAGATAGATCTGCCATGATTGAATGGTGGAGTAGACCGGATGCTCCAAGTACTTTTAAAACGACTGAATTAGAAATCATGGCTGATGCACTTGCTTATGGAGTTTTTTTCACTTATGTACCTTAATAAACGTTTTTAGCACAATTTTTTCCAGTGTTTTTAATTTGCAATTACTGCCAAATAATTTTGATTGTATGTTCCAAGATACTAGATTCTTATTTTTGGGAGAAAATCTCAATAATAAGGCCAGTACAGGGCTCTCACTTAACTTTTTTTCCCTGTTGCCAGCCGGGCAACCTCGACAGCTTTTTAGGTTTCCAAATGACAGTTTAGGTGGTCATTTAGGACGGCTTGCATGACGCGTGCGATAATGT
Organism: Malacoraja senta; assembly: GCA_038087875.1. Taxonomy (NCBI): domain Eukaryota; kingdom Metazoa; phylum Chordata; class Chondrichthyes; order Rajiformes; family Rajidae; genus Malacoraja; species Malacoraja senta. The sequence continues at coordinate 5,238,823 of CM075981.1, read as the reverse complement.
GCTTGGACGAAGTGCGTAGTTACCAGTCGGAATTATGGCCAATGAAGCATTCACATATTATTTCTGCTTCAAATAAAGTCGCAAACTAAACATATTCACCAATCAAGACATGATACATACCACAATGTCATGCAGCAAAATTATAATACAGTATCTCAACTCTTTTTACATGTTGCAATTAATGCAATTTCTATTATCTCTTTCCACTTCCAAACAAAAATCTGGTTGGATTATTCAGCGTATGATCAACCTTGGTGAAATCAAGTGCAGGCTTGGCGATCGCTTCGCACAACACCTCCACTCAGTTTGCAATAACCAACCTGATCTCCCGGTGGCTCAGCACTTTAACTCTCCCTCCCATTCCGAAACCAACCTGATCTCCCGGTGGCTCAGCACTTTAACTCTCCCTCCCATTCCGAAACCAACCTTTCAGTCCTGGGCCTCCTCCATGGCCAGAGTGAGGCCCACCGTAAATTGGAGGAGCAGCACCTCATATTTCACTTGGGTAGTTTACACCCCAGCTGTATGAACATTGACCTCCAATTTCAGGTAGTCCCTGCTTTCTCCTCCGCTTCCCAGGTCTCCCTCAGCCCACTGTCTCTGCCTCTTCCTTTTTTCTTCCCGCTCCCCCCACACCCTCACATCAGTCTAAAGAAGGGTCTCGACCCGAAACGTCACCTATTTCCTTCGCTCCATAGATGCTGCCTCACCTGCTAAGTTTCTCCAGCATTTTTGTCTACCCATTCACACAAGTTCTGTTATCCCACTTTCCTCACCCACTCCTGCATATTTGGGGCAATTTTACAGAGACAAGTTAACCCACAAAGCCAATGCGTCTTTGGGATGTGGGAGGAAACCCACATGTTAGTCAAGTCAAGTTTATTCGTCACATGTACATACGAGATGTGCAGTGAAATGAAAAGTGGCGATGCTCGTGAGTTGTGCAAAAAAAAAAAAACTACAAACAGAATGGAACAGAATCACATATTCGCATATTACCTATTTGTGGGAGGGAAGAAAAAGAAAAAAACAGCAATTTTAAAAAGACACCACGCAACAGTAAAATGGTACAGTAAAGTTAGTCCCTGGAGAGATAGGAGTTTGCAGTCCTAATGGCCTCTGGGGAAAAAACTCCTCGTCCTCTCCGTTCTCATAGCATGGCAACGGAGGCGTTTGCCTGACCGTAGCAGCTGGAACAGTCCGTTGCTGGGGTGGAAGGGGTCTCCCATGATCTTGTTGGCTCTAGAGTTGCACCTTCTGATGTATAGTTCCTGCAGGGGGGCGAGTGTAGTTCCCATAGTGCGTTCGGCCGAACGTACTACTCTCTGCAGGGAGAATGTGCAAATTCAACACAGTGCCCGAGAACAGGATCGCTCAGATCTCTGGCGTGTGAGGCAGCAAGTCCACCAGCTGTGTACTATATTTTATTTTCCAACACACAAAAAATTATACGTTGATAACTTTGGTTACTTTAAAAAAAAGAAACTATCCATTTTCAGTCTTAAATCTCTCAGTGACGCTATGTCCCGCTTTCCAGCTACTGTATGTTTTAATTCAGTTCAAGACTATGGGGCAGTACATTGGCCATAAAGTTGCGGCCTAAAATTGCCAGACCCGGAATTGATCCTGAATATGGGTGCTGTCTGTATGGAGTTTTGTTTTCTCGTTTATAACATTTACAGAGTACTATGTTTACATATTCTGTTGTGCTGCTGCAAGTAAGGATTTCATTGTTCTAACTGGGACGTGAGAGAATAACACACTTGACTCTTGACTTACGTTGATAATGTGTGGGATATAACTAGTGTACGGGTGGTCGGCATGGGCCGAAGGGCCTGTTTCTATGCTGTATCTTTAAATTAAACTAAAAACACTAAAACCAGAGGAAATCTAATGAAGGGTCTCTACCTAAAACGTCACCCAATTTCTTCTATCCAGAGATGCTGGCTGCTCCATGGAGTTCCCCTGCACAATTAAAGCATGGAATAGTCTTCACCCTTCCATAGGTACCCAACTAGACGCAACTAAATTTAAGGTGGCTCTTTTTCCCCCAAGAACCCTTTTTTGCTTAAGTCCAAGTCGAGAGTCAAGAGTTTTATTGTCATGTGTCCCAGATAGGGCAATGAAATTCTTGCTTGCTGCAGCACAACAGAATATGTAAACATAATACAGAACAGGAGATAAAAGTTCAGTGTGTCTATATACCCATAGACCATATATATACACAATAAATAAACAGATAAAATGCAATAGGCTGTTATTTTTTGGAGTTTGGTGGTGGTGGGTCCACCAGTTTTTGGAAGGCCAGGAAACCAAGAAGCAAGAGTTACTCCAGCTCCAGACAGTGATTCTGCGTTGGTTTTCAACGGTCGCGGTGAGGACAGCAATGGCAGTCAGATCTCCCACAATGCAAAGGGAGGGAGAAAGTGGCTGACGCCAACCAGTTGCCGTGGCAGTGCACATGTGCAGGGCGGCACATGCGCACAACCACGGCCGATGATGTGCTGGCCGTGGTTGTGTGCAGGGGGAGGATGTGCAGGCCGTGGCAGTGCGCATGTGTAAGGCGGCCTGCCGTACCGAGCGGAGAGCCGAGACCTGGACACGGATGGCGGGCGGAGACGGAGAGTGACAGATAGAGAGGGGGCCCGCTCAGAATTAAATGATAGGTGTCCTGGGTGCTTGCCAAGCCGGGCAAAATGGCATGACTTTTAGGTTGCCCGGCGGGACTGTAGATTGCCATTGGCACCTGGGCAACCGCTAATTTCGAGCCCTACAGTATTCCTTATTGCCAGTACAACGCTGCATGATCAGAATTTGTAAGGTTTTGATCCAGATCCTAACGATTATATAACCAGAGTGTGATTGACTTGGCCTATCTTGGAATTATTGCAACAATCGCCTGAGCCATCTTGCATTTCATCTGGAAGTCCGAAATGAATTGTATTTGCAGGGCCATAATGTATATTTCTTAATATTGGTGCACTCAACATAACTCTGGCCCTTAATAGCCAACTTGCTATATCTGTCAATCTGCATAGATATTAGGTGTGCAAAAAAACAAATGTCACTGCTGAGTTCTACCTGCCTCCATTGTGAAGGAAGAATGAGGACATTTTGTTACAGAACATTCAATTCAGTTTATGTGTAGGAAAGAACTGCGGATGCTGGTTGAAATCGAAGGTAGACCAAAAAATGTTGGATTAACTCGGGACGGGCAGCATCTCGAGAGAAGGAATGGGTGACATTTTGGGTGGAGACCCTTCAAATCTGTTTAATCCCTATCCCTCATTGAAAACTCCTGTAGAAAACTACTTGGACCACAGGGTAGTGGTCTGCATGAAGTGTACTTGAGGCCCTACAGGGGAAGGAGATTGAATTTTGATGGAACCCTAGCAAACTGATAAAGTGGAATGTTGGAGTAACTCAGGACGGGCAGCATGTCTTGTCATCGGAACCATACAACAATAGGTGCAGGAGTAGGCCATTCCATGTGATTATGGCTAATCATCCACAATCAGTACCCCGTTCCTGCCTTCTCCCCATATCCCCTGATTCCGCTATCTTTAAGAGCCCTATCAAGCTCGCTCTCGAAAGTATCCAGAGAACCGACCCTCTGAGACAGAGAATTCCACAGACACACAACTGTGTGAAAAAGTGTTTCCTCTAATCTGTTCTAAATGGCTTACCTCTTGTTCTTAAACTGTGGCCCCTGGTTCTGGACTATCCCAACATCGGGGACATGTTTCGTGCCTCTAGCTTGTCCAAACCCTTAATAATCTTATATGTTTCCATAAGGTACCCTCTCATCCTTCTAAGTTCCAGAGTATACAAGCCCAGCCGCTCCTTTCTCTCAGCATATGACAGTCCCGCCATCCCGGGAATTAGCCTTGTGAACCTACGCTGCACTCCCTCGATAGCAAGAATAACAAGCAGTAAGGCCTTGGCTGATGATAAGGGTTCTATCCGTCTTCATGCACAGCTAGAGTCTCAATCCCGCTATCAATTCAAGTTTATTGGCATTCACACGAGTATTGTGGATCAAATAAATTGAGATAATGAAAACTACTGAGAAACAAACTGATGCAAAACTCAATTGGAAAATAAGTCCATGGGTGGCGCAGCAGTGGAGTCGCTGCCTTATTGTGCCACATACTCGAGTTCAATCCTGACTACCGATGCTGTCTTTGAGCAGTTTGGTCGTTCTCCCTATGACTGCGTGGGTTTTCTCCCAGTGCTCCGGTTTCCTCCATGTAGACGTATAGGTTTGTAGGTTAAATGGCTTCTGTTATATTGTGAATTGTCCCTAGTGTGTAGGATCGTGCTAGTGTATGGGATGATCGCTGGTTGGTGCGAATTTGGTGGGCCAAAGAGCCTGTTTTCATGCTGTATCTCTAAAGTCTTAAGTTTATTCTTACCAGCAAATGGGACAAAACATCCCATTACAGAAAAAGTAAGATGGTCCACAGTGTTCCATCGTTGAGGTAGGGTTAGGGTTGTGCAGGTTGGTTCAAGAACCTGATGGTTGTGGGAAAGTAGCTGTTCTCAAAGCTGATTGTGTGGGACTTTGGGGTTCTGTCCTGTGGGAGTAGTGAGCATAGGCCTGGGTATAGCGATCCTTGATAACAGGAGTGTGCTATCAGTGTGATCGTCTTTCCTTCTGCAGTTTGTCCCGAATGCGTGGAAAGGAATGTAGTGGTCTTTGTCGAGGCTGATCCCAAGCAGCTGCACAGCATGGGACTCTGTTCCCTGGAATGTATACTGAGGCAAATGTTAACTGTTGCTGGATGATAATCAGCCATGTGAAAGGTGCCTGAAATCTCGAGTTTTCCGGTGAAAGGAGCTGCAGATTGGCACATTCCAGGGTGCATGCTGAGGGATACACTGAAACTTCGTGTCACTATTACAATAGCTTTTCATGGTATTGTTTTTTTCACCATTGGACACCAACAGGCTAGCTTAGTGTAACAAATCTGAAACATGTTGCTGGTAGAATATTTGGGAAGGAAAATTAATGCCATGTCAAGATAATGCACAATTTCCAAACAAATGGAGTGAAAAGCTTGATACAATGAATGAATGCATTAATTGTCAAAACTTCACGAATGCGAGATTTTGTATATAACCGATCAGTACCTAAGTTGCCTCATTATTAAGATGCGGATAGTTACCCTTGCACTTTTCCTAATGATTTGATATATTTTAAATGTTTGATTTTTAGTTAAATTCGTCCATTTTTATATGTAGCCAATAAGGTCATTCAGACCTTTATGTAATTATAATCAAGTGCTTTTAACATTATATTTGTGTGTGCTCCATGATTCTACAATGCGGAGTGTTTTTAAAGTTTGCTCTGCCATTGTCATCTAATTACCAAAAAACAATAAACAGTTCTAAATGAAATATCCAAATAGCAGGCAAAGCTTTGGAAGTAGGTGCATGGTAATAAAAAATCCTGTTGTGCAACGTGTACATTTTTTTAAGGCATTCAAAACAAGCAGATTTTTTTTCCCAGTACCCTTTGTTAAATTTTGTGCAACCTCTAAATTTAAGATTGTCCTCTTTGGTCTGCATTCAACATTATAGGTTTGTAGCAATGGCACTGTTTTATTCTAAACTTCTGGTAGTATTTCACATTCTTTATCGGAAAGAAAGATGATAGTTTATGCAATTTGCCCTTATAACTTCAACATTAACCCTGATATCACTCTATTAAAAGTATACCCTTCAAGGTCAGTATGTTATTCTTTAGAATATAAAGTAATTGCTCACTTATTGCCATTTGGGAGGTGCAGTAATAATAAATTACTTTGTCATGTTTTACCATTATAGAACTATACTCCACTGAATAAATGTCTAAAACTGAAAAGAGCAATAGGGCAGAACCACGGCAATCATTTTAAAAACTGTGATCCATGTTTCTGTCCAAATGTCTTTTAACTGTTGTATTCCTTTCCTGTCTCAGGCTACTTCCTATGCCAGTTTGTTCTGTATACCCACTACCATCTGGAAAAAGTTGCCCCTTGGGTTCCTATTAAATCTTGCCCCTTTCACCTTAAACCTATGCTCTCTAGTTCATTGTTCCCCTACCCTAGCAGAAAAAAGATTCTGCATTTACATGCATTCCCCTCATTTTATACACTTCGATTCACTCCTTGGCCTCCTGTGTTTAAAGAAATGTTAACACCTGGCCTGCCCAATCTCTATCCCTTGCTCTCTCTATAGCTTAGACCCTTGGGTCCTGGCAATATTCTTGCCTTGTAGATATTTTCTGCACTCTTTCTAGCTTGATGGTATCTTTCCTATAGCAGCCTGAACAAAATTGAACACAATATTCCCAGGTGTGGCTTCACCAGTGCAAAATATCTGGGCCAAATGTGTGTAAGTGGGATTAGCATAGATGGGGCATCTTGGTCGGCATGGGCCAGTTGGGCTTAAGGGCCTATTTCTGTGTTGGAAGAAACTGCAGATACTGGTGTATACCAAAGATACACAAAATGCTGAAGTAACTCAGCAGGTCAGGCAGCATCTCTGAATAAAAGGTGATGTTTCATGTCAAAACCCTTCATCAGACCTTTCTGTGCTGTATGACTGACTTTCAATGGATAGCCAGCACGATTGCGGCTATTGTGACGGTAGGGGAATTGCAGTGGGTCCAGATCCTTTCAAAGGCATGAATTGATATGCATCATAACCAACCTCTCCAAGCACTAAAGTACAATGCCACCAATAACAGTGACAGGTTGAAGCTATACGTGAGAATTCCATCCAATTTCCTCATGCGGGTCTTAAGAATGCGGCCTGGTTTACCGTGTCAGGGCTGGACACTTTTCCTGAAGGTTCATCCTCATGATGGATTTTCTGAAATTGTCCTGTAATCCAATGGTGGGGCACCAACTTTCTGCTATTTTAGCTGCAGAGGTTTAATGCTTCGCGACTAGAAATGTACCTGGCATAGGTTGGGCAACTCTTCATTTCAATTGAAGAAAATGGTTCCAAGGGAGATTGCTAATTACATTATAATTAAATAAGAACCTAAAGAGTATTTATTTGTCTTTGTGTTTTCTATTATTTTTAATATTTTAATTGAGAAAATATAAATTATTTAATACAATTAAAAAGATTTACATTTAATAATAGCATAGAATTTCTAGTTATTTTTAAATAGTGATATTCATAAACATTCTCTTTGACATTTTTATCAGCTACTAAGCCTAGAGGTATGGATTTGCTGGCTCTCAGCATTTTGGGGCACAAGACTTCTGATTTTTATTAGCAGGCAAGCATGTGCTAAGCAGAATTTTCTCAGTCCAAAGCAGCTATTCGTTAGTGTCATTTGTGGACTTTGAGTGGCTCCACTAACTAAGCCAGGTCAAAGGGAACAGTTCTGTGGGCTGTACATTGTGCATAATGCCTGTAGGACATTGGAAAAACAGTAGCGAAAACTGACATTATGGATCTTTCCAATCTTCATTGTTTTGTGTAATCATTATTAAACCGCTGTTATATCAGTGTCATTCAACTACTGCATCATTTGTGATCTTTTACCTGCAGTACAACTGCAGAAAGGTTATAGGCATCTGAATATTTTGATTTGTGACAAACATCTTTACAAATCATCAGTGTTGTATTTTTCTTTCATGCCTTCTTACTCGATGCTGAGAATTGGTTCTACAAACAAATGGCCGTAGTCTAGTTATACATTTTTCAGGGAATCATTACAAACAATACCCATCCTGTCATTACTAAGCGCATACAATCTTGAATAATGAATAAAACATTATTTAATGAAGCAAATATACCCCAGCAATGTTTTTTTAGGCATTTAGGCTCCAGACTGTGTTGCATCCTTGATCCAGTCAGTCAAAAGGCTAAATTTCAGAGTGATGAGTAATTCCTCTTAATCAATTCAGCATTTCACCAAATGTGGTATTAGGAACCCAGGTTAAACTAAAATTAGTGAGAATCAAAAGGAATGCGCTATAATGGTTGGAGTCTTACCTTGCACAATGGAAGATGGTAGTGGTTGTTAGAGGTCAGTCGTTTTATCCAGGGAGATTGGTGTAGGAGTTCCTGAGAACGTTTCTATTAATTGTCATCTTTAATATTTGTATAATAAAGTTAGAAGTGCAGATGTTAGCTAATGTATAATTAAAATTCTATTCTATTTGCAATTCCTCAAAGTCATGCAGAAGAACATTCAAGCATAGAAGGATAAATATAATTTAAGGTTAACATTACACATATACAAGGCAAGGTCGATTTCTATGAAGAAAGAATTTAACCACCGATTGTCAACAACTTCGTGACTCTTATCAACGAGAAACATAATTGGACCGACCACTTAAATACTGTGGCATCAAGATCGGGTTGGGTATCCTTTGTTGACTTGACATGCCTTGCAACTACTCAACGCCTTTCTAATATCTATGGCACAAGTCTGTGGATTGTGCGCAAAGCACACTCCCTTCGCATCACCTTTGATGACCATTGCATTATGACTGTGGGTTATAGATCTTCACCATTTAAAAAAACATAGATTGCTACATCAAAAAAAAGAGCTGTGACATTTGCTCTTGTGGAATTTATATGGAGTAGAAAAATAAATAAACAAACAATCTTTTTATTTTTCTACTTGTGATTCTTGACATTCTTAGAACATTGTAATACGGATCAATATATAATATAAGAGTTCAAGAGAGTTTATTGTCATGTGCCCCAGATAGGACAATTAAATTCTTGCTTTGCTTCAGCACAACAGATTATAGTAGGCATAAATAAATACAGGTCAGTGTGACTATATACCAATAAATATAGATATATATATATATATAAATCAGCATATATACATATATATATATAAATCAGCATATGCATATATATATATATATATATATATGAATATATATATGTATATATATATGAATATGTATATATATATGAATATATATATGAATATGAATATATATATATGAATATATAAATATATATATATGTATGAATATATATGAATATATATATGTATGAATATATATGAATATATATATGTATGAATATATATGAATATATATATATATATATATGAATATATAAATATATATATATCCGTCAGTTTCGCCACCTCCAACGTGACCCCACCACTCGCCACATCTTCCCTTCTCCCCCCATGTCTGCCTTCCGCAAAGACCGCTCCCTCCGTAACTCCCTTGTCAATTCTTCCCTTCCCTCCCATACCACCCCCTCCCCTGGTACTTTCCCTTGCAACCGCAAGAGATGCAACACTTGTCCCTTCACCTCCCCCCTCGACTCCATTCAAGGACCCAGGCAGTCGTTCCAGGTGCGACAGAGGTTCACCTGCATCTCCTCCAACCTCATCTATTGCATCCGCTGCTCTAGATGCCAGCTGATCTACATCGGTGAGACCAAGCGGAGGCTTGGCGATCGTTTCGCCGAACACCTCCGGTCGGTCCGCAATAACCAACTTGACCTCCCGGTGGCTCAGCACTTCAACTCCCCCTCCCATTCCGTATCTGACCTCTCTGTCCTGGGTCTCCTCCATGGCCACAGCGAGCAACACCGTAAATTGGAGGAAATGCACCTCATATTCCGCTTGGGCAGTCTACATCCTGGGGGCTTGAACATTGAATTCTCCCAATTCTGCTAGCCCTTGCTGTCCTCTCCCCTTCATCAGCCCTCTGGTTGTCTCCTCCCAGCCCTCAGGCTCCTCCTCCGCCTTTTTCCTTTCTTTTCCCCACCCCCTATCAGTCTGAAGAAGGGTTTCGGCCCGAAACGTTGCCTATTTCCTTCGCTCCATAGATGCTGCTGCACCCGCTGAGTTTCTCCAGCATTTTTGTGTACCTATAAATATATGAATATATATATATGAATATATAAATATATATATATATGAATATATAAATATATATATATATATGAATATATAAATATATATATATATATGAATATATAAATATATATATATATATGAATATATATATATACACATACATGAATATACATAAATAAACAGATAAAGTGCAATGGGCTATTAATGATCAGAGTTTTGTTTGAGTTGAATTTAATAGTCTGATGGCTGTGGGGAAGTGGCTATTCCTGAACCTGGATGTTGCAGATTTCAGGCTCCTGTACTTTCTACCTGAAGGAAGCGGAAAGATGAGTGAGTTGCCAAGATGGTGTGGATCCTTGATGATGCTGGCAGCCTTTTTGAGGCAGCGACTCAAATATATATAGATAAATTAAGTTTAGTTTCGAGATACAGCAAGGAAACAGGCCTTTCGGTCCACGAAGACCAGCGATTTCGCCATACACTAGCACTATCCTACACACAGTAGGGACAATTAACTTACAAACGTGTACGTCTTTGGGAATCGGGAGGAAACCGGAAATCCAGTGAAAACCTTTGCAGGTCGCAGGGAGAACGTACAAACTCTGTACAGACATCACCCATAGTCAAGATCAAACCCGGGTCTCTGGTGCTGTAGGGCAACAACTACCACTGTGCCGTCCTATAATATAATAAATATATAATAATACTAAGTAATCAGTAATACAAGGTAGCCAGACCATAATAGTGCAAAACCCGGGTCAAGAGTGCAACCAAAACAAAGACCGTGGCCTATGAGGATAGACACAATGCTGGAGTAACTCAGCGGGACAGGCGGCATCTCTGGAGAGAAGGAATGGGTGACGTTTCAGATCGAGACCTTTCAGAATAGCATTAGCAGTTCCTTCTTACACCGTAGCATATAGTTGTTAGGGTTGTAATTAGAGTAATGCAGAGTTCGTGTCTAATGGTTAATGGAAATTGGGAAGAAGCTGCTATTGAACTTGCAAGTCACGGTTTTCAGGCTCCTGTACTTTCTCACCGATGATACTAGTGAGATGAGTCCAGGGTGGTAAGGGTCATTTATAATATTAGTGCTTCCTGTAGAACCCTTCGATGGTGGGGACGTCAGTACCCCTAGGAAATGTCTACCAATTTCCGCAGCCTCCTTTGTTCCTCGACTTTTTATTTACCGAACGGCCCCGTGATTCAACAAGTCAGTATGCTCTGTAGCATGCATCTGTAGAATCTTGTTTTCAGCAATGGACATTTTGCTACCTTTAAATGGGTTATATATACGTCGTCTTGTAGAAGGCTTGCTTTTAAACATAAACTTGGGAATAAACCAAGTAGCATGAAACGGCCTGGTTCTGCTTTAAATTAATTATAAAAGACCCAATTCAAGCTGTAATTTAGTTTGACAACAATTCAAAATGTTAATAGACAATAGGTGCAGGAGTAGGCCATTCGGCCCTTTGAGCCAGCACCGCCCTTCAATATGATCATGGCTGATCATCCACAATCAGTATCCCGTTCCAGCCTTCATGCCATATCCCCTGACCCTGCTATCTTTAAGAGCTCTATCTAACTCTCTCTTGAAAGCATCCAGAGAATTGGCCTCCACTGCCTTCTGAGGCAGAGAATTCCACAGATTCACAACCCTCTGTGTGAAAACGTTTTTCCTCGTCTCTGTTCTAAATGGCTTACCCCTTATTCTTAAACTGTGGCCCCTGGTTCTGGACTCCCTCAACATCGGGAACATGTTTCCTGCCTCTAGCATGTCCAAACCTTGAATAATCTTAAGTTTCAATAAGATGCCCTCTCATCCTTCTAGATTCCAGAGTATACAAGCCCAGCCGCTCCATTCTATCAACATATGACAGTCCCGTCATCCTGGGAATTAACCTCGTGAACCTACACTGCACTCCCTCAATAGCAAGAATGTCCTTCCTCAAATTTGGAGACCAAAACTGCACACAATAGTCCAGGTGTGGTCTCACTAGGGCCCTGTACAACTGCAGAAGGACCTCTTTGCTTTCTGTAAGTCCAGGTACACTACATCCACTGGCTCTCCCTTGTCCATTTTCCTAGTTACATCCTCAAAAATTAAATCCATGCTGACTCGGACCGATCCTGTTATTGCTATCCAAATGTGCCGCTATGTTATCTTTTATAATTGACTCCAGCATCTTCCCCACCACCGATGTCAGGAAGAAGAAGTTAACGGAATTTTACATGGTTTCACCTTATGCTCTAACTGACAATTGATGCAATCTTGTCAATTTGTAGCTTGCATTTGTGAATATTTTTCCTCACTTGATCTGATAACCAATGTCTTTATTTGCCGTTTTTGTATTTGCACTGTTTGAAGTGTTTAAAAAATTATATATGTATATATTTGAGTATCTTTTGGAATCATAATTGATGCTGAAAATGTACAAAATTAATTAGTATTTCACTTTTGCTATACCTTTATAGGTTTTGCTTAATTTTCCAGAGAAACTGATTACTTATTCAAGTTAGCAATGGAACAGTACACAACAAATAACAGCAATTCCACTGAACAGATTGTGGTTCAGGGACAAATTCAGCAACAGGTAGGAATCATATGAGCCAAAAGCTTACATTTATTATTGCTTCCAATGTATATCATTTCAAATATTAACAATATTTTTCATTGCTGACAAGGACAGCCAAAATACAAATTTTATTCAATGAAAAGTGTTTAAAGGGTGGCCATGTGGCCTTCAGTTAATGTTACTCTTCATCAGTCAGTGTTCTAGAATGATCTTTTCCATAAATTCTACATAACATAACCATTGGAATACTGTATGTATGTATGTATAAAACACAGTGCCTGTGCTGTTATGGCTTTGAGCAATAACATTTCAATCTATAACATAATTTGGTGCTCCTTTAGTCTATAGGTTAGTTTCAATGGTCCTTTATTGTCACGTGTACCGAGGTACAGTGAAATTTGATTTGCCATACAGTCATACCAAAAAAGCAACAAGATACAAAACTACATAAACATTAAACATAAACAGCCACCACAGCGGCGTGTGAGAATCCCTAGGGCACACAGCATAAGCGGAGACCCACAGCCATCAGTTCAATATCCGGGCCACACACATGACCCTTCACTGTGATGTGACCAGAGTTGTACCGAACGTTGTCACTCTCTCTGCAGTCCCTGTCCACCTGAACAGTCAGAAAGCCATCCACACTCGCACCAGACTCCAGGATGTTCTCATGGCGCAATGTCCCCGCGAACACCGAAATCACTACACTCACGGCAATCTCTCCGAGTCCTCACCAGTGCAGGCAGCACGTCCATCTTGTTTTTCGGCGACCTCATATTCTCCACTGTGATGGAAGGCGAATAACTTTTACCTTCTTCTTCCGTTAGGGTGTTGTTCCAAATTTATGCTAAAAATCAGACATGTTGGCAACTGCCACTACCCGTCTGGTTCTTGTTTGTGGTTCCAGTTTAGCAATACTTGCTGGAATTCATCGGGTTATTCATTGAATCAGTAGTGCATCTTAACATTGGGTTAGTTTTGGCCCACCTCATCCCATGTTGACTCCCTGATGCCTTTTTACATTAATCTTGGTTCCATGCATTGGACCTTAATCCCTGTACGTTTCTACCTAAGTACTTGCCAATTGCTTTTGACATTGTTACTGCATCTACCTTTACCAACTCCTCTAGCAGTTCATTCCAGTTAGCCACCACCCTAAGTGTGAAAACATCCTTCAGATCTCCCTCTCCCATACTAAACCTGTGCACTCTAGTTGTAGACTCCCCTGCCTTGGAAAAAAGATTCTGACAATCTATCCTCATAAATTTACAAGCCTAAATTAGGTTTCAAACCCATAGACATTAAACATAAACAGCCACCACAGCGGCGTGTGAGAATCCCTAGGGCACACAGCATAAGCGGAGACCCACAGCCATCAGTTCAATATCCGGGCCACACACATGCCCCTTCACTGTGATGTGACCAGAGTTGTTCACTATTCAAGCTCTTTCTAACTCCAAAACTCTAATCAAGGAGACATCCTGGTGAATCTGTGCTGCACTTAATCTATTGATAACACAACCTTTCTGTGGTGTGTTACCCATAGCAAGCTATGAACTAGCCCCCCCAGGGTACCTCTGTACATCATTACCCAAATGTCCTACTGGAAAATAGACAATAGACAATATTTGACTGTTAAAATGCATTACCTTGTACTTGTCTGGATTAAGTTCCATCTGTCCTACAGTATTCTTAGACAACCTACTTTATTATCTACAACCACCAATTTTCACATCATCTGTAAACTTATTAGTCAAACCTCTGACATTCTCATCCAAGTCATTAATACCATTCACAAACAGCAACGGTTTCAGCATCTATCCTGTTACAGACTTGTTACAGACTTTTGGTTAGAAAAACACCCATCTATCTACCACTCCTATAGCCTCCTATTGCCAAGCCAATTTTTCTTGCCAACACGCATCCGATCCTTCGTGTTTTAACCTTCTTGACCAGCCTACCATGTAGGACTTTGTAAAAAGCCTTACTAAAGTCCATATATTCTATGTCTATTGTGCTGCCTTCATCAATTTTTAAACAAGGGCAGATTGAACTTGGTTCTTGCCAAGGATTCTGCCAACACTTAACTGAGTTATGTTTGTGCTTAAATAAAGAATGATTTTAAAGGACAGCTATTTCCTGTTATCCATCTGGAATACAAACCTTTAGGAGAAAATTGCAAAAGAGAATGTCTGAACCGTTTTTATTGGCTTAATCACTATGTTGAAAATGATTTGTACATTGCATAAATACAACTTTTTTGTGTCTCGTATGTTAACAATTTACCACTTTTTTCATTTTACTCCCTGCAATTCTTATTGGTCTAGGGTCAGCCATTAATGGTCCAAGTCAGTGGTGGTCAACTAATTACATCCACTGGTCAGCCTATCATGGTTCAAGCTGTGCCTACAGGTCAAGGGCAAACAATTATGCAAGTTCCTGTCTCCGGAGGACAGGGTATACAACAGGTCAGCACATATTTCTGACTCGTAAATTATTTATTTTTCTCGTGAATATTTCCTTTTATTTAACAGTAACATTTCTGTTGACCTATAAATATTGCAAATAAATAGCCTGTGTCTATACTGAATAAGTTCTCAGCTTATGCACTTGTGTTCATAAAATAACCCCCATCGGCGGGTCACATTTGTCCCCTGCAGCTACAGCTCAGGAACTCCAGCCCGGCTGGAACCGGCAGATTTGTTCCCATATCAGACTTCAAATGCTGACATTGTGGCCGGTGTCTTGCGCCACCCACCGCAACCTAGGCGGACTGTTCCGGTACCATTTGACTATTTAAATTTCTAGCCGTCCATGATGCGCAAGAGACACAGGAGCGGTATAATCAGCGGGTCAGAGGTGTATTGTTGTATCATTATTATGTGACCACTTTTGGTCCAGCAAAATGGATGAACCAGCAAGGCCCTTGGAACAAAGGGTGCCAGAAAATTGGCGGTGGACCTGTAACTGAGTTAGGTATTCAATGTCAGATATTTGATAACAAGTTACATTTTCAGGACATCCTTAAGCTTCATCATGGTTGTAGAAATAGTAACTAGGTAGATTTGAGAAGAATCTTCTCAAAATACAACATGTTCTAACCCATAATCTATTGCTTCTTCATTTGATCAGGTTACAAATATTTCTGTTATTTTTAGATTCAGCTTGTTCAACCAAGTCAGCTCCAGCTTCAAAGTGGGCAGGCTGTTCAAGTCCAAAACCAACAAGGTCAGGCACAGCAAATTATTATTCAACAGCCTCAGGCAGCTGTTACAGCAGGACAAACACAGGTATGTCATCTCAATGCTTTCAGAATGGAATTGGATGTATTGAAAAAAGGAAAATTGAAGAACTAATGGGAAAGATCAGGAGAGCAAGACCAATTTGATGAGATAGCAATGGAAAATTTGAAAGAAATACATTCAATTAATCAAATTACTTTTTCTAATTCCTAGCAATTTTATGTCCAATCTAGAAATGTGTAAAGGATTTAACTATTGCCCAGAGTAGAACCTAACATTGACAGCTTTTTTTTAATGACTGTATGCATTAATAAATCTGGTCAATTCATGAGGAAAGAATGAAGTTTACTATCAAGTTTGAAAAGAGAATGATATGTATGTGCTGTCCTTCACAAATTCTGGATGCCTGAAGGACTGCTACTTAAATGATTTCTGAAGTGCCATTATCAATACGGTGTGGGAATTGTGGCTAGCAATTTTATGCACTGCAGTGTTTAATAAATTGTAATCATTACCATAAAATCTGTTTTAATGATGCTGTATGGGAGATAGATATTGATCCACCTCTCTAAAATCGTGCGATGAGACCTTTTGTGTCCATATGAAATTTAATGTTGCATGTGAGTGCAAAACAGTGGCACTGCAAATAGTGCAACTGTTTTACACCTCCAATCGGGTTTGATTCTGACCTCTGTTTCTGGCTCTGGCTTTCATGTTTTCCCATTGATCATGTGGATGTCTCCTTGGTATTCCTGCTTCCTCTTGTGCCCTAAAGATGTGCCGATTGTCAGATGAAATAGCTATTGTAAATTGCCCCATGTAGATGTGTGATGGGAGAATTGGGCAGTGGGATAGGTTATAGGGTTGTAATGGATATGTGTCAGAAAATACGTTACGGGGAAAACTAGTAGGAGAATGGGGTTCTGTAGCTCAGCACAGGCTTCATGGCCAAATGGCCTATCTTGCAAGGAACATTTTTTATGTGATATTCCCTTCACAACAGCACACATTTTTGTCACTGCCGTGGAATTTGAACTTGCAGTCTTCTGATTATGGGTAATTGTATTACCACTGAAGCACAATTGAACCTGGATGCGGGACCTAAAATAACTATTTAAAATATTTATTTATAAAATGACCACTTTTCCATGAAAATAGTAATTGCATTTCAAGCTTAGTTACTTGTATGTGAAAGTTTGTGTTGTTTTTCGGAGAAATATATTAGGTACTAATTGAGGTACTCAGTGCTATGATTTCAACATAGATAAAGCTAATGTATTCTTGGCAACTTTCAAACATCTAAATATTTCAGACTTGTCCTTTAACAAGTCCTGACGGGAGAGGGGTTGCTTGCCGGAACCTTTTATGCTTTCTCAATCCATTTATCTCAATGAACAAATGTTATCACTTTGTAGTCAAGATCAATAAATTACACAGCTGAATCTAACAACTTCTTGGATTTCTAATGTTTATAATGAGTTATTTTTAACCTGGAGAAGAGCATGTTAAAACCTTTATTTCATTTTTAGCTAGAGAGAGAAATTATTTATGGATAGTGACAAAGAATAGCTTAAAAATCGTTAATTCATAAACATCCTTTGAGGCTGCATCAGGAGAAATTCTCTTAACTTAGTTTCCGGCTTTGCAATGATTCAGTAGCTGTCCATAACAATTGTCTACACCGTGTATCTTTTTAAACAGATCCAACTCGTCATCATTACTGTAACAGATAGTGATAAAGCTATAGAAAATAAAACTGAATATCAATCCTTGCACGATAGAAAAGATCATCTTTTCTATATGAAATATTTTCTTATTGTATATATGAACTCATATACTGCTAACTGTGAATACATATCTAACTATTTTTTACTCAGAATAAGGGCAATACAAGATTATTTTTTTCTGTAACTAAATAGAGTCAACAGCAAATAGTCCAAGGACAACAAGTGGCTCAGACTGCAGAAGGACAGACAATTGTCTATCAGCCGGTTAATGCAGATGGCACCATACTCCAACAAGGTAAACACAGTTTTTTGCAATTTATTTTGGATGATGACTAGAATGATACCAGGCCGAGTAACCTAAGACACAGATCTCCTTTGACATCTACAACTAATCTGTTTCAATAAAATCATATAGTTAAAAAATGAATTGATGTTCAATTGTCTGCCATTCAGCAGAGGATAGTGCAATATTATGTTAAATGCTTTATCGTGCCAATCTTCAGTTAGGATGAAATCTGAGCAGTGTGCAGGAAAAGATGAATTTGTGGCCGAGGTCTATTACCTTGTTTGTTGATGCTGAGAATTATTTCATTATCATAATAAAGGTAAAGAATTGCTAAGCAAAATAGAAGAAAAAAATGGGTTTTAAAAGAAACAGACTGTGAATGTTTATTGAAGGAAAGCCTCTAAACCTTGCATTAAAATCATGGTTCACAGGATAACCTAAAAGAGGGGTTAAATAAAACAATTAGTTAAATAAAAAAAGAAAATATTCGGCAAGTCAAGCAACAATTGGAAACTTGGAGTCACTCTTGCCATATAAGTCACATTTACATTATTTCTTTAAATACTAAAACAGCCTCAGGTTTGGTAAATGAGATGAATAAAGAGAATCTTAGAGGAAAAATGAAATAGGCTGATAATTTTGGAGTTTTAAGATCTCAGTAGGTGAAGCTTGACTGCCAATGATAAATTAATTAAACTGAGATAATCAAATCGGAATGGAGGAACATAGATAAATCAGCATTAAAGAACTGAGTTTACAGACAGGATTAAATTAAAGGACAGCTATCTGCAGAGCCAAAAGAGATGGGGGAGATATTGAACAATTTCTTTTCTTCGGTATTCACCAAGGAGAAGGATATTGAATTATGTGAGGTAAGGGAAGTAGAGTAGCTATGGAAACTATTAGGATCAAAGAAGAGGAATACTGACACTTTTGAAAAATATAAAAGTGGATAAGTCTCCAGGTCCTGGCAGGATATTCCCTAGGACATTGAGGGAAGTTAGTGTAGAAATAGCAGGGGCTATGACAGAAATATTTCAAATGTCATTAGAAACGGGAATGGTGCCGGAGGATTGGCGTACTGCGCATGTTGTTCCATTGTTTAAAAAGGGTTCTAAGAGTAAACCTAACAATTATAGACCTGTTAGTTTGACGTCAGTGGTGGGCAAATGAATGGAAAGGATACTTAGAGATAATATATATAATCATCTGGATAAACAGGTTGTGATTAGGAACAGTCAACATGGATTTGTGCCTGGAAGGTCATGTTGACTAATCTTCTTGAATTTTTTGAAGAGGTTACTAGGGGAATTGATGAGGGTAAAGCGGTGGATGTTGTCTATATGGACTTCAGTAAGGCCTTTGACAAGGTTCCACATGGAAGGTTGGTTAAGAATGTTCAATTGTTGGGTATTAATAGTGGAGTAGCAAGATGGATTCAACAGTGGCTGAATGGGAGATACCAGAGAGTAATGGTGGATAACTGTTTGTCAGGTTGGAAGCCGGTGACTAGTGGGGTGCCTCGGTGATCTGTGTTGGGTCCACTGTTGTTTGTCATATACATCAATGATCTGGATGATGGTGTGGTAAATTGGATTAGTAAGTATGCAGATGATACTAAGATAGGTGGTGTTGTGGATAATGAAGTAGATTTTCAAAGTCTACAGAGAGATTTAGGCCATTTGGAAGAGTGGGCTGAAAGATGGCAGATGGAGTTTAATGCTGATAAGTGTGAGGTGCTACATCTTGGCAGGACAAATCAAAATAGGACATACATGGTAAATGGTAGCAAATTGAGGAATGCAGTTGAACAGAGGGATCTAGGAATAACTGTGCATAGTTCCCTGAAGGTGGAATCTCATGTAAATAGGGTGGTAAAGAAAGCTTTTGGTGTGCTGGCCTTTATAAATGAGAGCATTGAGTATAGAAGTTGGGATGTAATGTTAAAATTGTACAAGGCATTGGTGAGGCCAATTCTGGAGTATGGTGTACAATTTTGGTCGCCAAATTATAAGAAAGATGTCAACAAATAGAGTACAGAGGAGATTTACTAGAATGTTGCCTGGGTTTCAGCACCTAAGTTACAGAGAAAGGTTGAACAAGTTAGGTCTTTATTCTTTGGAGTGGAGAAGGTTAAGGGGGGACTTGATGGAGGTCTTCAAAATGATGAAAGGGATAGACAGAGCTGACGTGGATAAGCTTTTTCCATTGAGAGTAGGGAAGATTCAAACAAGAGGACATGATTTGAGAATTAAGGGACAAAAGTTTAGGGGTAACATGAGGGGGAACTTCTTTACTCAGAGTGGTCGCTGTGTGGAATGAGCTTCCAGTGGAACTGGTGGAGGCAGGTTCGATTTTATCATTTAAAAATAAATTGGATAGGTATATGGACGGGAAAGGAATGGAGGGTTATGGCCTGAGTGCAGGTAGATGGGACTAGGTGAGAGTAAGTGTTCGGCACGGACTAGAAGGGCCGAGATGGCCTGTTTCCGTGCTGTAATTGTTATATGGTTGTTATATTGTTATATGGTTATAAGGAGTTATAAAAAAATAAAAATAAAAGCTTTAATGGTTTTTAATACATTTTAAAAATTAGCTGTTAACAAGAAGTAAGACACCAATAAATGTATAAAATTGCACAGTAGCAAAATGCAATAGTCAATAAGGTTTGGAATTAATAATTTAGTTGATGCTTGACTGGATTGCTTTGACCTTCCATGGTTTTAATTCCGGTTCATATTGATTAACCTTTCTCGATTCAATGGCACTTTGCTATTTATTTTTACCTCATGCCATTTGGCAAACCAAATGTGCAAGGGTGTCTAGCCTTTCCAATTTCGTATGAATGGATTAAAAAAGCCATGAAAAATGTAAAGCTTGGGTTTATTGTCGTGCATGAGTACGGCGAGGTACAGGTACAATGAAAACTCCTGCTTGCAGCAGCATTACATGTGCAGAAACTCAGACAAACACACGAAAATAAACATTAATTACGCACAAAAACCAAAAGACTGAAAAACAATTAGAAAGAGAAGGTGTTTCATTGCCAAGGTAGGATTTAAGTTGTGTAGGATAGTTTAAAAAAAAAAAACCCCCAATAGATGTAGGAAAGTAGCTGTTCCTGACCTTAGTGATGTGGGACTTCAGGTACCTCCTGTCCGATGGTAGCAGTGAGAAGAGGGCATGACCCAGATGGTGGGGATCCTTGATAATGGATGCCGCTTGATGGATCACTCTGAAAAAGCTTGATGCATGGCAGGCATATTTGCAAACATTTCTTCAGTTTCACAGAGTACATATCTTAACTGTTTACAGATGATTCAGTTTGTGGTAGTTCTTGCATATTGTCTCTCCAGCTCATTTGCATCACAGATTTTACTTTATCTACATTTTGTGCTGTTAAATAATCAGAGACCATTAGCGTAACGCTGACCAACAAGAATGCATGCTCACGCGAGCCCACCTGATCTAGTTGAATCATGAACCCTGCAGGAAAAAGCTTATCTTCTCCATTATTCCTAGATCATTGAGTGTACTAATGAACCTCTATTTGTTACATAAAGGCAGCATGTTATTAAGATTTAGCAGAAACAGCACATTTTGTTTTAGAATCACATATTGAAAGCCTATTTCAAAATAATAAGGCCACATGTAGGTGGTGAAAATCCAACATTTCTGCAGTATTGCCAATGTAAAAATATTAAAACTGGCCATTTTCCTGTTGGCAAGTAGGGAATTGAAGAACAAACCACCCCCTATTGTGATGTATTTCTTGGCAGCTGGCTGCAGAGTTATACAGCTGGTGAAAAAAATAATAAAAGTAGAAAGTGAATGGTGGGGGTGACAGAGTTGCATTGGAACATGTTGCATTTACTGCCTGCACTACAGAGTAACGGGAATTTGTTTAATTTTAAATAGTGGGGGCTACAACATTTTGTCATTCCTGAACATGTCATTTTGTCATTTTCTCATTTGAAGTAGCACCAGCATCTAAATTAAAAATATCAAAATTCAAGCTTTAAAGCGGTAAACATTAACATTCACTGCAGAATATTTAAATATTTGAATCTTGCTTTACATTTCAGCAAAAATCTATTTGTTTTCCGTCTCAATCCCCTTCTTTATTGGGCCACAGTGCAGCACTATTTTCCAGCCAATTTGGCAAGCAACCTTTTATTTGTGAGTGCTCTGCTATTTTGATCCCACAGAACCGAAATGTGGTAAGGTCCCACCTTGTCATTGTGTCCAAACGCTGTACCAGCACAAATAGACATACACTCATGGAACGCATGCATACTGAGGCAGTACACGGTTCACAGCAAGGTTAAAGTACCTGTATGTAAACTAAATATTTCAAAGTGTGACCATTTTGCTTTGCAAAGATCTGTATGTTGCATTACTTTTAAAAATAATGTTTCTAAATTATGTTGATTAGAGTAAGATTATTTTAATTCACAGGCTTTTAAAGATGTGTGTGATTTTCTTAAAGTGAAGGGATTAATCTTATTCCTTTCATTTATCTCTTCTCTCTTTGTTCTGTCATGTCACTTGATCCTCTGTTTACACTTTGCCCTCTTTCTCTTGTCTCCTTTTTTGTCTTGTCTCTCTGTTATGTGCTAAAGTTGCAGTCCCTGTTACAGGCATGATCACCATTCCTGCTGCCAGTCTAGCTGGGGCCCAAATTGTCCAGACTGGAGCCAGCACAAGCACCACAAATAGCAACCAGGGCACTGTAACGGTAACACTACCAGTCACTGGAAGTATGGTCAATGCAGGCGGTATGGTAATGGTAAGTTTAATTTGAAGAAACATTCTGAATAAATCATAGCTGAAGTGCTTACCGAATTTTTATTATACAAATTATAATCAGCACTACATAAGATGAAGCAAAAAAAAAAAACTGTTGAAGGAACTAACAGTCACCCGAGTCATGCACTAACTCTGGAAGCAGAGGAATAGTCGACATTTCGGGTCAGCACCCTGTATCAGGACTGTCCTGACCCACTGAGTTGCTCCTGCAACTTTGTTTATTGGTCCAGATTCCAGCGTTTATAGTCCCTAGTGTTTCCATTTAAGATAAGATGAATGACAGTTTTCTACTCGAAAGGCAGATTTATTTTGAATCAATTAATCAGTCACATTTCTATATAGTGTAAAGATAATGGTGTGATAAAGTTATTATACATATTTGAACATGGATTACTTTCTATGGTTCTCTAGTTTGATTCAGTTGCTAGGCAATGAATTTTATTATTTTACCCATTGTGCTTTGCCTGTGCAGTAATATAATATTTTTTTGATATAAGCATATTTTTAAACTAACAAATTTTAGATGAACACAAAGTTAACAATAGATTCTTATTTCATAAAGACAAGAGAATATTTTGAATGAGGCTTTTTTAACAATCATTTGGTTTAAGATATACGTTTTTAATTACATAGCACAAATTCTGAATTGGCGAACGATACAAGACCATTACTCTGGTTGAAACTCAACAGCAATAATTTGTTTCTGATTCCCATCTTCACCTGATACTGTCTATATGAAATGAGTTGAAAATCAAAACTATGATAAAATACATTTGTTTGTTATTAAGCTGTGCAAGAAAAAATATATACATGATGCAAAATTAACATCTGTAAAGGATAGCAAGCTATCTTATCAATCTTTCCACTGGCTGTTTTTTAATCATAATTCATGCAGATGGTACCAGGGGCGAGCACAGTTCCAGCTATGCAGAGAATTCCCTTGCCAGGCGCAGAACTACTGGAAGAAGAACCGCTGTATGTAAATGCTAAACAGTATCATCGAATCTTGAAAAGAAGACAGGCAAGAGCCAAGTTAGAAGCAGAAGGCAGAATTCCAAAAGAAAGGAGGGTAAGTTATAAAGGATAATGTAATTTGCTTTCCTGATATGAATAATATTTCACCAGAAACTAAATTTCCTTTGAGGTGTATAAATTATATTGCAAATATTCTGAAGCTCTCACTAACATCTTGTACAGTTGAAATAGTATAAGCCCTGTCCCACGGTACGAGTTTATTCCAAGAGTTCTCCCGAGTTTGCCCTGATTCGAACTCGGAGATTTACAGTAATGGCCACTCGTCGGTACTCGGGGCTCTCGTGGACATTTTTCAACATGTTGAAAAATCTTCACGAGTCTTCCCGTGCTTACCTGCCGTTAGCGAGTCTTCCCGAGTACCTGCCGTTATCGTTAAGAGCCGCTGAGACATCCCCGAGCTCCGACGTACCCACTACGTTCATTCTCCGTGCTT
The DNA here is from genome assembly GCA_038087875.1 of Malacoraja senta. NCBI lineage: Eukaryota > Metazoa > Chordata > Chondrichthyes > Rajiformes > Rajidae > Malacoraja > Malacoraja senta. The sequence continues at coordinate 5,214,868 of CM075981.1, read as the reverse complement.
ACCACGAGTTTGATTTTTTTAAAACTCGGGAGAGCTCTTGGAATGAACTCGTACCGTGGGACATGGCTTTTAGTCGTAACTCTTGTAGTCATTGCCCAGACCAATGAAGGCAAGCGTATCAAACACTTTCTTCACCGTCCTGTCTACCTGTGTCACCACTTTCAGCAAACTATGTTCTTATACCCAGTTCTCTCTGTTCTACAATACTCTGCAGGTCCCTGCTATTTGCTGTGTATGTCCTGACCTGTTTTAACTTACTAAAAGTTAGTTTGTCCCATTCCTGGGATGGCGGGACTGTCATATGCTGAAAGAATGGAACGGCCGGACTTGTACACTCTGGAATTTAGAAGGATGAGAGGGGATCTTATTGAAACATATAAGATCATTAAGGGTTTGGACATGCTAGAGGCAGGAAACATGTTCCCGAAGTTGGGAGTCCAGAACCAGGGGCCACAATTTAAGAATAAGGGGTAAATCTTTTAGAACGGAGATGAGGAAACACTTTTTCTGGGGAATTCTCTGCCTCAGAGGGCAGTGGAAGCCGGTTCTCTGGATACTGGATAGGGCTCATAAAGATAACGGAGTCAGGGGATATGGGGAGAAGGCAGGAACGAGGTACGGATTGTGGATGATCAGCCATGATCACAATGAATGGCTACTGCACCTATTGTCTATAAAATGCAAGTTCGATTCCAATTTCCAAACCTTTCCCACTTTTCCAGTTGATCTAGATCCTGTAGTAATCTTAAATAACTTTCTTCATTGCCACCTGGACTTATCAAAAAATTGTCTTGGATATGTATTTGACACATTTGCTTCACCCATCCTGGGTAATTTCTCTCTTCCCCATTGCAATACCAGTTCAGCTATCTTGACATATGAACTTAAAAGAAATGTAGATTGCCTCTTTTTTGAAGGCTCTCATCAACTTGGAAATGTCGTTCATTAATTTTACAGAAGTATCTCCATGAGTCTCGTCATCGTCATGCAATGCAGCGAAAGCGTGGAGAAGGTGGCCGTTTTTTCTCTCCCAAGGAGGGTGATGAGATAGTACGTTATGTTTTTCCATTTATTACTGTTCTAAAACAAAGATTTTTACTCTTCAGCAATGGTTCTCAAACCTTTCCTGGTTCGCCAAATCAAAGAATGCATAAAAGTTATGATGCCTTGCTCGTTATAATTATCTGTGAGATAACAATGCTGTGTTTATTATTTAAGTGTCTTATGACCATTTGGGCTGTGCAAGCTGTGTCTAATTTAGAGTTATTTCCACAGTTCCTAAATTATAAATTCAGTTCTAGATCCCTGGTACTTTTTAAACATATTTTTGTAAGAAATAATCCTATACCAACCAGCAGAGGAGTAAACCTTTCCAGTTGGCATGTTTCAGTTATTCATTCAGATTGAACCAGTTCTAATTCTAAAGTTTCGAGGATCATGCCTAGAAAGCTAGATTTAAGAATTACATTCAGATTTCATGAGTTGGGTATGAAGTTTAATGTTGCCCATTTATAGTTATTGCTATCTATCACTAGTGCAGCATTTCTGTAAAGTGTGTCATCACATGTACCTTATCGGGATTTTGAGAGTAGTATATCAAACTGAAAGATTTCTATCTAAATTATTTAAACATAACTTTTCTAATTAACAATATTACATTTTTTGATCAATGCTGCAACTGGTGTGTATTCAAAGCACCTGTGATAACAAATAATTAAATGGCTTATTGTAAACAGGTAATGACATCAAATGTTTCAGTAAGAATTAATGTAAAAAATCTATATCTTAAAGGATATCCTTCCGTAATAGAGTTCTTAAAAAAATGTTGGGTTTGTTCAGTTTTCGATCGGCAAGATTATCCACAAAGCAGTAACCTTTTTCCAGCATCAGAAAAATAATACTGTTCTTCTGTATATCTGAAAAATTATGAATTTAAGATGTTTTGTTTAAAGGAATTCAAGACTCGAAGGAGGAGCGAGTGGCAAACAGTTTTTAAGTTGATCATTGTGTTGTAATGGTGATATTATATAAGCCTAGCTTGAAGTTGTATATTAACAATTCATGCTCTTTTTATTTGGCAATCAATATGTCCTCTATTCTCCCTGACTTCGACCTACACGTAAAAGGAAAATAAATTGCATGTTCTATCAAAAATAATAACTGACGATAACAGAAGTATACAGCAGCTCCGTCAACATCTGAAGAATAGATAGGTAACATTTCTGATAAAGTCCCAGCATCAGAATTGGGTTTTTTAAGCAATTAAACATTTTGATACTTTTTTCTTTTTATAAAGGTCATCTCAGTCAGGCTGTGAAAAAGGCGTAAGAGAGAAAGAAGGTGAGTAAAACAGCTTGTAAATAGTAGGGAGTGTAGTGATATAAATAGAGAAAATGGTTGGAAAATAATGAAGACAACCTTTCTGAAATAAGACTTTTAATTGGAAGGCTAAGCTTGATTGGAGTACTGTTGTAGTACAGCAATTATTGGATCAGTGAGGTGCAGAAACTTCACAGGCTGAGATTGCTGTGACAATGGCACAACAAAATCAGATATACAAAGCATTAGGAGAATTAGATCAAGGAGTTGGCCAATCTGCTTTTGGCATTGGCAGTACAAAGTAAGCTGCAAATGGTGTGCCAGATTTGTGAAAGTTTAGAACTGTGGTAGGTAATGTGGGACAAAAGGATTGGAAAGTTAGCCTCAGATATTGACATAATGTGTAGCTAGAACAGGGTAATGGAAAAGTAAATTGAGGTCAATGTGCCTCTGGAAAAGTGAGTAGCCAGATTGCGTGCTTTGGTGGTAGAATATTATTGTATTTGGTGGAAGCCAAACAAATAAGTAAAGTGGCAAATTGAGCCAGATGGGATATTATAGTTGCCATTGTGCTTGCGGGTAAGTATTAGGACACAGGAGATGGGATTGATATGATCAAGCAGCCTGATGTCACAATAAGCGGAAAACCTTGGTAGAGGACAAAAGTTTTGTCCGCTTAAGAAATGAGATAGAAGGTGGTCACAGAGAAAAGGCAGAAGATGAAAAAACAAACTAATTTAAATTGATAGACAAGTATAGCTCAGGAACAAGGCAGCTGATCCATTGAGGCTGCTTGATGAATTCCTATTGTGTGATGAACATAAATCAAAATTCCATCAGGAGCGGGACAGATAATTCTAGGTTGGATGTTTCAGAGGCAAATGATCGATGGAAATGAGAACTGCTTTTCATGATTTTCTGCAGAGGAAATGAGAGTAGAAGGTAGAAATAACTCAATTTTCATCATCATAGAAAACAAAGATCGTTGAAAGGGAATGGAATAACCAGTTTTCAAACTACTATAGAAAAGGAGATCCATAACTAGGTTCCTTGTGGGGTTTGATAATTAATGCTTTGACATTGGGAAGATAGGTTTGGCTCGAAATTAGGCAACTTAAGTTGTGTGAGATCTGTATCTTTCATTCTGGGTCCTGGTTTGTTTGATCCATAACCTTTGGAATACCCTTGACATGCTCACTGGCTTTCAACGAACTGAAAATCTGAATGCTGTTGTCAGGGTTTTTATTGGTCTTTGAGTGACAGCGTAGGTACTATTGTATATTTAATATAACGCTTACATGGCATCTGTGAAGCTTGTTTATACATTGCATCCTGAGACAGACCCAGAACACCCACTTCATTTTCACATTACACAATAACCTGATAGCCAGACATTCTGATATTCTACGTCCCATCAGCCATGCCGCTGATGTACAGTACCTAACTCTTTACCCCATCCTTCAATTTACAGATCCGATTGCCAGGCGATTGTCCTTTGTGACATTTCTCCCCCTCCTGACCCCAGATTTAACCTGATTTATTTTGCACATTTCATGTTCTTGGAACAAAGGATATACTTATAGAACCAATTGATATTCCTAGTGGCACCCATCCCCACAACATGTATTTTTGGCCACTCTGCTTCAACCTTGGATGGTTAATGAAATTCTAGGCACCATTTAAGGTAGTAAATGAGGAACTAGGTAATAGAAGGTAAAAAGTGGATGTAAGATGTTGGTAACTAGATGATCAATTTGTATAGAATGGACACTCCACGTTGAATAATTTTTATTTTTCGTTATATTGATGATGAGAACATTAGATGAATATGTGGGCAGAGCCTGAGCAAACAAAGCAACATTTGCTAGAATGGTTCTGGGCTATGAATGACTTACATTGTATAGATAAACCAGGAAAGTTGGGATTTTCTTTGGTCTGAGGAAGTTAATGGGATTTTAACAGATTTGCTCGAAGTTATGGAAGACTTTGACCATCCTAAATTATTCCTATTCTCTTCCAAATGCCAGTAAATCCTATTCCAATCTTCCCCAATAGCTTTCCTACCACTGATGTGAAACTCATGGCCTATAATTTATTGGATTATCTCTTCCCTTCTTCAACAAATTAAAGACATTGGCCACCCTCCAGTCCTCCCATACCTCACTTGTAGTTAGATGAGATCTTCATCAAGGCTCTTGCAATCTCCTCCCTTACCTTTCAATAACTCGATAGATCTCATGAGGCCTTGTGGATTTATTCACCTTGATGCTTTTCTAGAGAAACAATACTATCTGCTTCTCGATCTCAAACTGTCCTAGCATATTAGTATGCCCCACACTGATCTCACTATCTTCCATCTCCTTCTCCTTAGCAAAGTACTCATTTAGTATGTTGCCTACATCCTTTGACTCCAAGCATAAATTCCCTCCTTTATCCTTGAGTGATCCTACCCTCCCTCGAGTTGGCCTGTAGAGGTGGTAGCTGCAATGAGAATGATGCTAACATGAAATTGGTTAAAATTCGTGAAGTTAAAAGTTTGGTGATTAGTAATAAGCTTTTATGAGCAGTGGGCAGGTGCTATAGACCTGCACGGGAAGGTAGACGCTCCCGCCCCCACGAGTATCGGGTATATGGGGCTCGTCAGCCTGGGAAGGTAGACGCTCCAGCCCCCACGAGTATCGGGTTTATGGTGCTTGTCAGCCTGGGAAGGCAGTCCATCGAGGAGTGGGACAACTCTGATTTAAAACCTCCACTGCCTTGTGGCCATATCCAGTCATGGAAAAGGCTCCTGGAGTAAACCTCAAGAAAATCAGGAGTCGGAGCCCCTAAGGCAGTTTGTTGTTGTCTACAACCTCGCTCTGGCAGCTCCTGCGACGGCGCTGGTGCCAAACTGTAACGGCCCTGCTGTTCCTTTGGATCGATCAGCGACGTGTAGAGGGGAAACGTGCTGCATGGGCAACAGCCCAACAACTAGGATGCATCACCCATGGTCAGTAATGACCGAGGGGGGGCCTACGAATAAGCTTAGATTTCAGGCAGAGATGAGAAGAGGGGAGAGATAATTGATATTAAATCTCAAGTTCTTGCATCTTTTTGCAAATTCTTATTTTTGTGCTTTTATTATAATTTTGACTTGAAAAATTATTTTTCCCTAAGAGTTTTTATAGTTATTTTGTCTTGTTTCTCTTGTTAAATTAGATCAGATAGCTAAATTAGATTGGATCACTAAATTTAATGCACTAAATGCCCTTTGATGGAGCATGCTATGTAACTCTTGTGTGGTAGCAATAGTTACTGTGAAGTTGAAATGCATAACTTTGAGCCAGTAAATTTGTTTATCCAGGAATTTTTTTCTTAATCTAGTTTGTTATGGTATGATGTCAGTTGAGAATGTGACTTCTCACGTTGGAATAGCTGCTGTATATGAAAACGCCATGTGATGGGTTCTGGTTACACATTGAATAGATTCCCTGTTTTCTCAAGTGATGCCTAGTTTATTAGAGAATGCCTCGTTTTTCTATATGTAAAACTCCTTTGTTCTGTAAAGGACTAGGCACAACTCCTAATTAATTTTACTGGCTCTCAAGTTTTGCACAGGCAGAATAAATTATGAACATTTTATCTGCATCTTTCAGTGCAAAATAAAATTGGTCATTTTAAGATATCTAAAGTGAAGGTCTTGCTAACTTGCATACTAGTCATACATTTGAGACGTCTTCATTTGTTCTGGGCCACATTATCTTTGTCATAAAGTTAACCTTTTTGTTGATTAGTCTAGTCCTCCTTCCAGAAACTGGATTTGTTTTAATGAAAATAATATATTTGAAAATCAAAGCTGAATTGTTCATGAGGGTGAAGCCAAAACTATTATGAAGATCACATGCATGATTAAAAATGTTAGCTTTGTAAGTTTTGGGTCAAGGGCTAGAAACAGTGTCTCAGAACTTGTTGAGCGCAGTTCTCTAGCTTCATAAGGCAAACTATGTGAGCAGGTTGAAAAGATAAGTTTGGAACCTGAATAGCCAAAGCAAGTCCCACCCATGTGGTAGCTAACAAAAAACATTTGACACCTTACAAAGCTGCCACTGCAGCGTTGTTATCTGTCAAATCTTTTAAGGGTGCTGAATATCCCCATAACTATTAAAGTATGTTTATTTTAATTGATTAATAAGTAAAACTTACAAAAATTCAAAACTACCTTAGGAACTCATTGAATCAGACACAAGAGTCCACTGAGGATTTTCCATCAGAGCTCAACTAGCAAGTCTGGGACTTTATTTTCAAGTCAAGTCGTATTTGTTGTCATATGCACAAGTGGGGTGAGTTACAGGTACAATGACAATCTTGGAGGAACTCAGCGGGTCAGGTAGCATCTTGGAGATTACATTTTTGGGATGGGGTTCCTTGTTCCGACTTTGGAATCTGAAGAAGGATCCAGAGGCAAAAGGTCGTCTGTCCATTCCCTCTACAAATGCTGCCTGACTTGCTGAGTTCCTCCAGCATTTTATCTTAAGATTCTAGCATCTGCAGTTTCTTGTGTCTACAATGAAATTCTTGCTTGCAGCAGCATGACTGCACCTAGACTCAAAACAAACAAGAACATAAATTGTACATAAATTCAGCAGTGAAAAGAAAAACCTGGCAAAAAGCAAGACATTATTGCAAAAACACAATTATAAAACAAGTTTGTGGTAGCGGAAGAGGTGGTCAGTAGTCTTTTGTGACCGAGGTAGGATTGGGGTGTGGAGGTCTGTTCAAAAACGTCATGGTTATAGGAATGTAGCTGTCATCAACCTGGCGGCCTACATTTCCCTGCAAGTTCTGGTTCAATATGAGAGGGCATAGCTTGAGCTACTCTTAGGGAATTGGGCAGGGCAACAGATTTAAGTAACAATGGCCAACACTTTGGAACCAGCACCACAGTTCTATTAACTTCATAATAGTTACGGATAAGGACAGGGCTTGTCCACAAATTAATGTTCTAAAATAGGGCACAGTCAACTTTGATTATATTAGACAGAAACATGTAAAAGTTGCAGTTTTTAGAGTTATTTTGAGAAACTTGAATTATTAGTTTATTAGAATAAGTGGAGTAAATAAATGATAAGTGTAGAGCGGCTGCCATCAAATCTTAGAAGTACTTCATATTTAAATCATATAGCCAGTGTTTGTGTGGTAATATTATTCTATCCTTGCTGTTTTATTTATTTGGATCAGAGCATAAGATGAATCCAGAGCCTTAAACTCAATATGTTCTGTACATGTCCATGAATGTATATAGTTCTAGGTAAAAATTAGAAATTGATTAAAATTAGATAATCAACAATATTTGATGAATAGGTTAATGCTAGGAAATGAAAAGACAAGGTCAGAGAGCTAAACAAACAAAGCATTATATTCTCATAACTACTGGGAAACAAATGACTGGCACAAGCTACTTTTTCCACTCTGCATAGCTGGCAAGCATACCAAACCAAATGAACGGGTGACTTCCTCAAACTGATTACACATGACGGCTCTGGCCATCAAACGTTTTTCTGTATTGCTATTGTGGAGAACAGTATGAGTGTGGCATCAATTTAAATCTGAATTTACAACAGTCCTGTATTGCTTCTACAGAATTACATCTTAAAAGATAGTGGAATCTGCAGTTGCATCATAAAATATATAAGGACTAGAAATTGATTTTAGCCGGCGGTGTCAAATTCTGAAGACTCCATCACTTACTCGCTTCAGAGGGCCACTTACATGCTCTCCTGAATTAATTGTGGCTGTTGTTCACGTTCAGGAACATAATCAGGAAACTTGGGTAGGAAAGAACTGCTAGTGCTGGTTTAAATCGAAGGTAGACACAAAATGTTGGAGTAACTCAGCGGGACCGGCGGCATCTTTGGAGAGAAGGAATGGGTGACGTTTCTGGTCAAGACCCTTCAGACTTATAATCAGGAAACGCCCAGCCTCTATTCAGTTCCAAGGTGATTCCTGCTGTCTCTCAGATTGAGAAAATGCTCACAGCTGGACTTGATAATGAGGGTGGATCATAATGAATGTCATTTACAGTCAGCTCTTGTGTTCTCTCTCAGGAGGAGCTAATTTGGAAAGCTCCAGATGAAGGAATTGCCTCTATCTATTAATTGCAATGAAAGCAGTACGTCAATCACGATGACTGCTAACTTGAAGAACCACTGAAGTTAATCAGTACCATTACACTTTTCATTTTGTGGATGCATCACCAGCGGGGTAATGGGATTAGTGGCCAGCTCCATGTAGAGCCAGCCTGCATCTGTGCTTCCTGAATAATGTGACTCATGCACTCGTCTCAGGAGTTTATACCATCACTGTCCTTTTTCAACAACATGTCTTGCTCTGAATACATTCTGCTCATACTCCCATGCATGTTGTATTCCAAGGAGAATGCCAATTAAAGCAGCCACGTTTGGCATCAACTGGTCAATATAAAAGCTTGAAATTAGTAAGCTTTGAAGTCTCACAACTCCATCGGTGAAAAAAACAGAAAGTAACAGTTGTAGAATTGTAACAATAACAGCCAAATCAACAAGAAGCTAAATAATTGATAAATCATACAAATCATAAATAAAACTATTGCAAGTCTGATCCTTTGCTGAATTTTCATGATGTGTATACAGCCGGTGGATGCTCACTGTGTGTGTGTAATAATAACCCCACCAATATGTATGACATTTGGTGCACAATAATGGTCTGCAGACATAGTTTGAGATTCAAAGGGGGTTTGCAATGATGCCAATTTTTTTTTTTAAACAGGAAACCTGTACCCATAACATTAATTTATTTTCAGTACTGACGGATCTGCTGTATGTTTCCAACGTTATATGATTTTGATCAGATTTTATTGACTAGAGCCTGATCTCCTGCATCAAATGGATGTTGCAAACTTGCAGGTGGTGATACCCATTTTTAAGCATAAATGCTACATAAGTAAGGGCTATCCTGTCATTTGTTTCTTGTGAGAATGCAATTTTAATTTGCCATTCTTTCCCATCTTGAATATGTACAGTTCAAAATGTTAAAAGCTTTGCAACGTATTTTCTTACCAGTGGTTATTTATCCTGATTTTTTTTAAACGGAAAGCCACTGACAGTTGCTTTTATGCATATTGAAAACCAACCCTTAAGGTTGTCATCTGTGATTTGTGTGACATTTATTTGTATATTTATATTTATTCAACAGCCTGAATGATTTCTTGGTAGGCTAGAGAAAAATCATAAAAAGGTACGGTATTATTCTGTTACACTTTAAGAGTGGGGTACTTACTTCACACTCCACTAACCTGCTCTTCAACAAACATCATCCTACGGTGCATTTTCAGTCAATTTACTATTGATGGCATGAAGGACAAATCAGTGTTTCTGCAGATTATAACCATTAAAGTATTACCTTTCTCACCATCAAAAAAAAAATTTGAATTAGCAATCTTGCAGAGCAATCGTGATGTATTTAGGTTTCTTTTGTATAGATTTTGCAATAATGCAACTAATCATTGACTTGTGGTTTTTTGAAAGTTGTTTTGTAGCAGGTTCCAGTACTCTGATTTGCAACATCTCTTTTGTAAAAATTGCTTTTCTTTATTCGGTGACTTATGTCATATTGTTTGATAGATTTATCAAGTAAGTTTGAGATCTCATTGTTCACTTAACTCCAGTCAGTAACTTTTGTTTCCATTATTTTTGTGTCAAATTTGATGTATATAAAAGCACGATGAAGAAGCTCCTTGATTTTTGTATCTACTGTGGAAGTTGTTTGTTGCTATAAACAATGGGCTTGTGGTTTTGTGCTGCGCTGTATGGATCAGCTTACTGAATCATGTTATTCTGATGTTAGTAATTCAATAGATTTTGTAATGATGAATTAATCTTGATTGGTAATCATGCAATATGAAGGAGAGCTCTCATTGCACTATTACCGAACATTCAGTGTTAAAACTGTAAGAGCTTTCTTTCCATGCAAAAGCCAGGACTGAGTCATAGCCATTGAGCAAAACGTCATTAAGGTCAGAATGTTTAAAATAAGCAGTTGAATCACTAATGGTGGGTTTTGTTTCAAAAGCCTAGTTGTTTTAAATGAATTCCAGCATAGGGTACTTGAGTGTTGTATTTTGATTGTCACAGTTAATAGAGATGGAGGAGGGACATGGTGCAGAAAAATACAAGTGTAGGATGAAGATTAACAAGGATCACTTAAGAGGTATTGGAACTTTCCCGTGTATAGACATGTTCAGACCTTGGACTAGTCTTCAGTTTGTGTTGAGGCAGAAGTCTTCACATGGATTGAGACAATAGAGATTGTTGATTCTATCAAGGTCAAAAGAAGTGGGCTAAGAATTGGGACATCAAGAGTAAAAGATTATATCAAATGGGATTTTTTGCTGATGTGTTAGGACCCATGGAATGCACTGTAGGATCAGTAATGCTATGCTTGCAAGAAACTGCCATCAAGAAACTTTAAATATATAGATTTAGCTTGGTTAGAAGTGTTGGTACAACATATTAATATGTCAAGGATGGTAAGAGATCAGTTTTCTGAAAACCTTGTCAATAGAGTGTATCAGAATATCTTATTCAAATTGGCATTACCACTGATTATACCTACCATTTTCCACATTGAACAATTTAGACCATTCAAATCAGCTCAAATGTTATGAATTGTGTTGGAGAATTTCTGAAAATGTATAAATACTATTGGTGGAATTTTTACAAAGCCTTGTTAATCTTTTCAATCTTTCATTTTCTTCCCTTTTCCACAGAAACACCAGCAGCAGAGTGAAGAAATAATTGGTCAGGTGATCAGGGTGGCCTAAATCTCTGCTTTATGCATCTGTTTTGAAACGAGAACCAGTTAAAATTGACAGTCTCTCCTCACTCCACTATTCCTGCATTGACTGCCTGTCCTGCATTCCTCAAACTGAAATGGAAGTTTATAATGAAAAAGTCTTCTCTGCAAAAAAAAGTGTATTTTGCTGCAGAACTTTAAAAAAAAATGTAAACTTAAAATGTATAACAGGGACAAAAAACACCAACAGAAAAAAACCTTGAACAACTTTGTTTAGACCAAATGGAAGAAACTAATTTGAAGACAGTTTTCAGTTGTGATGGTATTTAGTGTGTATTAGTTCGAGACAGAGAGGGGGGGGGGGGGGATACCCACTTGATACTCTGTTGACTTGAAGGAGGTTGGGGGAGTAGTGTCCTGTAAATTGATTAAGTTAATGATGAACTTTGTTTGGTGGGGGGGGGGGTGGATTATGTGTGGATTTAAGGTATCCTCTTGTAGATGTGGAGGGGTGGAATGAGTTACTGATGCATATGGTATGTTATGAAAATCACATGAATTTGTATTTTTTTTCTGGTGTTTGTTAATTAAGAGATAATGTATAACTGCTTTTTTTTAATGAAAATTTGGTGTATATGATGCAAATATTTTGTAAAATGTAGCAAAAACTGCTCTGAGACAGTAGACCATTTTGAAAGATGATCAATTTATTTACAGAAAAGGTGAGTTTGGTGCAATTCATTGCTTTATATATGGTTATAATGCACTAAAGAGGTTTGTTCTTAAAACATGTGATGCTGTGTTTATAGACTAGGAAATAAGTGTAATATGAGCTAACACTGCAGGGCAGGTTTTCCAGTATTAAAATAGGCAAAATTCAACCTGGACACAACTAAACATTCAGCAGAGGGAAGCTAGAGCACACATCTATGGTTCTTATTGCTGCTTGATGTCCAACCTTGAACGAGGATAGCTCTGTGGTGAACTTCAGTTACATTGCGTGCCAGCTTCCTTTGTCTTGCAACACTGCAAGAGTGAAACTAGCATGTTTGCAGAAGTAGGCTGTTGCCAACAAGGTTGCATTCTTGTAGGTTGCCTCTTGAGAGGAAGGAAAACTGAGGTTCATTCTTAATAAAGTTCCACTGTGGCCATGGTTGTACCAGTTACTGTTGCTGAAGTGGTTCTGTTATACTATTTTTGACATGCAAGTTACATCCCATTATTTAAATACAAACAAAATGGTATACTGTCTCTTCAGAAAGCAGTATTTGGCTTCTACTTATGCAATTCCTTTTTCAAAAATTGCATAATTTTACCATCTCAGAACTATATGCAAGTTCAAAAGAGAAATCGTTTAATTCTGAGGCTTTTATGCCATGTTAAAATATACAACTTTGGGCTTCTAATGATTGGATCCAAGTAACACTGAAGCTGCATAATTTTTCAGACTACAATCATATTTGGTTGCTATAGTCTTAGCATGGATCAAAATACAGCTCATAAGGAATCAAGAGCAACCCTCAAGGATGGCTGTGAAATTTCAAAAACACTCCGTGATATTGATGCAGCACTTGATTCTGACCCTTTATTGCACAAATTGAACAGTTTTCTTGGTAGAGAGGAAGTGTATGGTGTTAAGATAGGACTTAAAATCTAACCTAGGAAGGATTCGTCACTCCTGAGGCAGATAAATCTTTTAGGCATGGATCAGATTTCATATCCAGTTCATGGCAAGCCTCAGTGAAACGGATACTTTGGGTAATTGATTCCATTTATTATAAAGATTTGCCCACAAAACTAAAGTGATGAGAAACAACTACCAAATACAACCATCACACCTCTCAACAAAGATCAGAATGGAAAAGGAAATTTACAATTTCACATTGGGTTCTAAAGGTCTTTCAAACCTCTACTTTTAAATTCTAAGTGCATGCAGGTGTAAAGTACATTAGAGGACAAATTTGAGTTTCTGATCCTTAAAGCAATACTTTCCACACATACATAAGAAAAGAAAATCTACCCAGCCAGCTATTGCCATTTTACCCTTGCATCCATTAACTTTACAGTGACTGGGTAATACTGAAACTCGGTCTTAAGGGCTTTGTATATCAGGTAGAACATTTTAATTGTTGAAGATACTATAAATGTCATGCAGGTTATAAATATTTCAACCAATGCATTGAAATGAGTGCAACTTGTTTTTGTATATAGGTTACAGATTTATAATTTTTTATATACGGCATTTGGTTTGTTAGCATGAATCTCAATTTAGCTGTAGAGAAAAAGTACTGTGTACATGGTTCAGCTAATAAAACCATATCATTTTAGTAATTTAAGACTCATTTGTGTCAATAGTTGCTGGACTAAGTTGGTCTAATATGAAAAAATATTCTATTTTCTGCTGCACGAGTTAAGGAAATGGCATTTTAATCATCTAACCCAAGTTTTCATTATTTACTATTTGAACGTTTAGAAGACACTTGGACAGGTACATGGATAGGATTAGAAGGATACGAGACAAACACAGGCAGGTGCAGCTAGTTTTGGGGGGCAGGAGCAATTTGGGCTGAAGGGCCTATTTCCACGCTGTCAAGTCAACTTTATTTGTCACATACACATGCAAGATGTGCAGTGAAATGAAAGTGGCAATGCCTGTGGATTGTGCAAAAACTATAGAACACAATAGAACAGAATCAATATTTACATGTTAGAAAATATATATTTTTTAAAGACACAACACAACAGTAAATTAGTCCCTGGTGACATACGAGTTTACAGTCCTAATGGCCTGTGGGAAGAAACTCCGTCTCATCCTCTCTGTTTTCACAGCATGACAGCGGGGGTGTTTACCTGACCATAGCAGCTGGAACAGACCGTTGCTGGGGTGGTAGGGGTCCCCATAATGTTGCTGGCTCTGGTTCTGCACCTTCTGGAGTATAGGTCCAGTGTAGTTCCCATAGTGTGTTCCCACAGCGAGTGTGTTCGGCCGAATGCACTACTCTCTGCAGAGCCTTCCTGTCCTGGGCAGAGCAGTTTCCAAACCAGATTGGGATGTTGCCGGACAAGATGCTTTCTACAGCCCCAGAGTAGAAGCACTGAATGATCCTCAGAGAGACTCTGAATTTCCTCAGCTGCCTGAGGTGGTAAAGGCGCTGCCTTGCCTTACTCACCAGTGCTACAGCGTGTGTTGTCCATGTCAGATCCTCTGTGATGTGGACTCCCAGGTATATAAAGCAGCTCACCCTAGCCACAGTAATCCCATTTATCTCCAGTGGCGTGAACGTCCTCGGATGTTGTGCCCTCCTAAAGTCAACAATCAGCTCTTTCGTTTTTGTGACATTCAAGAGGAGGCTGTTGTCCTGACACCACAGTGTCAGATCAGCCACCTCCTCCCGGTAGGCCTTCTCATAGTTATCAGAGATCAGGCCCACCACCACAGTGTCATCAGCAAACTTGATGATGGAGTTGGAGCTGAACCTGGCCACAGTCATGTGTGTACAGGGAGTACAGTAGGGGGTAGGGATGACTGACAAGCATGTGGTGTAACAATAGGCCATGATCACCTAGACAAGAGGTTGTTACCATGGCATTATTCTTGTTTGCTCAAATGTTAACAACATATTAACACAGCTGTTTGGTGTGGTTTTCATTAGATGGAAACATTGTTAAAACATTCTCCACAGTATGTTTTTGTTAGTGAAGAATAGTTGAAAGTTGGAATAAATGGTTGCTGTCACGAGGCACTCGGCTTAAGATTGAAAGCTTTGCTCCTCAACATTTCCTGCATGATTAATCAACTGCCAATTAACTTAATTATCTGGTACCTAATGTATTGACCAAGTTAAAAAGGGCACCGGAATAATACATTGTAATGCTAAACCACTGGCTAAATGTATGAGACACATCTAACTAGTTTACATGCCCCCTCGGGCTGAATCTCATCAATTTGGATTAGGTTGGTAGGCTACAATTCAATTACCCCATTAAGGTCACATTTGATTCACTCCTTTGGTGCACACTGAATGATTAACCCACATTGTACAATCTTCATGAAAATGATAGGAATTCACCACATTACCAACTACTGCTCTCACAAGTTAAAGCACAGTTGCAAAGGGAAACAATCCACTTTGTGGCCTACCTCATGTGTCCAGAACAATAACCATCACACCAATGGCACTGAACCTCAACATATAATGGTCTTCACTGCCATGCAATCAACATGACCACACGGTTAAATATCTCCTGCGTTCCAAAGTTGTTGTGATGGGTGGACTAATTGACCATTATATACTGTGTGAGAGGGTGGTGGGACCCCCCACCATGGGAAAGGGGAGAGTTGAAAGTTTAAGCCAAGTGGGGAAGTGGAATTACTCTGGCATTGACTAAGGGACAAAATGGCCATCCATGTAACAAGGGAACAGCCAGTTAGGTGTGCTCAAATAGCTGTTCTGCTCCATCCCGAAAATCCGCTTTGTCCTGAACAGTAACATGACCCACAAATTCCTCCTCGGTTTCCTGAAATTTCATGGACTACCTTTTGAATACTGAAAATAACGGAGAGAGGATTGGAAGAAAGTTCAATCCAGATGGTCACTACATTTTTTGCACAAACTAATATTGCTTGCGGAAAAAGGTAAGCATCCAAAGTTAAACATTTTAAATTCAAAATATAGGTGCTATTTACCTTGAACAGTTCACATTCATTTCAAAAAGCTGGCAAGATTAGTCATATTTTGAATAATCCATACGAGTAGTATATTTCTTTCCTCAAAAGATAAAGACATGTTTGACATCATTCTACCATTTAAAAAAAAATCTCATCTATTTGATTATACTTAACTGCACCACCTGGTGATGGGGATTGATTTGCCACTCCATCTTGTTGCTTAGCAATGCCACATTTGAGCTGTTCATTGTCAAAAAATGAACTGCAGATACTGGTTTACAAAAAAAGGACACACAGTGCTGGAGAAACCTAATGGGTCAGACAGACTGCTATCCCTGGTTCTCTGGGGATGCTGCCTGATCTGAGTTACTCCAGCACTGAGTCCTTTTCCCCCTCCCACCTCTCTTCATTGTTGTGCACAAGAAGATTGAAAGGTGGGATCTATTAAGAGCAAATTAGGTTCAATTCATTGTAATAGAATGGTTGAGGCAAGTGATCACAGAACCAGTCATGCATGCTCTTCATAAACTCTTACACTCAAATGCACTAGTATTTTCAATACTGGTTCAGATTTCAGACTTTTGTGCACTTAGACCACATTGTGTGTGAAATATAGGGGCGTGGTTACAACTCCAACTTGCATCAGCATTGGGTTATGGGAGCTCTTGGTGAAGGGTAGCCATTTACAACTGCAGCCTATTTCAGGTAACCGATCTCTGTACATTGCAGTAAGACAAGTTACACCAAGAATACCATAGAAAATGAGTTCCCTTAAGAATTTAATTACAATTTAACATACATAGGAGCACTTAGCCCTGAATTTGCAGACCATCCATTTTAAAAAAGTAGTTGTAGAGGTAGATAGAGATTTACTCTTTTCTCCTTCCAGATTGAGTGTGTCAGACTCAACAGGGGGTCATACCACATGCCAGTGAAAATTAGTATCATTCCAAGATTGTATATTATGTTTTAAAGCCAAAGTTTGAGTATTCTACTTGGGCAAAAATTGGGTATTCTGACACTGTATAAGGTTCATGACCACCTCATGGGCATTGATTTATGGATTTATATGGATTTAAATCAATCAGAGAGCCCGCAATGAGGAATGAAACTTTTGAACACAGGTTTGTCTTTCCTCTAAGCCTTTCTCTTTCAAAAGCTGAAGACAGATTTTATTGTTAAGTTTGCTATTTAAACCAATTAATTTATTTTGCTTGGGGAGGGGTAGAAGAAGTTTATAAAAGTTTCAAGTAGAAGAATTTTATTTTAAAAAAACACTTCAACATTACTCAAAGTTATGAGTCTTCATGGCCCTTTGATCTTGTGCAATAAGATCTAGCTTGCTCCATTATCAAAGACTGCAGCAATGTTACCCTTTGTTGCTCAGCACTAATGTTGGCCATGAATTTTCAGAGCAAGTGTAAATTATCAAGTGCTGTTGCCTGCACCACTTTAATTACAAATTAATCACGTGCCTTAACCATTTTTGGTGCAAACCTTTGTAAAAAAAATGAGCAATAGAAATGCTATTCACAGCAATTAATATTTTTAAGTGGTACTTACACTAGATTAGTTAATCTATTTAGTATCATTTACCAAGTCCATGCCATTCTGCCATTTGCAATTACACATTGCTAACATACTTTTAGCTGCTCTTTGCACTTAAATAAAGGTCTAGAATAGAATGCAATTCATCCCAAGCTGGTGCAGTCAACTCTCACTAAATGTATTGCAAAGTCTGAAATACTGCAAGCATTACAGTGAATTAACCAAAAGTAGTTCATATCAAGACTGAAAGGGGATTCAATGCCCAGCAATGAGGCACAGACGTACCACCTGCACAAGCAGCTTAGTACAATCTGCAGAGGGGAAAAGTCTGATAAGAAACCAATTGTGGATTTTAGAAGCTGCATCATTTTACAGTTAATTTTCCCTGGTGCAATCTCTCAAAAAGGAGTTAACTGCTCTTTGATCTCCCATTACCATAAAAGTTGTAAAGTCAGATTAAACTTGGACAATTAGACAAGCTATTCAAGTCCAAGATTGTTTTATCTGCCAAGCTACACATGGAGAATATGAGAATAAAACTGCAATATCTTTGCATCAGATGCACTTTTTCCTTTAAAAAGGCTTTTTCAATATGTACTGCTATAGTTTGAGGCAGTTGCTGAATGGCCAAGCAAATAAGCACAATCTTAGTTTTGTTTGTCATGTGTGCCATGAAAAATGTTGTGTGCTATCCATGATTACAATTGAGCTGCCTACAGTGGGCAGATACAAGAAAAGTAAATAATGTTTAGTGCAAGGTAAAGTTCAATTAAACATAAACCAAGGGCTCCAATGAGGTAGATGGTAGCTAGTTAGAGAGGATGGTTCAGTTGCCTAATGGAAGTTGGTAAGAAGCTATCCCTGAAACTGGATCCTAAGTGATGAGACATCAAAATCCTGTTGGAATATTTTAAACTGTTGAATACAAGGATAAGACTTAAAATGCTCACATATTGCATCATATTAGCAAGACAATATCCTATATTCAGCCAGAAGTAGCATGTGGGTTGGCGATGGTAAGCAGAGGGACAGACAAATAGGGGAAAATAAATATGTCCTTACATGAAAATCTGCGCTATTATTCTTAGAATTGTTCACGAACCAATTTGTTACTTTATTAGATGACTAGCAAAGACAGGTAAAAGCGGGAGACCAACTCAAGCTAACCAATTTCAATTAATACCATGTAGAGATCTCTGATCTCCAGGGATAATAGTTACAACCAAATAACTGGGCGGCAACGGTGGCACAGCGGTAAAGTTGCTGCCTTGCAGCACTTGTGGCGCCGGAGACCCGGGTTCGATCCTGACTTTGGGTGCTTGTCTACGGAGTTCATACGTTCTCCCCGTGACATCATGGGTTTTCTCCGAGATCTTCAGTTTCCTCCCACACTCCAAAGGTGTACAGGTTTGTAGGTTAATTGGCTTGGTCTAAGTGTAAATTGTCCCTACCGTATTTTGGATAGTGTTAATGCGGGGGTCGGCGTGGACTCGGTGGGCCGAAGGGCCTGTTTCCGCGCTGTATCTCTAAACTAAACTATTCAAAGCACAAATAACAGAAACCCTTTATCGGATGCAAGCTTCATAAGTGATAGGAGCAGAATGAGGGCAGTCAGCCCATCAAGTCTACTCCGCCATTCAATCATGGCTGGCGTATCACTCCCACTCAACCCCATTCTCCTGCCTTCTCCCCTTAATCCCTGACACTCGTATTAATCAAGAATCTATCTACCTCTGACTTAAACAAGCTTTGCATTCCACCAGGTTTATGGCAAAGAGACATTAACACAAGTGAACATCAGAGCGGAATTTAAAAGCTAATCATTTTATTTTAATGTGACAGGAGTAATTTAGACAAAGATTTAGCCCAATATCAAAATAAAAAATAAAAAAATGCCTGAGGTTTCAAGTTACATTTCCATTTTGAATAAACATGCCCAAATTTAAAGTTCAAGATACACAGCAAAGAACTCGTCATTTTATCACTGCACATGGTGGGCCAATAAATACATTAAACAAATATAGAAAACATCAGGTAGACAAAAAAGTCTGGAGAAACTCAGCGGGTGAGGCAGCATCTATGGAGAGAAGGAATTGGCGATGTTTTGGGTCTCGATCCAAAACATCAGCAATTCCTTCTCTGCATAGATGCTGCCTCACCCGCTGAGTTTCTCCAGCATTTTTGGCTACATTCAATTTTTCCAGCATCTGCAGTTCTTTCTTAAACATAGAAAATATCAGTACAACTTTGGTTACATTGTCCACAAACGTTTTATTTTGATCCTATATGCCCTAACATAGCCGTTATACAAGTTTACAAGAATCACTCCAGTGTCCAAAGTTTTAAGAAGGAACTGCAGATGCTGGAAAAATCAAAGGTAGATAAAAATGCTGAAGAAGGCTCTCTACCCGAAACATCACATATTCCTTCGCTCCATAAATGCTGCCTCACCTGCTGAGTTTCTCCAGCATTTTTATCCACTGTGGTGTCCAATGTATTTTTGCAGTAATGTGATTAATAATTGGAATGGAAATTTTTTGCTAACTTAAAATAATATTGGATATTTTTTAACATATCTAGAGACTAGGCCAGCTATTTGAGAGTCTACTTATAGAAGATGGGGAAATCTAAACAGAACTTTTATAACACTTGTTAAATGAAGTCAACACTATATATTGTGGTTAATGGTGCGTGTGCCTCTTATAAAACAGTGCAGGCTATTTTAACACCAAAGAAACAGTCAAACTTAATGGCACAAACTCAAGAAGCAACCCTGTCCAAAAGGCTGCACATATAGAAGTGCAATAAATTAAAGTGCAATTGGAAAAAAAACAAGCTCTCATGTGTGCACAGGCGAGTGGCTGTTCAAGTGCAACACCCACCGTGTCGACAAGGCATGCATTGAGCTAGCTAGCCAACCCGTCTCGCCAGCTTCTGTTGGGCTCAGCACAATTAGTTGAGAAGCACCACAAATCATCAAGAACACCTAGCTTGTGCTACCTGCAATCCTTGTCAAGGACAATCAGTTAAAGGATTATATTGAATTGAAGCCCCATCTCTGTTGGAATATCACACCACACACAGACAAGATGTAATCTTCTGACCTACTGTCTAGGTAGGCTACCATAGCGTCATAAATCCTGAACATACACTGGCTACACATCTTGTTTCTTCCATCATTTGACCCCATTCCTAAAACAACCACTGCTTTTTCCTTTGACGTCCTGCAGAAGTAATCTTTCTACCAGAACTTCTTGTGTAAATAATTGTAGCTTTTCAGTCATGTAAAGCAATAGATATTCTTTCGTCGTCAACAGTCCAGCATGGACACACCTGCAGCATCTTAACTGCCATCTCCAATCAGTTGGTTAGTTCTGTCACTATTGTTAATAAGAGTCTCATGTCCAGTGCTCCACAACTCACTGCGGTCTCATTCTTTGCCCTATGGCCAGGTTTGGTTTAAGAGCAGCAGCCTCCACTGCTTAATGGCTCTGGCTCGTCATCAATAATCTGTATCCCTCGCCTTGCACTGCTAGTTCGAGTAGAATCGCCATCTCTTGCTGCTTCTTCTGCCTGGGCAAC
Organism: Malacoraja senta; assembly: GCA_038087875.1. Taxonomy (NCBI): domain Eukaryota; kingdom Metazoa; phylum Chordata; class Chondrichthyes; order Rajiformes; family Rajidae; genus Malacoraja; species Malacoraja senta. The sequence goes on along the minus strand of CM075981.1, from coordinate 5,193,942 downwards.
TTCAAGCATCTCTGGGGAAAGAGAAAAGCATTTTAGAAATTCAGAAGTTACAATCATCTCATTTAAGAGGCGAGAGAGGGGAGGGGGGTGGAAAACAATCAGGGCAAGGGACTTTAAAAAAAAAAATTGAACTTTCCATAATCTCGGGATGTTCCAAAACACTACATCCAATTATCTTTGCATCTCCTTTACAGGAGAAAATGAGAGATCAATTGCACAGTTCAATAGACAGCAACAAGTCAATTTGTTTTTGATGTTGTTAGATTCAGAAGTTATAGAGATACAACGAGGAAACAGGTCCTTCAGCCCACAGAGTTCGCACCAACTAGCGATTACCCCGCACACTAGCACTATCCTGCACACTAGCACTATCCTACACACTAGCACTATCCTGCACACTAGCACTATCCTGCACACTAGCACTATCCTGCACACTAGCACTATCCTGCACACTAGCACTATCCTGCACACTAGCACTATCCTGCACACTAGCACTATCCTGCACACTAGCACTATCCTGCACACTAGCACTATCCTGCACACTAGCACTATCCTGCACACTAGCACTATCCTACACACTAGCACTATCCTACACACTAGCACTATCCTACACACTAGGGACAATTTACAAATTTACAAATTTTACCAAAGCCAAATTAACCTACAAATGGTCACGGGCAAGCAATAGTAATTCTGTTCATACAAGGACTGTTCATTTTCCAGCCATTCCTCTCTTCCTTATCCTTTCATTTATATATTCTCACCTAATGGGCATGTCCCAGTAAGTCAGACCATACAACATTAAAGACATCGGCGACACACACACAATGAACCTATCCACCCCTCATTAGCCGCACAGAATTTCATCCCATCAGAAACTTTGTTCCACCCATTTCCCTCCCCACCTTCACCGCTATCTATCACAATCACAATAATACTTTATTAGCCAAGTATGTTTTGCAACATACGAGGAATTTCATTTGCCAAGTCAGTCATACAAATGAACCAGTCTCCTACTTATAGAAACTTACAAAATTCTTAAGGGGTTGGACAGGCTAGATGCAGGAAGATTGCTCCCGATGTTGGGGAAGTCCAGGACAAGGGGTCACAGCTTAAGGATAAGGGGGAAATCCTTTAAAACCGAGATGAGAAGAACTTTTTTCACACAGAGAGTGGTGAATCTCTGGAACTCTCTGCCACAGAGGGTAGTCGAGGCCAGTTCATTGGCTATATTTAAGAGGGAGCTAGATGTGGCCCTTGTGGCTAAAGGGATCAGAGGGTATGGAGAGAAGGCAGGTACGGGATACTGAGTTGGATGATCAGCCATGATCATATTGAATGGCGGTGCAGGCTCGAAGGGCCGAATGGCCTACTCCTGCACCTAATTTCTATGTTTCTATGTTTCTATGTTTCCCAGTCTTGAAAGGTTTCAGAGCGACACGGTGGCACAGCGGAAGAGTTGCTGCCTTGCAGCGTCAGAGACCTGGGTTCGATCCCGACCACGGGTGCTGTCTCTCCGGAGTTTGTACGCTCTCCCCGTGACCGCGTGGGTTTTCTCCGAGATCTTCGGTTTCCTCCCACACACCAAAAATGTGCAGGTTAATTGGCTTTGTATAAGCTTAAATTATCCCATGTGTGTGTGTGTGTGTGTGTGTAGGGTAGTGTTAATGTGCGGACATCGCTGGTTGGTGCAGACTCGGTGGGCCGAAGGGCCTGTTTCGGTGTTGTATCTCTAAACTAAATGTTATGTATGGATGGATAGGCAGGGAGTGGAGGGATATGGATCATGTGCAGGCAGATAAAATTAATTTAACTTGGCACCCTGCTCAGCACAAACACTGTGGGCTGAAGGGCCTGTTGCTGTGCTTTAATGTTTCTATGTTGCGTGTTAACCATTCCTCTATCAACAGATGACTCCCTGAAGACTCACTTTTGCAGATATCAAGAAAGAGTTCCTCGATCCCTTTGTTGACTTTGGCTGAGGTGTGAAAGTGATTTGCTCCTACTGATGCTGCATACCTGTGGGAAGGGAAAGAAAATCATTACAAATAGGCAGAAGACCCAAGGTAATAGATACAAGAAACTACAGGCGCTGGTTTACAAAATAAGGCAAAGTGCTGGAGTAACTCTTCAGATCAAACAGCATCTCCAACTAATCAAGTAAGTATATTGGCCAATTATTCACATACAAGGCATTTGCCTTGGTGCTCCGCCCACAAGTAACAACATGACATAGTGACAGTTACGAGTGACTCAGAAAACACTAAACATTAATAATAATAAAACATTAATGATAAAACACCATTGATCAAGCATGTCAACCAACAAAATACCAGATCAAAGGGAGGCTACAGATTTTTGGCTGTTGAGTACTCGTGGGATAAAAACTGTTTTTATGTCTGGCTGTGGCAGCTTTGACAGTCCGGAGTCGCCTTCCAGAGGGAAGTGACTCAAAGAGTTTGTGGCCAGGGTGAGAGGGGTCAGAGATGATCTTGCCCGCTCGCTACCTGGCCCTTGCAGTGTGCAGTTCATCAACTAGAAGTGGATCCCCAAATGCATGCAACTTAAAGACTGTGAAGCACTAGAAATAACAAAGAAACTCAGCATCTATGGAGAGAAGGAACAGGCAACGTTTCGGGTCGAGACCCTTCTTCAGACTGATCACAGAACTAGTCTGAACGGGTGATCGATGGTTGGCGTGGGCTTGGTGACCTGAAGGGCCCGTTTCCCTGCTGGATCTCTAAACCAAAGACCCCATAGCGAGGATATAGGATCTTTGCTCCAAACCAAGCCAGAGCAATTAGTTCCAGGTTCTGTGCAAATCACTGCCCTCTTCCTCCCCCCACACCATTCACCATCACCACCAGAAGGTTCTGTTCTGCCAATACGTACGTCTCTGCTTCTTCAATTAACACATGACGATCCTTTTCCAGGTCAGTTTTATTTCCTGCAAGTGCAACAAAGCAAAACCGTTAAAAATTCACAAGCTATAGGAGTAACATTAGGCCATTCGGCCCATCAAGTCCAATCTGCCATTTCTGCCTCCTAATCCCATTTTCCTGACTTCTCCCCATAACTCTTGACACCCGTTCTAGTCAAGAATTTGTCTATCTCTGCCTTAAAAATATCCACTGACTTGGACGGACTTGACAATGGAAGATCTCTGGACTCCTCCACCACTGATGGCGGTGCCAAAAATTCACAATGGTTGGAGGGCATTACCAGCTCTTTATTATTTGGAAAATGTCATTGTAAAGAGGTGTGAAAGGCCAAAGTCATAACTCTTGGGGTGCAGCGGTATTAAAAGCCAACCTTGCTGCTCCACTGTGCCATTAAGGTTATTTACGAGTAAATTACGTGTGACCTTGTCGGCAGAAGTATTTGCCGTAGCTGCGAATGACTCTCTTCAAGAGTCAAGTGTGTTTTCTTGTCATACGTCCCAGATATATGAAATTCTTTCTATAGCAGCACAACAGAATATGTAAACATAGTACTCTGTAAACATATTAATCAACAAAAAAAGATTTATTGAGACACACACATATATAAAAATACATATATATATATATATATACATATAAAGATAAATATATATAAATATAAAGATAAATAAATATATATATAAATATATGAATATATATGTATATACGTGTGTGTGTGTGTGTATGTATATGTATATATGTGTGTATATGTATACATGTGTATATACACACACATACATACACATATATATATATATAAATAATCAAATTGTTTATCAAACCCCACAGATAAATCACCACTCCATCATTATAACTATGGCAGCAATTGCAGGACACCAGGACAGGTCAGGGGTTATGAGGAGAAGGCAGGAGAATGGGGTTAGGAGGGAGAGGTAGATCAGCCGTGACTGAATGGCGGAGTTGATTTGATGGGCCGAATGGCCTATTTCTACTACTATTCCTTATGACAGGTTCGTCCCAGCTGTTATCAAGCATCTGAACCATCCTATCAACCAGAGAATGATCCTGAGCTACTATCTACCTCACTGGAGACCCATGGACTAGGCTTTACTGGTCGTTATCTTGCACTATACGTCGCTCCCTTTATCCTGTATCTGTACACTGGATGGCTTGATAGAATAGAATAGAATAGAATAGAAACTTTATTTGCCACACGACCAGGGTTGGTGGTAATTGGGTTCGGTACATGATGGTACTGCTTTAGCACATTAACACTAACAACAATAATAATAAAGCACATCACAAATCACAAATCTCACCAACAATACATAGTGCAAAAGAACAGACAAAAACCATAGACAAGACACTGTATACATCAAAGTCAAAAAGTTATTGGAGGGAATTAAGTGTTCTTATTGCTGAGGGGAAGAAACTGTTTTTAAAACGGGTGGATTTTGTAGCAAGTGACCTAAGGCGCCTCCCTGAAGGGAGAGACTGGAAAAGGTGGTTTGCTGGATGGGAGGGGTCTGAGATGATCTTTGTTGCCCGTTTTGAGGTACGTTGGAGGTAAATGGAATGGATTGAGGGGAGGGGAGAGTTGATGATCCTAGAGGCCTTGGAGACAATGCGCTGTATTCTATGTAGTGAATGACTGTCAGTGTTTCCGTACCAGACTGTGATTGAGGAAGTGATGATGCTTTCAATGATGGATTGATAGAAGCGGACCAGGAGGTGTTTGTGGACTCTGAACTTCTTGAGCTGTCTGAGGAAGTATAGGCGTTGTTGTCCTTTCTTAATGATGTGGTCAGCATTGATGTGCCATTTTAGATTATTGCAGATATAGGTGCCCAGAAACTTAAATAAGTTCGTGGAGGTTATGGGATGATTGTAATTATGCAGTGATTGCACTGACTGGATAGCACTCAAGAAAAGGTTTGTCACTATACCTCGTGACAATAAACTAAACTAACCAACATCAAGCACCATGTGAAATAGGGCTCTTAAAAATAGCGGAGTCAGGGGATATGGGGAGAAGGCAGGAACAGGGTACTGATTGGGGATGATCAGCCATGATCACATTGAATGTCGGTGCTGGCTCAAAGGGTCGAATGGCCTACTCCTATTGTCTATTGTCTGGCAATTTAACAAAATGTAACCTCTTGAATAAAGACAGCTTGCTAGAAAATCCCCAATGTCCCCAAGAAGTGTCTCTAGTTTTTTGTTAAAAAAGCATCTTTCACAATGATTCTAAATGGATGGGAAATGGAGAACTCTGCAGATGAGAGTCCGTGAATAAATATATAGACACCTCTTTAATAGTAGGACAAGTAAAATAAAATTCACATACCCACAATACACAGACATATTTCACTGCCAAGCATCTTCCGAAGCTCTTTCACCCAGTTCTTTACCTGAAGGGGTTAAAAAAATTCTCAATTCAATTACAATCCAGACAAACTGGGCAAGAGAAGGAAAAGATTAAAGTAGATCAAAGAATTCACAGCCGAAACAGATTATTTTTTCACTGTACCTCGCTACACCTGATGATAAACTAAATAAACTTAACTAGTCTCTACTAGCCTGTGTGCTCCTCACAATCTACCTCCCACTTTCCTTCAACTCCATCATAACCACCTCTTGTGGGCCGGCACGGAGGTGCAGCGGTACAGTTGCTGCCTCACTGCGCCAGAGCCCCGGGTTCGATCCTGACTACGGGTGCTGTCTGTGCGGAGTTTGTACGTTCTCCCTGTGACTGCGAGGGTTTTCTCCGGGTGCTCTGGTTTCCTCCCACACTCCAATGACGTACAGGTTTGTACGCGTCGATAAAATTGTTCCAGGTGTGTAGAATAGTGCTAGTGTGAAAGGGGCGATCGTTAGTCCGAAGGGCCTGTTTCCATGCTGTATCTCTAAAGGCTAAAAGCAAGGCTCATCTTTCTTTGTCCTTTGTATTCCAATTTAACTACTTCTTAAATGTATCCAAGTTATTCCTGTGAACGACATCTAGATGTGGCACCGTGAGAGGCAGCCTCGCCAACAGCCTGTCTTGTCCCTTTCTTCTTTGTTGTTTTTAAGTCCATTATTTGTATGTTTTAGTTGATCTTTAGTTTTTGTATCAATGGGGGGGGGGGGGGGGGACTTTGTTTTAATCTCTTCCCCCAACAGAGATGCAACTTTTTCCGATCGTATCTCTGTCCCCGCTGCAGCCTAACATCGTGGAGCTGGCGGCCCCTTTGTTGGGACCGACTTTGGGAGCTCCAGCTGCAGGAGCTTCGACCGCCCCGATCGCCCCGACTGTGGATATTTCGATCGCCCCAACCCCGGGAGCAAAGGAGGAAGGTCAAAGTTATTCGCCTTCCATCACAGTGCGGAATGCGAGGTCACCGAAAGCAAGATGGATGCTGCCTGTGCTGGTGGGGACTCGGAGGGATTGCCGTGAGTGCAGTGGTCTCGGTGTTTGCGGGGACCTCGTGCCGCGAGAGCGTCCCGGAGTCTGGCGTGAGTGCGGACGGCTTTCTGATTGTTCGGGCAGACAGAGACAGCAGAGAGAGTGACAGCGTTCGGTACAACTCTGGTCACATCACGGTGAAGAGGCGTGTGTGTGTGGCCCGGATATTGAACTGATGGCTGTGGGTCTCCGCTTATGCTGTGTGCCCTAGGGATTCTCATACACCACTGTGGTGGCTGTTTATGTTTAATCTTTATGTAATAACGTGTCGTTGCTTTATTGTTTGTGTGACTGTGTGGTAAATCATATTTCATTCTACCTTAGGGTACTCGTGACAACAAAGGACTATAGAACCATATAGTTCTACATTCCAAGGATCTTCTAGTTCAGGGATTCCCCACCTTGCTGCATCTCTAAACTAAAGCCCAAACTAAACTATAGGAAGTGTTTGCAAGTTTAAAAACCTCCCCAAGAGAGCGCGCGCCCTGCCAGGGGTGATTCTTTAAGGGCCTGTCCCACTTACGCGACCTTGGCTCGCAAATTACATGACCTCTTGGTCACTTGAGGCGTACGGGCACCGTATGGCCACGCGGGGCCGGTCCCACTTAGAAGCGCGGAGTTGTGAGGGGCTGGTCTCGACATTGCGCGGGGCTCCGAAATTCTGGCAGTGGACGAAATCTTCGCACGCCAACGGCCTGTTGGCATGCAGGCGCATTGCGGTCGTACGCAGCGTCTTGACATCGTACGCAGTGTCTTGACGGCGTACGCCTAGCGGGTGGCGTTGCGCGATGACGACACCGCCCGGCGTGGCGTTGCGTGTTGACATCACCGCCTGACGCCGTGCGACGCCCAAATTCAGTGGGCTCGCCTCCTGCCCAGCTGATTGGTAAGCATGACGCAAATGACATCACGCGCGAACTTAGCGCGTACTCCGCTTCCGTTTGGTCGCACCAAACGCACGCAATCGCATGCAAGTGGGACAGGCCCTTAAGTCACCACATGTTGGTACAAATAGTTAAAATTAAAAATCATAGCAACTTGCCTTCTGGAACGAGTCTTCGTCAGTGATGTCATATACCAAGATGGCACCATTAGAGTCTCGGTAGTAAATGGGACCCAAAGCATGGAACCGTTCTTGTCCCGCAGTGTCCTGAGTGGGAGGAAGAGACGTCAGGTACACATTCTGCTGTGTGGAACTCCCAATAACCCAGCGAGATGACATGGATTAGGGGACAAATCATCCTCTTTGATAATCCTCAACTCTGGTGCTCCGCAAGGATGCATTCTCGGCCCCCTTCTTTACTCATAAGGGACAGGAGTAGAATTAGGCCATTCGGCCCATCAAGTCTACTCCGCCATTCAATCATGGCTGATCTATCTCTCCCTCCTAACCCCATTCTCCTGCCTTCTCCCCACAACCTCTGAACTCCTTGTACACCCACGAACGTGCAGCCATGTTCAAATCCAATTCAATTTACAAATCCACAGGCGACACCACCATTGTGGGCCAGATATCAAATAATGAGGAGACAGAGAACAGGAAGGAGATCGAGAACCTCGTGTCCTGGTGTCGAGACAACAACCTTTCTCTCAACGTCAGCAAGACAAAGGAGACGGCGATCGACTTCAGGAAGCGAGTGGTACACATACCCCAGTTCGCATGGACGGCGCTGAAGTAGAGATTTACTCCTAGGAGTACATTTCACCAATGATGACTTTTCCTGGACCACCCATATTGAAGCAACGACCAAGAAAGCACACCAACACCTCTACTTCCCAAGTAGACTTATGAAGTTCCGCATGTCCCTAACATCCCTTACCAACTTCTACAGATGCGCCGTAGAAAGAATTTTAATCGGGATGCACCACGGCCCGGTTTGGGAACAGCTCCATCCCAGTTCTCAAAAAAATTGCAGATAATTGTGGACGCAGCCCAGACCATCACGCAAACCATCGATTCCATTTACACTTCACGCTGCCGCGGCAAGGCCAGCAGCATAACCAAGTGCCTGTCTCATCCCAGCCACTCCCTCTTCTCCCCTCTCCCATCAGGCAAGAGGTGAAAACACACACCTCCAGATTCAGGGACAGTTTCTTCCCAGCTGTTATCGGGCAACTGAACCATCCTTTCAGTAACTAGAGAGCAGTCCCCACCTTCCATCGACCTCATTGGAGACCCTCTATCTTTAATCGGACTTTATCTTACACTAGATGTTATTCCCTTTATCCTGTATCTGTACACTGGGCAGCTTGATTGTAATCGTGTATAGTCTTTCCGCTGGCTGGAAGGAAGGCAACA
>CM075981.1:5053009-5185056 GCA_038087875.1 Malacoraja senta | reverse complement strand
ATCTCTTCCAGTTGTATTGTTTCAAACATATTTGAAATCCACATGTTTATAGTTGGTATTGGAGCATTTTTCCAGAATTTTAGAATAAGCTTTTTCCAGTTATTAACCCGTAATCAAATAGGTTCTTTTGAAACACATTTAGTTCAGGGCTACCTTCCGTTGTTCCAAAGATAATCCATTCTGCTTTTGGTATCAGTTTTATTTTTAATAATTTTGTAAAGATTTCAAAAATTTCAATCCAAAATTTTTGAATTTTTGTACAAAAGACAAATGAATGCGCTATAGTAGCTTCTTGAGACTGACATTTATCACAGATAGGTGATACGTTGGGAATTTTTTAAACTAATTTTGGTTTTTGAGGAGTATAATCTATGTAGAATTTTGAATTGAATTAAAGTGTGTCTTACATTAATCGAGCATTTGTGCACATTTAATAAATGTTCATCCCACCTCCCTTTTGAAATTTTAATAGCTAATTCTTGTTCCCAGTCTCTTCTAATACCTTCCATTGCTGGTACTTCTACATTTAAAATAATATTATACAAATAAGATATTAAATTTGCTGATTCGGCTTTTATCTTCATTGCTTCGTCCAGTAAATCTAATGGCATATTATAATAATCTTTTGTATATTTTTTCAGATAATCACATATTTGGAAATATTTAAAGTATTGATTATTTCCCAGATTATATTTTAGTTGTAATTGTTGGAATGATAATAATTTTCCAGTTTCATACAAGTCTCCGAGCGTTTTAATTCCTAATCTTTCCCATTGTATAAATGATTTGTCTATAATGGAGGGTTTAAATGAAGGGTTATTAACTATTGGAGATAAGAGCGATAGATTTCTTAATTTTAAATTATGTTTTATTTGTTTCCAAGTTCTAATTGTATTATGTATAATTGGATTTTTGTTATAGTTTGTGTTTTTCAGCTTCATTGGTGAGAGGAGAAACGTTCCAATATTACAAGGGGAGCAGTCCTCTCTCTCCATTATTATCCAATCCACCTGCTGGGCAGAGTTGTCCATCAGTTGAATCATATTTTTTAATATTTACTGACCAATAATAGTACATAAAGTTAGGGAGTGCTAAGCCACCTAATACTTTGGGTTTGTTCAAATGTGTTCTTTGTATTCTATGGGATTTATAATCCCATATAAAATTTGTAATGTCTGAATCCAGTTTTTTTTTAAACTTTTTTGGTAGGTATATAGGAATTGATTGGAATAGGTATAGAATTTGTGGTAAAAAGATCATTTTTATAGCATTTATTCGGCCTATTAAAGACATCGGAAGCGTTTTCCAGAATTTAAGTAAGGTATTTAATTTCTTAAGTAGAGGATTATAATTTGCGTTGAACATGGGTTGCGTTGAACATATTTTCTGGTAATTCAATGCCCAAGTATTTTAAATTTTTTCTGTAGCTATTTTAAAAGGGAATTTTAAGAGGTGTGTTGAGTCTTTCGGTTTTATTGACATAATTTCACTTTTGTTCCAATTTATTCTGTATCCAGAAAAGGATCCAAAATCCTTAATTAAATTTAATATGTTTGGTATAGTAATTTGAGGTTTTTGTGATGTACAATAGTATATCATCAGCGTATAAAGATATTTTATTATTTGAATATTTTGTATTATAGCCATGGATATTCGGATGTGTAGGGTTTTTAATGGATGTTTATTACTTCATCCCCTGAGATGGATCCAGAGTGATCCAGTAAGAGAGGAGACGACCCTAAGATGGACAAAGTGCAGGTGACAAGATGATGGAAATTGGCACCAAAAGCCACCATTTTTTTTGTCAGTTCTGCATGAGGAAGCAGTACAGATACAATCATTGATGCATTATGTGGTTATTAATACATAATTATAATTTCCTTTTTTTAAATAGTGTGTGCATTAGGAAGTGAAAACTGGAAGATATTGCAATTAACCAGGTGCATTGGAATGAATAATTTTAAATTAGGTGAAGATAAATCCAAGGTCTAAGGTAATTGACTTCATCTCTTGAATTCTGTAAACCCTGATATCTTTAATCGGACTTTACCAGACTCTCTCGTGCACTAAACGTCACCCCCTTGACGCTGCATCTGTACACTGTGGACAGCGTTATTGTAATCATGTATAGTTTGTCCACTGACTGGTTAGCACGCAACAAAAAGCTTTCCACTGTACCTACGTACACGTGACAATAAGCTAAACTAGATACACTTTCCTGGAATCAGAATTGTGTGAGGGAGGGAGGTAAGGGTGTCTCAGTTCAGTTTAGTTTAGAGATAGAGTGCGGAAACAGGCCCTTCGGCCCATCGAGACCGCACTGACCAGCGATCCCCATTTATGCAAAGCCTACAAACAATAGACAATAGACAATAGGTGCAGGAGTAGGCCATTTGGCCTTTTCGAGCTAGCACCGCCATTCAATGTGATCATGGCTGATCATCCCCAATCAGTACCCCGTTCCTGCCTTCTCCCCATATCCCCTGACTCCGCTATCTTTAAGAGCCCTATCTAGCTCGCTCTTGAAAGCATCCGGAGAACCCGCCTCTACCGCTCTCTGAGGCAGAGGATTCCACAGACTCACCACTCTCTGTGAGAAAAAGTGTTTCCTCGTCTCCGTTCTAAATGGCTTACTCCTTATTCTTAAACTGTGGCCCCTGGTTCTGGACTCCCCCAACATCGGGAACATGTTTCCTGCCTCTAGCGTGTCCAAGCCCTTAACAAACCTGCACGTCTTTGGAGTGTGGGAGGAAACCGAAGATCTCGGAGAAAACACACGCAGGTCACGGGGGAGAACGTTACAAACACCGTACAGACGGCACCCGTAGTTGGGATCGAACCCGGGTCTATGCGCTGTAAGTGGTGTAAAGCAGAAACTCTACCGCTGCGCCACCGTGTCGCCCATAGAAACACACATCCACCCACATAAAAGCAAATGAGTTTTATTTTGAATGTAAAGGAAAACAATACGTCTCCAAAACTGAAAACGAAAATGAGAGATTAAAATTAAACAAATTTAGATACAAAATCACAAAAAAGGAAAAGAAGCTAAATAACTTGGAAAAATTAGATTGATAAAAAATACTAAATAGTTAAATCTTTGAAAGGGTCAGAAAGAATGGAATAATTGTAAGCAAATAGAAATAAATTAGGCATTATTGTACAAGATTTAGTTTTATTATCTTTTTCAAGATTAATAACTTTTGCTGAATAGAGCTCATATGTTTGGTCTACATATGACCACAGTTTCCACTGTTGCTGGAAAATATAATATTCTTAATTTCTTCAATGTAAAGAATAATAGGGTGGCAGCATTTGGAAACCTGCCCAAAGCACCCAAGTCTATTAATTGTAATTTTATTCTAATTTTTAATTTAATTAAATTAATCAAAATGTTGTTAAATTAATCAAAATGTAATTCTAATTCTAATTTTACCCTAGCACCTTCATCAACTCCAACCCCTGCCCCACCCCTCCAACACCAAGGGTAATTTACACTGGCCAATTATCTCTTCAAACTGTCTGGGAAGGAACTGCAGATGCTGGTTTACACCGAAGATAGACACAAAATGGTGGAGTCACTCAGCGGGTCAGGCAGCACCTCTGGAGAAAAGGAAAAGGTGACGCTTCAGGTCGAGACCCTTCTTCAGACCCGAAGAAGTCTGAAGTAGGGTCTCGACCCGAAATGTCACCTATTCCTTTTCTCCAGAGGTGCTGCCTGACCCGTTGAGTGACTCCACCATTTTGTGGCTTTGGGGATGTGGGGGGGGGGGGGGGGGGGAGATCCCAGAGCATTCAGCAGAAACCCACAGGTGACAGGAAGAACGCACAAACTCCTCAGATGGCACCAGAGGTCAGGATCGAACCTGGGTCCCCGGAGCTGTGAGCAGCCGCCTCAACTGCTGTACCATTGTGTAAGAAAGAACTGCAGATGCTGGTTTAAATCGAATGCAACTCAGCGGGTGAGGCAGCATCTCTGGAGAGAAGGAATGGGTCAAGTTTCGGGTCGAGACCCTTCTTCAGACAGATGTCAGGGGAGGGGGCGGGACAAAGATAGAATGTATGCGGAGACAGTAAGACTAGTGGGAGACACTCCGACTACATTCTATCTTTGTCCTGTCCCCTCCCTGGACATCAGTCTGAAGTAGGGTCTCGACCCGAAACGTCGCCCATTGTACCATTGTACCACCCCTTCCCCAATTCAATTCACTGAAAATACCAAAAAACAGACACAAAATACTGGAGTAACTCAGCGGGTCAGGCAGCATCTCTGGAGAGAAGGAATTGGTGATGTTTCAGATTGAGACCCTTCTTCAGACTGAGAGTCAAGGGGAAATGTTGTCTGAACCCGCTGAGTTACTCCAGCATTTTGAGTCTATCTTTGGTTAAACCAGCATCTGCAGTTCCTTCCGACACAACACCTCAATTTTCCCAGTCTGTGTGTTTGGTGCTATACTATCATGCAGGCCATTCAGCCCACACCACTGTGCTGGCTCTTTGAGCTACCAGGCAAACTATTTATGGCTAATCTATCACAGGAGGTGGCCCGATTCAACTTTTATTTGGAATCATTACAGGAGAACAAACTGCATTGTATAACATTCCAAAATAAAGTGGCTCTTTGTAAGAATCCATATTTTATGTTGCTGGTCCTTATTGCACAGAATGATCTGGAATTCTCAGCACAGAGACAGGCCATTCGGCCCAACTGGTTTATGCCAGTATTTATCCCTTATCTGGCCAACATATAACGTTACTGTTCGTGAGATCTTGCTGTGTGAAAATCAATAGTGATAACATTTGGGCAGCACGGTGGCGCAGTGGTAGAGCTACTGCCACAGCACCAGGGACCCAGGTTCGATCCTGATTACGGGTGCTTGTCTGTACGGAGTTTGTACGTTCTACCCGTGACCTGCGTGGGCTTTCTCCGGCATCTTGGATTTCCTCCCACACTCCAAAGACGTGCAGGTTTGTAGGTTAATTGGCTTGGTAAATGTGTAAATTGTCCCTGGTGTGTGTGGGATAATCCTAATGTGCGGGGGTTGCTGGCCGATGCAGGCTCGGTGGGCCGAGGGGCCTGTTTCCATGCTGTATCTCTAAACTAAGCTAAACTAAACTAAATTTCCAAAGTACTCGATCAGCTTTGAGATGAATTGGTTGTTGTGAAACTATGAAAGGTGCTTTCTACCTGCAGGTTAATTCTTACTGCCTGCAGTCAGACTTCATGCAGGCGAAGAAGCGTCCCTACTTTAAATATCACCCATCCCTTTTCTCCTGAGATGCTGCCTGACCCGCTAAAGCCCCTGTCCCACATTCCCGAGTTACTCACGAATTCTCACGAGTTTTCCCCTTGATCCAAACTCGGAGAATTACGGTAACAGCCAGCCCTAGGTACTCGGGGCTATTTTTTTAACCCGTGGACATTTTTCAACATGCTGAAAAAACGTCCCGACTTACCTGATGCCCCGAGTACCTATGGCTGGCATAACGAGCCGCTACGATATATCTACGGACTCCTACGGACATTCCCCGAGTTTGAATCAAGAGGATTTGAGTATAGGAGCAGGGAGGTTCTACTGCACTTGTACAGGGTCTTGGTGAGACCACACCTGGAGTATTGCGTACAGTTTTGGTCTCCAAATCTGAGGAAGGACATTATAGCCATAGAGGGAGTGCAGGGAAGGTTCACCAGACTGATTCCTGGGATGTCAGGACTTTCTTATGAAGAAAGACTGGATAGACTTGGCTTATACTCGCTAGAATTTAGGAGATTGAGAGGGGATCTTATAGAAACGTACAAAATTCTTATGGGGTTGGACAGGCTAGATGCAGGAAGATTGTTCCCGATGTTGGGGAAGTCCAGGACAAGGGGTCACAGCTTAAGGATAAGGGGGAAATCCTTTAAAACCGAGATGAGAAGAACTTTTTTCACACAGAGAGTGGTGAATCTCTGGAACTCTCTGCCACAGAGGGTAGTCGAGGCCAGTTCATTGGCTATATTTAAGAGGGAGTTAGATGTGGCCCTTGTGGCTAAAGGGATGAGAGGGTATGGAGAGAAGGCAGGTACGGGATACTGAGTTGGATGATCAGCCATGATCGTATTGAATGGCGGTGCAGGCTCGAAGGGCCGAATGGCCTACTCCTGCACCTAATTTCTATGTTTCTATGTTTCTAAGGGGAAAACTCGGGAGAATTCGTGAGTAACTCGGGAATGTGGGACAAGGGCTTTAGTTACTCCAGCATTTGGAGTCTATCTTCGGTGAAAACCCGCATCTGCAGTTCCTTCCTTCGCATTATTTCCACCCCTGCTCACCTTTACTTTCAACGATTGGTTTGCTGTCATTTCAACAGAAGATTCCCGGTCAATGGTCAGCTTTTGATTTAAATGCATTTTAGATTTTTTTGGAACATAAAACAGAAAATTAAATGCTTGAAACTTCAAACGCATCTCTCTGGCTTGAAACATGCAGTGTTGGACTGGTGACTTCAAACATCGATTCAGCCACAGTGTGCAATACCCCTTGCTAGCATCTATCGATTTGTAAGAAAATGTTCAACATATTAATCTTATCGTAGACAGACACAAAAATCTGGAGTAACTCAGCGGGTCAGGCAGCATCTCAGGAGGGTGACGTTTCGGGTCGAGACCCTTCTTCAAACCTGAAGGTCTGAAGAAGGGTCTCGACTCAAAACGTCAACTATTCCTTTTCTCCAGAGATGCTGTCTGACCCGCTGAGTTACTCCAACTTTTTGTGTCTATTGTCGACTTAAACCAGCATCTGCAGTTCCTTCCTCCACATAATCATCCTTTCTATCTCTTAACAAATGTTTATAGATAAATACTGAGGTAGGAATCCAAACAGGGTTGTCCACAATACACAATGTTTGCCTTTAAATTGGTTTTCTTGTGCAGACTGTAATTCTTCTAATAATCTCTATGAGTCATTTTCCATGGACGTTGATGGCTGATTGGATCACTAATAGGTTCAAAAGGAAAACAGAAATATCATTAACATCAAATATTTGACAGTGTTATTTTTAACTCCGGGCTGAACTAATAACTAAATGCGACCTCTGTCTTGTAATAAATGCTATTCATTTCTGTCAGATATTTTCCTGAAACCATTTTGCACTTTGATTGCAAGGAATATTTACTTTAATTGATTGAAATATTCAAAAGTTGTTCTTAACCCAGCATTGGCTGACATGAAAGAAGAAAGGAAATGTAATAATGAATCAATAAAAGATACAGCATGGAAAAAAGGCCCTTTGGCCCACCGAGTCCGAACTGACCATCGGTCGCCCGTTCACACTAGTGACAAGGTGATAGGAGTAGAATTAGGCCATTCGGCCCATCAAGTCTACTCCGCCATTCAATCATGGCTGATCTATCTCTCCCTAACCCCATTCTCCTCCCTGCCCCCATAACCCCCGACACTCGTACTAATCAAGAATCTATCTATCTCTGCCTTAAAAAGTTCTATGCTATCCCACTTTTTTCTCATCCACTCCCTGCACACTAGGGGAAACTTTACAGAGGGCCAATTAACATGCAAACCCGCACATCTTTGGGATGTGGGAGGAAACCGGAGCACCCGGGGGGAAACCCACGTGGTCACAGGGAGAACGTGCAAACTCCACACAGATAGCACCAGAGGTCAGGATCGAACCTGGGTCTCTGGCGCTGTGAGGCAGCAGTCCTACCAGATGCGCCATTATGCCGCCTCGAATGCCAATATCATTATTCATCCTCCGCACCCATAGACCCTACACATTGACTTCAGAGTCAACGGATTTGTTTTAGAACTCTGTTCATTATCATGCTGCTGCTAATTCTACACACAATTACACACTCAGCCACGATTAGCAATATGGCAAAATGTGTAGATAATTTCAGTCAAAAGATTATTGACATAGACTGGACCAGGATTCCTGATTAGTGTGGGTGCCAGGGGTTACTGGGAGAAGGGATGAGAATGGGGCTGAGGGGGAAAGATAGATCAGCGTCGTGGTGATAGAGCGCGACACGATGGCGCAGCGGTAAAGCTACTGCCTTACAACGCTTGCAGCCCCAGAGACCCGGGTTCGATCCCGACTACGGGTGCTGCCTGCACGGAGTTTGTACCTTCTCCCCGTGACCGCGTGGGTTTTCTCCGAGATCTTCGGTTTCTTCCCACACTCCGAAGACGCACAGGTTTGTAGGTTAATTGGCTTGGTATAAGTGTAAATTGTCCCTAGTGTGTGTAGGATAGTGTTAGTGTGCGGGGGGGGGGGGGGGGGAGGTTGCTGGTCGGTGTGGGCCGAAGGGCCTGTTCCGGCGCTGTATCTCTAAACTAAACTAAATCAGCCATGATTGAATGGTGGAAGGTACACAAAAATGCTGGAGAAACTCAGCGGGTGCAGCAGCATCTATGGAGCGAAGGAAATAGGTAACGTTTCGGGCCGAAACCCTTCTTCAGTTGAATGGTGGAGTACACTTGATGGGCCGAATGGCCCAGTTTTGCTCCTAGAACTAATGAACTGATGAGCGCTTCTACGAGTGTCATGGTATCTGTTCCATACATCTGAGAGGGTGGAAGTGGCTTGGATTTAATGTCTAAATGAATGAAAACACACATAATACTATGGGGAGAGTGCGTTGCGTTCCCTTACCTCCCGTGAATCTCATTGTAGATGATGTGGCCTTCGCTCGCATTGACCATCTTTAACTCTTGCTCAGATCGACTCAGTATCTGTGAACCAGACAGAGACCCCAAGGATTTCACGGTCCTGTGGGAAGAAATGAAAAACTTGTCAGGGGCACAAAGTGCTGGAGTAACTCAGCGGGTCAGGCAGCATATGCGGAGAACTTGGATAGGCAACGTTTCCGGTCGGGACCCTGCCCTAGACGGGCTAAATTCATATGGGGAGAAGAGTACAGCTAAGTGGGGCCAACTTCTGGCAGAGAGTGAAAATTATCGATCCTGACCTCGGGTGCTGTCTTTGTGGAGTTTGCCGACAGAGATGAGCAACACTTTCTCACACAGAGAGTTGTGAGTCTGTGGAATTCTCTGCCTCAGAGGGTGGTGGAGGCCGGTTCTCCGGATGCTTTCAAGAGAGAGCTAGATAGGGCTCTTAAAGATAGCAGAGTCAGGAGACATGGGGAGAAGGCAGGAACGAGGTACTGATTGGGGATGATCAGCCATGATCACATTAAATGGCGGTGCTGGCTCGAGGGGCTGTATGGCCAACTCCTGCACCTATTGTCTATTATCTGTTCTCCCTGTGTCTGCGTTGGTTTCCTCTGGGTGCTCCGGTTTCCTCCCACATCCCAAAGACAGGTTTGCAGGCTAATTGACCTCTGTAAAAAAATTGTCCCCAGCCTGTGGGGAGTGGACGAGAAAGTGGGATAACATAGAACCAGCATGAACAGGTGATCGATGACGGGCCGAAGGGCCTGTTTGCATGCTGTATCTCTAAACTAAACACTCTTATTGCTTGCTCTGATTACTTCTTATCAGAACTGCAAGTACTGTTATAGATGTGATTTTAAAAAAGGAAGTGCAGATGCTGGTTTATACCCAAGATAGATCCAAATTGCTGAAGTAACTCAGCAGGTCAGACAGCATCTCTGGAGAAAATGGATAGGTGACGTTTTGTGTTGGAACCGTTCTTTAGACTCCAGTCCCAGACTGAAGAAGGGTTCCGACCTGAAACAGCACCCATCCTTTTTCAAAATGTTTAGAATTGACAGGGAGTGATTGGGGCTTTGTCCAAACTAAGTCATATTTTTGAACTAACTGTCCTAAATCAAAACAAGTGTCAGTTTGGAAAGTGATTGAGTTCAGAGCATAGTACAGGTCCACCACCGATTTTCCAGCAACTGGTGGTCCGCCCCCATCCCCCCTTTTTCTGGACAAAATACCCCCCTCCCTCTCCTGGAAGTCCCCCCGAAAATGTGGTCCCTGGGACGGGTGAGGCGGCCGATCTCGACCTCATCGGGACTTCCGCGGCCGACCGGCGGGTCGAATTTGCCGCTTGCGGCCGGGGCTCTGGAACTCTAGCTCGGCCGGAGCCGGCAGATCCGTTCCCATAGCCGACTTCCACGGCTGACTTTGCGGGCCGGTATCTCGGCCCCACGGCGGACTAGGCGGACCGTCCCGGTAGCGTCGGACTCCTCTCGGAGGCCGTGGCATCTGTCGGTCCCGCAAAACGGATCATCCAGAAAGGCTCTGGAACCAAGGGTGCCGGAAAATCGGTGGTGGACCTGTGTCATCTGTCCTTACATGTTGGAAAAGCCTTTGTCCTGGAGCCACGTTGTCACCTCACTAGGAGTGCAGTGCTTCGTCAGCAGCTGAGCAGATGGAGGCTTGGGGAGATGTTGGAATCCACGGCTGTAATCCATGTGCTGCAAGACATTAGAAGCCAGATTAAAGATCACAGCAGCCAGGCAACAGGGCAAATCAATTACCTTTTTAATGGCCTTGCAGAGAAAATTAGAGAACACTGGTCCTTGATACATAGAAACATAGAAAATAGGTGCAGGAGGAGACCATTCGGCCCTTCGAGCCAGCACCGCCATTCATTGTGATCATGGCTGATCGTCCCCTATCAATAACCCGTGCCTGCCTTCTCCCCATAGCCCTTGATTCCATTAGCCCCCAGAGCTCTATCTAACTCTTTTTTTGAAAATATTTTTTATTGGAGATAAGTACACAACCTATTAACATCATTACCAGTCTTACATTTTTGAATTGATAATATTGTCAATTATTATTACATTGTCTCCAATACCTTTTGCCTTTTTTGTTTTTTTAAACTAGATAGAACTAAAAAGATAGATGAAGTAAAGAAAGAAAAGAGAGAAAGAAAAGAGAGAGAAAGAAAAAAAAAGAAGAAAAAAAACAGAAAAAAAAACAGAAAAGAAAAAGATAGTTAAAGAAGAATGGAAAAATTTATTAAAATAAAAAACTTCGTTCGAGATATATTCGTACATTTCAGAGTATAGCATTTCATCTATTCTTTAGCCCGAGTGTTAGTCAGGTTCCTGTGCTGAACCATTCTGACCCTTTAAATAATCAATAAAGGGAGACCATGTTCCAATGAATAATTCCTGTTTGTCCAACAGGGAAAATCTGATTCTTTCCACGTTTAAGGTCTCCGTCATTTCTATAATCCACATTTTGATTGTGGGGGTTATAGGGCCTTTCCAAAATTTTAGAATTAATTTTTTTCCCGTTATTATACTATAATCAATAAAGTTTCTTTGTGTTGTTGTAAATGTTTGATTTAATTCTAATGTTCCGAGTATTATTAATTTTGGATCCGGGTCCAATTGAATGCTAGTCACTTTAGATATTATACTGAAAATATTTACCCAGAATTTTTTTATTTTTATACAGTTTGCAAACATATGAGATAAGTTAGCTTCTAAATGTTGACATTTATCACATATAGGTGAGATATGTTGAAAGATTTTATGTAATTTTGTTTTTGAATAATGTAACCTATGTATTACTTTAAATTGTATTAAAGAATGTCTGGCATTTAATGAACATTGATGTATGTGTTGTAAACTTTCTTCCCAAGTATCTTTCGTTATTATTTGATTTAATTCTTTTTCCCATGTTTGTCTGTGTAAGTCCGTCGATGGAATGTCACTGTCTAATAAAATATTATATATATAAGATATTAATTTTTCTGTATTAGGATGTTTATTCCAACATTCGTCAAGAATTTCTGAATTTCTAATTCGAAAATTTTGAGTATTCGATTTTACATAATCTCTGAGTTGAAGATAAGCTCTATCTAACTCTCTTTTACATCCATCCAGTGACTTGGCCTCCACTGCCCTCTGTGGCAGGGAATTCCACAAATTCACAACATATGAGATACATGTGAGAGGCAAGGGGTTGGACAGAGAAGGGGCGGCACAGTGGCGTAATGGTAGTGTTGCTGCCTCACAGCACCAGAGACCCGGGTTCGATCCTGACTACGGGTGCCGTCTGTATGGAGTTTGTACTCTCTCCCCGTGACTGTGTGGGTTTTCTCCGGGTGCTCCGGTTTCCTCCCACACTCCATCGATGTATAGGTTTGACTTTGTAGGTAAATTGGCTTCAGTAAAATTGTAAATGGACGCTAGTGCGTGTAGGATAGGGTTGGTGAACGGGGAGTTTGCTGGTTGGCGCGGTCTATGGAGTCTATAATCGAACACTCAGAAACAATCTCCAGAACACAATGGCTACATCTTATTGCGATTCGTTTTCAAGTTTTTATTTTCTAGGCAGGGAGTGAACTATTTGAAAAGGGAACTGTAGGATTTTCCAATAGAAGAAGGGGGAGATATGCACAAAATGCTGGAGTAACTCAGCGGGACAGGCAGCATCTCTCGGTCGAGACCCTTCTTCAGCTGAAGCCGGCATGTACAGTTCCTTCCTACACTGTAGGAGTGGAGATATGAAAGACTGGAGTGCTTATACAGCGTGATTGCAGATCCCCTACCGAAGAAGCTGTTTCTTCCTGGTCCATAAATTGTAGGATGTTCTGGGGAACATGACCGATGGAGCCATTCCTGTCCTTTACTTTCCACCACTGCTTTGAGGCCTCCAGCACCTGGAAAGACACGAGCATTCTGCGTGAGGGAGGCAGACAGTACACAATGGGGAAACCGCGGCGAACCGATCTAGGCACCTTAACAGAGTTACAGTGGGATCAAGCCAATCCAAAGAAATCTGGTGAATATGTTTAATGTGGGAAGGATGGATGCTGGTTTAAACCGAATATAGACACTATATTTAGGGCGACACGATGGCGCAGCGGTAGAGTTGCTGCCTTGCTATATTTAAGAGGGAGTTAGATGTGGCCCTTGTGGCTAAAGGGATCAGGGGGTATGGAGAGAAGGCAGGTACGGGATACTGAGTTGGATGATCAGCCATGATCATATTGAATGGCGGTGCAAGCTCGAAGGGCTGAATGGCCTACTCCTGCACCTATTTTCTATATTTCTATGTTTCTATGAATGCAGCACCCGGAGACCCGGGTTCGATCCCGACTACGGGGTTTGTACGTTCTCCCCGTGACCTGCGTGGGTTTTCTCCGAGATCTTCGGTTTCCTCCCACGCTCCAAAGACGTGCAGGTTTGTAGATTAATTGGCTTAAATTGTCCCTAGTGTGTGTAGGACTGTTAATATGCAGGGATTGCTAGTCAACGTGGACCCGGTGGGCCGATGGGTCACTGTATCTCTAAACTAAAAGCTGGAGTAACTCAGCAAGTCAGACAGCATCTCTGGAGAAAAGGAATAGGTGACGCTACGGGTCGAGGACTTTTTAGATTTCTTTTCGAGCTACAGCGTTGAGGCAGTACCTTCTGTCCACCGAGTCCGCTCTGACCAGTGATCGCCCGCTCACACCAGTTCGATCCTACACTCTAGGGGCAATTTACAGAAGCCAAATAACCTCCAAACCTGCACGTCTTGGGAGGAAACCAGAGCATCCAGAGAAAACCCACGTGGTCACAGGGAGACCGAATAACTCCATAAAGACACCACCTGTAGTCAGGATCGAACCCGGGTCTCTGGTGCTATAAGTCCGCAAATCTACCGCTGCGCCACTATGCCGCCCTAAATGCAGACCATGACATGTTAGGAAACTGGAGAGGAATGAGGGTCAAGTCAAGTCAAGTCACATTTATTTATATAGCACATTTAAAAAACAACTCTCGTTGGCCAAAGTGCTTTACATTTGTTATGAGAATAGTATAAATAAACAAACTACATACATATATACATATAGCCCTCGCTCAGAGGACGTCAAGAAGCTTGGGAGTATAGATACGTTTTTAGTCTTGACTTAAAGGAGTCGATGGAGGGGGCAGTTCTGATGGGAAGCGGGATGCTGTTCCACAGTCTAGGAGCTGCAACCGCAAAGGCACGGTTATGCTTGGATCTTTGTAAATGTTGTCACCTTATCCAGTGCCTCGACCTCGATGCCATTTTACCATTAGAAGTGTGCAGGAGTGGACAATTCCTACCTCCAGTACATCTCCCGCTGTCACGGTGAGCTCCTGGGAATTCCTTTTCTTGAAATCATAGATTACCTTGGCAAACTTCTGTGACCTGTTGGAACAAAAGAGTCAGAAGAAGGGTCCCGACACGAAACGTCACCCATTCCTTCTCTCCAGAGGTGCTGCCTGTCCCGCTGAGTTACTGCAGCATTTCGTGTCTGTCTTTGGAACAGAATGGGATCAGTTCCCACGTCACCTTTGCAAAGGAGATAAGAGGCCAATCTACCTATTTAGTCTCTGCCAGCTCGTAAAGCAATCCCGCTCACCCACTCGTTTCCCTCGTAACCTAGTCTCCCATCAGTTCTACCATTCGCTTAAAGGAGCAGCAGTTTACAGTGGACATGGTCAATTGTACCTGGTGTGTGTAGGATAGTGTTAGTGTGTGGAGTGGATCGGAGGGCCTGGTTCTGCGCTGTATCTATAAAACTAAAAACATTAAACTGAGTGGGAAGAGACCACTAAAGATAGGTCTTTATTCTTTGGAGCACAGAAGGTTAAGGGGGGACTTGATAGAGGTCTTTAAAATGATGAGAGGGATAGACAGAGTTGACGGATAAACTTTTTCCATTGAGAGTAGGGAAGATTCAAACAAGAGGACATGATTTGATAATTAAGGGACAAAAGTTTAGGGGTAACATGAGGGGGAACTTCTTTACTCAGAGAGTGGTCGCTGTGTGGAATGAGCTTCCAGTGGAACTGGTGGAGGCAGGTTCGATTTTATCATTTAAAAAGAAATTGGATAGGTATATGGACGGGAAAGGAATGGAGGGTTATGGCCTGAGTGCAGGTGAGAGTAAGTGTTCAGCACAGACTAGAAGGGCCGAGATGGCCTGTTTCCATGCTGTAATTGGTATATGGTTATATGGACCAGAGGACCTCAGGAAACCCATGCAGTAACTGGCGGCAGCAGAGGTAAAGTGGTGAACGCTGATCGCTGGAGCTGTGAGTTGTGTTGCTGTGTTGTCCTGTTAGTGACCTGATACCAGCTTGTACTTCTCCTCTTCCACAAACACTCCTTCCACGAGGAATGGCGGCACGGTGGCGCAGCGGTAGAGTTGCAGCCTTACAGCGAATGCAGCGCCGGAGACCCGTGTTCGATCCCGACTACAGGTGCTGCCTGTACGGAGTTTGTACGTTCTCCCCGTGACCTGCGTGGGTTTTCTCCGAGATCTCCGGTTCCCTCCCACACTCCAAAGACGCACAGGTTTGTATGTTAATTGGCTTGGTACAAGTGTAAATTGTCCCAAGTGTGTGTAGGGCAGTGTTAGTGTGGCCCGAGCCCGCACCGACCAGCGATCCCCACACACTAACACTATGCTACACACTCTAGGGATGATTTACACTTGTACCAAGCCAATTAACCTACATTGTTGTACGTCTTTATAGTGCGTGAGGAAACCGAAGATCTCGGGAGAAAACCCACGCAGGTCACGGGGAGAACGTACAAACTCCGTACAGACAAGCACCCGTAGTCAGGATGGAACCCAGGTCCCTGGCGCTGTGAGGCAGCAACTCTACCGCTGCGCCACCGTGCCCAGTGCGATGGGCGTTGTGGATTCTGGGTTTCTATGCTGTATCTTTAATCTAAAACTAAACAACACAGTACATTGTAGATCAGGTTAACCTGATGTGCTAAAACACAGTCATTCTTCTCCACTCAAACCCAACCACCATGTCCCTTTCTAATTAGCTTTATGTCTGTGCCCTTTGTTATTGACCCATTTGTCACTTGATAGTTTCTCATTATAACCTGTCATTTATTCTCATAATTTATTTATGCAATCGCAATGATTACAGTGATTACATTTTAGGAAGATTGGACTGATGACCTGGGCTAGGAGTCTGAGTCACTCCATGGTGGTCCGGGAAAGTTAAATTTGAGTAATTAAATAAAGTTTAGTTTAGTTTATTGTCATGTGTGGACCTATTGGAGACTCCCGGACTATCGTTAATCGGACTGTACTGGACTCTTTCTTGCACTAAACGTTATTCCCTTTACCATGTATCTGTACACTGTGGATGGCTCGACTATAATCATGTATAGTCATTCCGCTGGCTGGTTAGCGCGCAACAAACGTTTTTCTCTGCGCCACCATACCACCCCAGTAAATGAAAACATTCTCCCTGTATTCAACCTGTCGAGCTCTGTAAGAATTTTGTGAGTTTCAGTGAGATTTCTTCTCATTCTTTTAAACTCCAGAGAAGGTGCGGTCAAATTGCCTCGGCCAGGCCACTGGCATAAATCAAGGACCAGTCTCACCCCGGTCACTCCCTCTTCTCCCCTCTCCCATCAGGCCAGTTAGGTACAGAGGTTAAGTACAGAAGTGTGAAAACGCACACCTCAGTGGTCAAAGTAGCCTGAGTGGTCTTCCTGTGGAGACAGGGAACTGCAGATGCTGGATAATATACAAAGGGTGCTGGAGTACCTCACCTCACGCTGCCTTGGCAAGGCCAGCAGCATAATCAAGGACCAGTCTCACCCTGACCACTTCCTCTTCTCCCCTCTCCCATCAGGCAAAAGGTATAGAAGTGTGAAGACGCACACCTCCAGATTCAGGGACAGTTTCTTCCCTGCTGTTGTTAGGCAACTGAATCAACCTAGCACAGCCACAGAGCAGAGCTGAACTACTATCTACCTCATTGGTGACCCTCGGACTCTCGTTGATCAGACCTTGCTGGCTTTACCTTGCACTAAACGTTATTCCTGTATCATGTACAGTATCTATACACTGTAGGTACACAGAAATGCTGGAGAAACTCAGCGGGTGCAGCAGCATCTATGGAGCGAAGGAAATAGGCAATGTTTCGGGCTGAAACCCTTCTTCAGACTGATAGGGGGTGGGGAGAAGAAAGGAAAAAAGGAAAAATGGCGGAGGAGGAGCCCGAGGGCTGGGGGACGGGAGGAGACAACCAGATGGCTGATGAAGGGGAGGGGACAGCAAGGGCTAGCAGAGTTGGGAGAATTCAATGTTCAACTGGAGCTGGAAGCCATGAGGTATGAGATGGAGGCGCAGGCATGCCCCTGCGAAATCTATACACTGTAACTTGCTTGACTGTAATCATGTATTGACTTTCTGCTGACTGGTTAGCACGCAGCAATACAGGGGTTATGGGGAGAAGGCAGGAGATTGGGGTTGAGAGGGAAAGATAAATCAGCCATGATTGAATGGTGGAGTAGGTTTGATGGGCTGAAGGGCCTAATTTTGGTCCCATCACTTATGTTGGTCCCGTCCCTTTCACTGTACATATGACAATAAACTAAACTAAACTAAACTAGAGGTGAGTGACCCAGCAGGTCAGGCAGCATCTCTGGAGAACATGGATCGGTGATGTTTCCGGTCAGATCCGTCTGAGGAAGGGTCTCGACCTGAAACGTCGCCAACCCATGTTCTCCAGAGATGCTGCCCGTCCTGCTGAGTTACTCTGGCACTTTGTGTCCTCTTGAGGTGTCGATCTTGTTTGTAATGGCCTTGTGGTATCGCACTCACCTCTCGAATCGGTCCCTGTCTTGCCGAGTACCATCGCCCTCCTGCCAAGGAAATACACGGAAGACTTCCATGAAGTATAAGCAAGGTGAAGTTAAAATGCAATTGTGATTTCATCTTTTTTTATGTAAGTAAGTAAGTAAGTAATTAAATTTTATTGATATAGCACGTTTAAATCAACTCGCGTTGAAACCAAAGTGCTTTTTACATAGAAGAAATAATGAGGTTTCCGTACATCCATAGAAAAAGCCATAGCTTGGACATTTATAATAAAGTACTGAACAATGATGTATTTATTCACCTTGAACTCCACTGCTGACATTTGCTTCTGCTGAGTTGGTCAGACTTAGAATCTGGGACTACAGCCCATATCCATTGCAATACCGCACATCCAAGGGGAAATTCCAGCCAGACTTTAGGGATAGAGATACAGCTCGGAAACAGGCCCTTCGGCCCACCAAGTCCGCGCCGCCCAGCGATGCCCGTAAACACTAACACTATCCTGCACACACTAGGAACAATTTACAATTTTACTAAAGCCAATTCAACTACAAACCTGTACGCCTTTGGAGTATGGGAGGAAACCAGAGCACCTGGTGAAAACCCACGCGGTCACAGGGAGGACGTACCAGCTTCGTACAGACAGCACCCGTAGACAGGATCGAAACCGGGTTGCCCCATTTAAAAAATATTCCTGCATTTGATGAACACCTCTGATAGAGTTTACAGCTGAGCTACATTATTGTCTAACTTACAGTGAAATTCTTTTGTTTCTGCTCTATGTTAAGCTCTCCCTACTTACATTGGTCCATTGGGCAGCCCAATGGCACAGCTGGTAGAACTGCTATCTGGCAGCTCCAGAGATCCCAGTTCGATCCAGAACTCGCGTGCTGTATGTGTGCGGAGTTTGCACGTTCTCCCTGTGACAACATAGGTTTTATCCGGGTGCTTCGGTTTCCTCCCACATTTCAAAAGACGTGTAGGTGAATTGGCCTCTGTGAAATTGACCCTCATGTGCAGGGAGTGGATGAGAAAGTGGGAAAATACTGCATAGAAATATGGTTAACAGGTGACTGAGATTCGACATGGTGGGCCAAAGTGCCTGATTCCAAGCTGTATCTATAAACTAACTGAAGATAGACACAAAATGTTGGAGTAACTCAGCGGGACAGGCAGCATCTCTGGAGAGAAGGAATGGGTGACGTTTCGGGTCAAGAAGAAGCGAAACGTCACCCATTCCTTCTCTCCAGAGATGCTGCCTGTTACTCCAGCATTTTGTGTCTATCTTCGTAAGAATGTAATTGTTCCGTTGTCAACAAATATGACAATTAAACTCTTTTGACTTGACTTTTGCTATAATGGATGTTCCTGCAGTGAATGATTGCCTTCAACAATACAACAGACTGCCACAAGAGGGCAGCTTGCCAATAAGGTTTTACACTTGTTTTTACAATTGTTAAATATTAAATTTCATAACTAATGCAGATAAAAAGGAACATCAGCCTGCAACATATTTCTCAAACAAAACACAAAAGTGCTGGAGTAACTCAGTAGGTCAGGTGAGTTCATAAGTGATGGGACCACAATTAGGCCATTCGGCCCATCAAGCCTATTCCGCCATTCAATCATGGCTGATCTATCTCTCCCTCTCAACCCCATTCTCCTGCCTTCTCCCCATAATCCCTGACACCCGTACTAATCAAGAATCTATTAATCTTTTCCTTAAAAATATCCATTGACTTGGCCTTCTTCTAGCTAAAGAAATTCCTCCTCATCTATTTCATAAAGGTACGTCCTTTTATTCTGAGGCTCTGACCTCTGATCCTAGACTCTCCCACTAGAAACATCCTCTCCACATCCACTCTATCCTGGCCTTTCATCTGTGGAGGGAATGGACAAGTTACATTTCGGGTCGGGACCCTTCTTCAGACTGTCCACTCGTCACTTTAATTTCATGTTTCATGTATCGTGTTGTGTTTTATGACTGTTGGCAGATCAATTTCCCTCCTGGGATAAATAAAGTTCTATCGTATCGTATCATATTTTACAGTAGCTCATTAACCGGCCAACCTGCATGCCTTTGGGACGTGGGAAGAAACCAGAGTGTCTCAGTTTGGGGAGGCACGGTGGCGCAGCGGTAGAGTTGCTGCCTCACAGCGCCAGGGACCCGGGTTCGACCCTGACTACGGGTTGCTGTCTGTACGGAGTTTGTACGTTCTCCCGCTGACCTGCGTGGGTTTCTCTGGGTGCTCTGGTTTCCACCCACACTCCAGCAATTGGATCAAGCACCAGTGTGCTGCTGAATATCTTGAACAAGTGGTACCTGCTTTGTTGGACGCTCTCCTTCATTGCTCAGGAGTTGATTTGGAGGTAGATGTCGTTGAGAAGGCTGTGGAGGAAGAACCCAACCGTCCGAAAACGTTGGATTGTAGTTTTCCAAATCTTCACCATTTGGCCACCTTGAACTGCATTTAAAACACAATAACGTCTTAGAAATGCATTGGGAATACTCAGCATCTGTGGGGTCGACGATCTCTTATTGGTATGCTATTGAATAAGGAGCGGGAAAGACTGCAAAAAGTTGTGACCACTGCCCAGTCCCTCACCGGCTCTGACCTCCCCACCAGCGAAGGGATCTATCACAGTCGCTGCCTCAAAAAGGGCAGCCAACATCATCAGAGACCCAGACCATCCTGGCCACACACTCATCTCTCCGTTGCCATCGGGAAGAAGGTACAGGAGCCTGAAATCTGTAACGTCCAGGTTCAGGAACAGCAGCTTCCCCACAGCCATCAGGCTATTAAACACAACAACCTCATAAGTTATGAACTACAATAGACTATTATTATTATTATTATTATTACACTGTTATTGTTTGTTCTTTTTTTCTGAGTTTTTGTCAAATTATTCATTCTAATTACATATTCGTTGTCTGGTTGTAGGACATTGATCATTCTCTTATTCTGGATTTTAATTCATGTCTTGTGTTTTTTTCTTAATATATAATTTATGATGCTTTTATAAGTGATATACTAAGATTTTATATGTACTTTATGATATTTTTTAATATGCAATGCATTTTTATGTAATGTTGCCCCTTGCCTGGACCTTGAGTCCGAAATATAATAAAATAAAGTTTGTATTCTGTTGTGCTGCAGCAAGTAAGAATTTCATTATTCTATCTGGGATACAGGACAATAAAACACTATTGACTCTCCTGACTATTGAAGTTGCTTTGGAGAGGGGGCAGAAGAGGTTGACCAGAATGCTATAAGAAAGAACTGTGGACGTTGGTTTATACCACAGAGTTTTGGAGTAACTCAGCGGGCCAGGCAGCAACTCTGGAGAAAAATGGATATGTGACGTTTTTTGTCAGGCCCCTTCTTCAGTCTGACCTGCTGAGTTACTCCAGCACTTTGCGTCTATCTTCAGCAGAATGCTGCCTGGATTATAAGGTATCAGCTAGAAGGAGAGCTTGGATTGTTTTCTCTCAAAGTTTTTCTCTGGAACTTCGGAGGTTGAGATTATGAGAGCCACAGAAGTGGTAGACAATCAGAACCTTTTTCCCTAGGGTGGAAATGTCAAAGGCTAGAGGGCATCGCGTTAGGGTGAGAGGGGCAAAGTTTTTAAAAGAGACTAGACCAAGGGGGGCCCGTTGGGTCCCGTCCCCTCAATGCGTGGTTGTGGGGGAGGGGGGGGGGCTGTGGCGTCACACACACACTAACCACCCCCACACACACAGGGGGGGGAGGGGGTTGTAGGGGGTGAGATGGGAGGAGGGGGAGAGGGTGAGTAGAGGGGAGAGAGGAGTGGGGAGAGAGGAGATGCGGAGGAGGGCTCTGTCCCTCTCTGTGTGTTTTAGACAATAGACAATAGGTGCAGGAGTAGGCCATTCGGCCCTTCGAGCCACCACCGCCATTCACTGTGATCATGGCTGATCATCCCCAATCAGTACCTCGTTCTGAGAGGGAAACGAGCGATATGGAAGTTCTCCGAAGAACATGTAAGGTGTGAAAAAGAACAGATCAAAGCAGACGATGATCAAGGAAATGTACAAAGGTTCATTGTTGGATGAGGTGAAGTTGACAACGAAGCATACCAAGTAAAATTAATCAGGAGGGCAGTGAAACCAGTAGAACTAGTAGGGGGACTCCTTACAGCTAATTCCTAATATGTGTAGGAAGGAACTGCAGATGCTGGTTTGAACCAATAGACAGAAACAGCTGGAGGAACTCTGGTAGCATCTCTGCAGAGAAGGAATGGGTGACGTTACAGGTCGAGACTCTTCTGCAGAAGAAATGTGGATGATTGTGGATAATCAGCCATGTTCGCATTGTCTGATTGTCAAGAATTGTCTGATTGTGGATGATCAGCCATGATCACATTGAATGGCGGTGCTAGTTTGAAGGGCCGAATGGCCTACTCTTGCACCTATTGTCTATTGTCGGAGAAGAGTCTCGAGCTGAAAAGAGAATATGTTGGATTATTGAATTCTTCAGAAATCCGCCTTCTTCCGCTCGTGCTATGGTATGTACTTTTGGTGAACAATCACATGGCTTTCACGAACCTTACAGTCAGCCACGCGCTTCCCAGAGCCTTCCAGGTCTTTCTCTCTTCCGTACTTGTGCTTGAAGTCAAGAATTCGATGGCACCCGGAGTCAGTAACGGGACAACCACATCCTTTGCTAGATGTTTCTTCGGAACGTATTCCAGCATCTGAGGAGAGAAAAAAGATAAACAGGTGGATCTTTGCTACGCAAGACAGCAGACAATAGGTGCAGGAGTAGGCCATTCGGCCCTTCGAGCCAGCACCGCCATTCAATGTGATCATGGCTGATCATCCCCAATCAGTACCCCGTTCCTGCCTTCTCCCCATATCCCCTGACTCCGCTATTTTTAAGAGCCCTATCTAGCTCTCTCTTGAAAGCATTCAGAGAATTGGCCTCCACTGCCTTCTGAGGCAGAGAATTCCACAGATTCACAACCCTCTGTGTGAAAAAGTATTTCCTCATCTCTGTTCTAAATGGCCTACCTCTTATTCTTAAACTGTGGCACCTGGTTCTGGACTCCCCCAACATCGGGAACATGTTTCCTGCGTATAGCATGTCCAAAACCCTTAATAATCTTATATGTTTCAACAAGGTGCCCTCTCATCCTTCTAAATTCCAGAGTATACAAGCCCAGCCACTCCATTCTATCAACATATGACAGTCCTGCCATCCCGGGAATTAACCTGGTGAACCTACGCAGCACTCCCTCAATAGCAAGAATGTCCTTCCTCAAATTTGGAGCCCAAAACTGCATGAGGATCAACATGAGGAGGGACCACTGTTCCGGCTTAGTCACATTGATGTACAGTAGGATTCAGAAAATAGGTTGTGATTCATTAATGAAACACCAGGGCTCATGGAGTATCACTATCTCACTAGGTGTGGTTAGGGCAATTGAACCTTTAGGGAAATAGAAAGGATGAATGATAACTCACATACAACAAGGGCTGCATGGTGGTGCAGCAGTAGAGTTGCTGCCTTACAGTGTTAAACACCCGGGTTCGATCCTGACTACGGGTGCTCTCTGTGCAGAGTTTGTACGCTCTCCCCGTGACCGCGTGGGTTTTCTCCGGGTGCTCCGGTTACCTCCCACATTGCAAAGACGTGCAGGTTTATAGGTTAATTGGCTTCGGTAACAATTGTAAATTGTCCCTCGTGTGCGTAGGGTAGTGCTAGCGTACGGGGATCGCTGGCCGGCGCGGACTCGGTGGGCCAAAGGGGCCTGTTTCAGCGCTGTATCTCTAAAGCCTAAAGTCTAAAGATCCCAGTGGCGTTGTGGTTTATTCAAAGTGAGATAGCAAGCGTCGACTTACAAACTGAAGATTCTTGAATATTCCGTGTGCTATGTCAGCGGCACTTGGTTGGTCAAGTTGTAGCTCCAACGCAGCCTGAGGAAGAAAGGGAATTCATCATCAACTCTTGGAATATCAGTGATCAACAGTACATTGCAATCATGGGTGCCACCAGAACCAAAACCCAACGAGTTGTCACCTTCCACACACTCAAAACACAGCTGACCCAGTACATCAAAGTATTCTACGGACGCCTTGTGACTAATGCATTAGTCATAGAGCGAAACAGTGTGGAAGCAGCCCTTCGGCCCAACTTGCCTACACCGGTCAGCATGTCCCAGCTACACTAGTCCCACCTGCCAACATTTGGTCCATATCCCTCCAAACCTGTCCTATTCTGGAATTCCCTGCCACAGAGGGCAGTGGAGGCCAAGTCACTGGATGGATTTAAGAGAGAGTTAGATAGAGCTCTCTGGGCTAGTGGAATCAAGGGATATGGGGAGAAGGCAGGCACGGGTTATTGATTTGGGACGATCAGCCATGATCACAATGAATGGTGGTGCTGGCTCGAAGGGCCGAATGGCCTCCTCCTGCACCTATGTTTCTATGTTTCTATCTATGTTTCTATCCACTGTTCTTGATTAAACTGCTGGTGACTAAAGGTGATATGATCTCCCTTTACTGTTATATTTGCAGTTGTCGGTAAGTTTAGTTTAGTTTAGTTTAGTGTGTTTATTTTAGATTACTTTAATTTAGAGATACAGCATGGAAACAGGCCCTTCGGCCCACTTCGGCTACTCACACGAGGGACAATTTTACATTTATACATTTATACCCAGCCAATTAACCTACAAACTTGTACATCTTTGGAGTGTGGGAGGAAGCCGGAGCACCCCAACAAAAAACACGAGGTGCAAACTCCGCACAGACAGCACCCGTAGTCAGGATTGAATGTATAAACGCTGAGAATGGCAGAAGGGTTTTTGCACTGATCTGATTTTGTATATATTTTATATTCTGAATAAAGTTTATTTATGGAAGAAGTTAACTAATTTGGAGTTTTTTTTACTGTATCTCAGTACACATCGCAACGTGGGTGTATGGAACGAGCTGCCAGAGGAGGTAGTTGAGGCAGGGACTATCCCAACATTTAAGAAACAGTTAGACAGGTACATGGATAGGACGGGCTTTGGGGGAATATGGGCCAAACGCAGGCTGGTGGGACTAGCGTAGCTGAGACATGTTGGCCGGTGTAGGCAAGTTTGGCCGAAAGGCCTGTTTCCACTCTGTAAGACTCTATGAAATCTAAGGGTCCCCCAATCCAAAACAACACCCATCAATTTTTCTCCAGAGATGCTGGCTGACCCGCTGAGTTACTCCAGCACTTTGTGTATATCTTCAGTATAAACCAGCATCTGCAGTTCCTTTCCACACAGATATATTATTAGCCTCGTGCTGATCCCACAGTCTACCAATCTGAAAATGACCCAATGATTCCAACTCAATTCCTGTTTACTTTGAGCTGTAACCTCTCGTCCGGTCATCTGTAAACATCCCTTCAAAGTCACTTCACAATGTTTAAATGTGCATGGTTCAAAGATTGATTTTCCCGCCCTTCATTCACAGTGACAGGGAGGCCTATTCCTTCTCCACCACTGCACTCACCAGCAAATTAAAGGCATATTTTATCTTCTGCAGGCATTCCATGTACTCTGTCTCTGGAGGCAGTAAATCTGGAGAGAAATGCACGGAGACAACCTGGTTAGAGAAGAATTGTAAGTTGGCGGTACCAGAGTAATGGAGGAGACAGCACGGAAACAGGCCCTTCAGCCCATCGAATCCATGCGGACCATCAACCGCCCGTTTATACCAATCCTACATTAGTCCTCAGGTAGACAAAAAATGCTGGAGAAACTCAGCGGGTGAGGCAGCATCTATGGAGGGAAGGAATAGGCGACGTTTCGGGTCTCAACTCGAAACGTCGCCTATTCCTTCTCTCCATAGATGCTGCCTCACCCGCTGAGTTTCTCCAGCATTTTGTGTCTACCTTCGATTGTTCCAGCATCTGCAGTTCTTTCTTCTACATGAATCCCTTGCTGTTTCATTCTCTCCACTTTCCCTTCACCTTGCCCTTCTTTCACTTATGGATGGCACAGTGGCGCAGCGGTAGAGTTGCTGCCTTACAGCGCCAGAGACACAGGTTCAATCCTGACTATGTGTGCTGTCTGTACTCAGTTTGTGCGTTCCCCCCGTGACCACGTGGGTTTTCACCGGTGCTCCGGCGTACAGGTTTGTAGGTTAATTGTCTTTGGTAGAAATTGTAAATTGTCCCTCGTGTGTGTGCGATAGTGTTTGTGTCGGCGCGGACTCGGTGGGCCAAAGGGCCTGTTTCCGCGCTGTATCTCTAAACTCTAAACAAATACTCTAGGAGTAAATTACAGTGGCCAATTCTCCTACCAGCTCACACATCTTTTGGGAGAAAACCGGAAAACAGTTGAAGGAAAGCCACACAGACACAGGGAAACATGTAAACTCCATGCAGACAGCGCTGGAGGTCGGAATTTAACCCAGGTTGCTGGTGCTTTGATGCAGCGGCCCTATGACAAGTTCACACGTTATAGCAGTAGAATTAGGCCATTCGGCCCATCGAGTCTACTCCGCCATTCAATTATGGCTGATCTCTGCCTCCTAATCCAATTTTCCTGCCTTCTCCCCATAACCATTGACACCCGTTCTAATCATAAATTTGTCCATCTCCGCCTGAAAAATATCCACTAACTTGGCCTCCACAGCCCACTGTGGCAATGAGTTCCACAGATTAACTACCCTCTGACTAAAGGGCCTGTCCCACTTGGCGATTGTTTCGGTGACTGCCGGCATCATATCAGTGTCACCAAAAGATTTTGAACATTTCAAAATCCAGCGGCGACAAAAGAAATGTTGCGACACTTGAAAAAAACACCGCGCGTCAATACGTCATCACACCGCAAATTTGTTGGTGACCTGATACGTCAGTCAATGATGCTGGCAGTCGCTGAAAAAAATCGCCAAGTGGGACAGGCCCTTAAAGAAGTTCCTCCTCACCTCCTTTCTTAAAGAGCGCCCTTTAATTCTGAGGCTCTGACCGCTGGTCCTAGACTCTCCCACCGGTGGAAACATCCTTTCCACATCCACTCCATCTATGCCTAGCTATGTCGATCATTAGCTGTGTCACGATGCCATCCAGGCATCTAAAACACGGCAGACATTGTCCTGTCCCCACCACTCCTCTTCAGTTTACTCCCCTCCTACTATCAGTCGGAAGAAGGGTTTCAACCGAAAGGTCTCTACCCATTTCCTCCACAGATGTAGCCTGACCCACTGAGTTCTTCCAGCGCTTTGTGTTTTGTTAAAGTGCTGGAGGACTTTGGTGAGTCAGGGAGCACCTTTGTAATGAAATGGACAGCTGACGTTGGGACCCTGTTTCCACTAGTGGGAGAGTCTAGGACCAGAGGCCGTAGCCTCAAAATAAAAGGACGTACCTTTAGGAAGGAAATGAGAAGGAATTTCTTAAGTCAGAGGGTGGTGAATCTGTGGAATGCATTGCCACAGAAGGCTGTGGAGGCCAAGTCAATTCATATTTTTAAGGACGAGATAGATAGATTCTTGATTAGTACAGGTATCAGGGCTTATGGGGAGAAGGCAGGAGAATGGGGTTGAGAGAGATAGATCAGCCATGATTGAATGGCAAAGTAGACGATGGGCCAAATGGCCTAATTCTGCTCCCAGATCTTATGATTTTATGACCAGACTGATGATTAGTCTGAAGAAAGGTTACTGTCTAAAACATCATCTGTCCATTCCCTCCATAGATGCTGCCTGACCTGCTGAGTTCCTCCAACGGTTTGATTTTTGTTTGCTCACAGACAAAAGATATATTTTTTGTGGGAGAGATGAATGAACTGAGAGTATACGAACAGGAACTTTGCTTTGAAGATGCATTCGACCATTTCAATTGAAATTCCCATTCCCCGAGAGTGGATTAGAATGAATTTACCTGGATCAATGGTTCAGGTTCCAGGTTAATTGTTCAGCAGCAAAACCACTTCCTAAATTTAACTCTAGCTTAAAACGTTATTTTTCACATTCGCTGACACACTTCAAGCTAATCTGCAGAGATGCGAGGACGGAAATGAGAATTACTCATTGAGAAAGAGCCTGGATTTACATTGGAAGGAAGGTGTGAGCAATCTTTTTAAAATTGGTCAGCAGTCATGAATGAATTGTGGATTATTTACACACATCCCTGCTCTTGAGTTGGTTGGGAAAGTAACTATAGCATTATGATGCAAAAAATGGAAGCAGAGCTCGGCACGTTGACACAGCGGTAGAGTTGCAGCCTTACAGCGCTGGAGACCCGGGTTCCATCCCGACTACGGGTGCTGTCTGTGCGGAGTTTGCACCTTCTCCCCGTGACCTGCGCGGGCTTTCTCCGAGATCTTCGGTTTCCTCCCACACTCCAAAGATGTACAGGTTTGTAGGTTAATTGGCTTGGTGTAAATGTAAATTGTCCCCAGTGCGTGTAGGATAGTGTTAGTGAGCGAGGATCTCTGGTCGGTGTGGACTCGGTGGGCTGAAGGGCCTGTTTCTGTGCTGTATCTCACCTGAGCCGACCAATGGTCACCAATATACTTTGGATGAGAACATACAGGGTAAGATTAGCAAGTTTGCTGATGATGCAAAAGTTAGTCGTTTTGCAGACAGTGAAGATGGTTGTGAACGATTGCAGCAGGGTCTGGATCTGGATCGATTGGCCAGGTGGGCGGAGGAATGGTTGATGGAATTTAATACAGAGAAATGTGAGGTGTTGCATTTTGGGATGTCGAACAAGAGCAGGACCTACACAGTAAATGGTGGGCCTCTGGGTAGCATTGCAGAGCAGAGGGATCTTGGAGTACAGGTGCATGGTTCCTTGAAGGTCGAGTCGCAGGTAGATAAGGTGGTCAAAAAGGCTTTTGGCACTTTGGCCTTCATCAGTCAGAGTATTGAGTATAGAAGTTGGGAGGTCATGTTGCAGTTGTATAAGACGTTGGTGAGACCACATTTAGAATATTGTGTTCAGTTCTGAGCAACATGTTGTTGGAAAGATATTGTCAAGCTTGAAAGGGTTCAGGAAAGATTTACGAGGATGTTGCCAGGACTAGAGGGTGTGAGCTACAGGGAGAGGTTGAGTAGGCTGGGTCTCTATTCCATGGAGCGCAGGAGGATGAGGAGTGATCTTATAGAGGTGTACAAAATCATGAGAGGAATAGATCGGGTAGATGCACAGAATCTTTACCCAGAGTAGGGGAATCGAGGACCAGAGGACATAGGTTCAAGGTGAAGGGGAAAAGATTTAATAGGAATTCGAGGGGTAACCTTTTCACACAAAGAGGTGGTGGGTGTATGGAACAAGCTGCCAGAGGTGCTGGTTGAGACTGGGATTATCTCATCATTTAAGAAACAGTTAGACAGGTACATGGATAGGACAGGTTTGGAGGGATATGGACTAAGCGCCGGCAGGTGGGACTAGTGTTGCTGGGACATTGTTGGCCGGTGTGGGCGAGTTGGGCCGAAGGGCCTGTTTCCACACGGTATCACTCAATGACTCTCTGACTAGTTCTCTCCGACACACTCGGGACAATTTATAGGAGCCGATTAACCTATAAACCTGCACGTCTTTGAATTGTGGGAAGAAACCGAAAACACACGTGGTCACAGGGAGAACGTGCAAACGCCACACAGATAGCACCCGAAGTCAAGATCCAACCCTTGGATTCAGGCCTGGTCTCGGTGGGCCGAAGGGCCCGTTTCCACGCTGTATCTCTAAACTAATCCAAACTAAACTAAACTCAGACTTCAGCCAGACCGAAGAAATGGTCCCAAACTGAAATGTCGCCTGTCAGTTTCCCTCCGCAGATGCTGCCTAACCCGCCGAGTTCCTCCAGCCATTTGTGTTCACCACCCCAGCACCTGCAGTTCCTTGCGTCTCCAATTTGTCGCAGGCTATTACCTTTAATCTTTTTAGATTTATTTTTCTTCAGCTGAGGATTGGAGGCAATGGCTTCATGAATGTTTTCCCAGAAAGAGTTCAATGTCATCGATGAGATGATTGAGGATTTCCTGCCAGAACAGAAAGAGAAGACATCTGAGGTTGTCATTCAGAGTTATTCAATTTAAACAATGGATGGATTGTAATTGTATAAAATTTTGAAACTGCTGGAAATACTCAGCAAGTCAGGCAGCATGCGGAGTCATAGAGTGATACAGCTTTTTCCATTGAGAGTAGGGAAGATTCAAACAAGAGGACATGATTTGAGAATCAAGGGACAAAAGCTTAGGGGTAACATGAGGGGGAACTTCTTTACTCAGAGAGTGGTCGCTGCGTGGAATGAGCTTCCAGTGGAAGTGGTGGAGGCAGGTTCGATTTTATCATTTAAAAATAAATTGGATAGGTATATGGACGGGAAAAGAATGGAGGGTTATGGTCTGAGTGCAGGTAGATGGGACTAGGTGAGAGTAAATGTTCGGCACGGACTAGAAGGGCCGAGATGACCTGTTTCCGTGCTGTAATTGTTATATGGTTATATGGTTATACACTAGTCCACCTGCCTGCGTTTGGTCCATATCCCTCCAAACCTGTCCTATCCATGTACCTGTCTAACTGTTTCTTAAAATGTTGGGATAGTCCCTGCCTCAACTACCTCCGCTGGCAGCTCGTTCCATACACCCACAACCCTTTGTGTAAAAAAGTTATACCTCAGATTCCTATTAAATCTTTTCCCCTTCACCTTAATCCTATGTCCTCTGGTCCTCGTTTCACCAACTCTGAGCAAGAGAATCTGTGCATCTACCCGATCTATTCCTCTCATGATTTTATACACCTCTATAAGATCACCCCTCATCCTCCTGCACTCCTAGGAATGGAGTCCCAGCCTACTCAACCTCTCCCTATAGCTCAGACCCTCTAGCCCTGGCAACATCTTTGTAAAACTTCTCTGGACACTTTCCAGCTTGACAACATCTTTCCTATAACATGATGCCCAGAAATGACCACAATGCTCTAAATGCAGCCTCACCAACGTATGTCAAAAGAGAAAAGGTGTTAGCGTTTTAAGTCAATGTGCATTCATCCCGATCTTTAATTTAGTTTAGTTTAGAGATAGAATGTGCAAACTTTACCCTGTACACTAACACTATCCTACACACACTAGGGACAATTTACCATTTTTACTGAAGCCAATTAACCTACAAACCTGTACATCTTTGGATCTTGGGAGGAAACCAAAAATCTTGGAGAAATCCCACACAGGTCACGAGGAGAACCTACAAACTCCACACAGGCAGCAACCGTGGTTGACAAGAGAAGTTAGGGATGGAATAAAACTAAAAGAAAAGGTGTATAAAGAGTAGCGGGAAGCCAGAGGATTGGGAAACTTTCAAAGGACAACAGAAGGTAACATAAAGGGCAATACGGGGTGAAAAGATGAAGACTAGGGTAAGCTGGCCAAGAATATAGAGAAAGATAGTTAAAGCTTCTTTAGGTATGTTAAGAGAAAAAGATTAGTAAAGACAAGTGTGGGTCCCTTGAAGGCAGAAACAGGTGAAATTATTATGGGGAACAAGGAAATGGCAGAAGAGTTGAACAGGTACTTTGGTTCTGTCTTCACTAAGGAAGACACAAACAATCTCCCAGATGTACTAGAGGACAGAGGATCTCGGGAGACAGAGGAACTGAAATAAATTTGCATTAGGCGAGAAAAAGTATTGGGTAGACTGATGGGACTGAAGGCTGATAAATCCCCAGGGCCTGGTGGTCTGCATCCCAGTGTACTCAAGGAGGTGGCTCCAGAAAGCGTGGACGCATTGGTGATCATTTTCCAATGTTCTATAGATTCAGGATCAGTTCCTGTGGATTGGAGGGTAGCTAATGTTATCCCACTTTTCAAGAAAGGAGAGAGAGAGAGAAAATGGGGCATTATCGACCAGTTAGCCTGACTTCGGTGGTGGGGAAGATGCTGGAGTCAATTATTAAAGAGGTAATAATGGGGCATTCGGATAGCAGTAAAAGGATTGGTCCAAGCCAGCATGGATTCATGAAGGGGAAATCCTGATTGACTAATCTTCTGGAATTTTTTGAGGATGTGACAAGTAAAATGGAAGGAGAGCCAGTGGATGTAGTGTATCTGGACTTTCAGAAAGCCTTTGACAAGGTCCCACACAGGAGATTAGGGGGCAAAATTAGAGCACATGGTATTGGGGGTAGGATATTGACATGGATAGAGAATTGGTTGGCAGACAGGAAACAAAGAGTAGGAATAAACGGGTCCCTGTCAGAATGGCAGGCAGTGGCGAGTGGAGTGCCGCAAGGCTGGTTGCTGGGACCGCAGCTATTTACAATATATATTAATGATTTCGATGATGGGATTAAAAGAAACACTTGCAAATTTGCAGATGACACATGGCTGGGTGGCAGTGTGAACTGTGAAGAGTATGTTAGGTGGTTGCAGGGTGACTTGGACAGGTTGAGTGAGTGGGCAGATGCATGGCAGATGCAGTATAATAAATAGATAAATGTGAGGTTATCCACTTAGTCTGCAAGAACAAGGAGACAGATTATTATCTCAATGGTGCCAGATTTGGAAAAAGGGAAGTGCAATGAGACCTGGGTGTCCTTGTACACCAGTCACTGTGAGTAAACATGCCGGTACAGCAGGCAGTGAAGAAAGCTAACGGCATGTTACCATATATAACATATAACAATTACAGCATGGAAACAGGCCATCTCGGCCCTTCTAATCCGTGCCGAACACTTATTCTCCCCTAGTCCCATCTACCTGCACTCAGACCATAACCCTCCATTCCTTTCCCGTCCATATACCTATCCAATTTATTTTTAAATGATAAAATCGAACCTGCCTCCACCACTTCCACTGGAAGTTCATTCCACACAGCTACCACTCTCTGAGTAAAGAAGTTCCCCCTCATGTTCCCCCTAAACTTCTGTCCCTTAATTCTCAAATCATGTCCTCTTGTTTGAGTCTTCCCTACTCTCAATGGAAAAAGCTTATCCATGTCCACTCTGTCTATCCCTCTCATCATTTTAAAGACCTCTATCAAGTCCCCCCTTAACCTTCTGCGCTCCAAAGAATAAAGACCTAACTTGTTCAACCTTTCTCTGTAACTTAGTTGCTGAAACCCAGGCAACATTCTAGTAAATCTCCTCTGTACTCTCTCTATTTTGTTGACATCTATCCTATAATTTTGCGACCAAAATTGTACACCATACTCCAGAATTGGCCTCACCAATGCCTTGTACAATTTTAACATTACATCCCAACTTCTATACTTAATGCTCTGATTTATAAAGGCCAGCACACCAAAAGCTTTCTTTACCACCCTATCTACATGAGATTCCATCTTCAGGGAATTATGCACAGTTATTCCTAGATCCCTCTGTTCAACTGCATTCCTCAATTTGCTACCATTTACCGTGTACGTCCTATTTTGATTTGTCCTGCCAAGATGTAGCACCTCACACTTATCAGCATTAAACTCCATCTGCCATCTTTCAGCCCACTCTTCCAAATGGCCTAAATCTCTCTGTAGACTTTGAAAATCTACTTCATTATCCACAACACCACCTATCTTAGTATCATCTGCATACTTACTAATCCAATTTTTCACACCATCATCCAGATCATTGATGTACATGACAAACAACAGTGGACCCAACACTGTTGCACCCTGAGGCACCCCACTAGTCACCGGCCTCCAACCTGACAAACAGCCATCCACCATTACTCTCTGGCATCTCCCATTCAGCCACTGTTGAATCCATCTTGCTACCCCACCATTAATACCCAACAATTGAACCTTCTTAACCAACCTTCCATGTGGAACCTTATCAAAGGCCTTACTGAAGTCCATATAGACAACAATCACCGCTTTACCCTCATCAATTTCCCTAGTAACCTCTTCAAAAAATTCAAGAAGATTAGTCAAACATGACCTTCCAGGCACAAATCCATGTTGACTGTTCCTAATCAGACCCTGTTTATCCAGATGCTTATATATATTATCTCTAAGTATCCTTTCCATTAATTTGCCCACCACTGACGTCAAACTAACAGGTCTATAATTGCTAGGTTTACTCTTAGAACCCTTTTTAAACAATGGAACAACATGCGCAGTACGCCAATCCTCCGGCACTATTCCCGTTTCTAATGACATTTGAAATATTTCTGTCATAGCCCCTGCTATTCCTACACTAACTTCCCTCAATGTCCTTGGGAATATTCTGTCAGGACCTGGAGATTTTTTCAAAAGTGTCATTACTTCCTCTTCTTTGAATCTCATAGTTTCCATAGCAACTCTACTTGTTTCCCTTACCTCATATAATTCAATATCATTCTTCTTGGTGAATACCGAAGAAAAGAAATTGTTCAATATCTCCCCCATCTCTTTTGGCTCTGCAGATAGCTGTCCACTCTGACTCTCTAATGGACCAATTTTATTTCCCTTGTTATCCTTTTGCTATTAATATAGCTGTAGAAATCCTTTGGATTTACTTTCACCTTACTTGCCAAAGCAACCTCATATCTTCTTTATGCTTTTCTAATTTCTTTCTTAAGATTCTGTTTACATTCTTTATACTCCTCAAGCACCTCATTTACTCCATGCTGTCTATAATTATTGTAGATCTCTCTCTTTTTCCGAACCGTGTCCAATTTCCCTTGAAAACCATGGCTCTTTCCAATTATTACTACTTCCTTTCAACCGAACAGGGACATAAAGATTCTGTACTCTTAAAATGTCACCTTTAAATGTCCTCCATTTCTCTACTACATCCTTCCCATAAAACAACATGTCCCAATTCACTCCTTTTAAATCCTTTCTCATTTCCTCAAAGTTAGCCTTTCTCCAATCAAAAATCTCAACCCTTGGTACAGTTCTGACCCTCTCCATAATTATATTGAAACTAATGGTATTGTGATCACTGGACCCAAAGTGCTCCCCAACACATACCTCCGCCACCTGACCTGTCTCATTTCCTAACAGGAGGCCCAGCACTGCCCCTTCTCTAGTAGGTACCTCTATGTATTGCTGCAAAAAACTATCCTG
Source organism: Malacoraja senta (assembly GCA_038087875.1). Lineage (NCBI taxonomy): Eukaryota > Metazoa > Chordata > Chondrichthyes > Rajiformes > Rajidae > Malacoraja > Malacoraja senta. The sequence continues at coordinate 5,150,546 of CM075981.1, read as the reverse complement.
CACACATTTTACAAACTCCAAACCATCCAGCCCTTTTACAGAATGTGTTTCCCAGTCTATGTGTGGAAAATTGAAATCTCCCACAATCACTACCTTGTGCTTACTACTAATATCTGCTATCTCCTTACATATTTGCTCTTCCAATTCTCGCTCCCCATTAGGCGGTCTATAATACACCCCTATAAGTGTTGCTACACCTTTCCCATTTCTCAGTTCCACCCAACTAGCCCTCTAATCTATCCTGCCAAAGCACTGCTGTAATATCTTCCCTGACAAGCAATGCAACACCTCCACCTCTTGCCCCTCCAATTCTATCACACCTGAAGCAACGAAATCCTGGAATATTTAGTTTCCAATCACAGCCCTCCTGCAACCATGTTTCACTAATCGCCACAACATCATACTTCCAGGTGTCAATCCAGGCTCTAAGCTCATCCACCTTTCTAACAATGCTCCTAGCATTAAAATATACACATTTAAGAAACCCACCACCTCTTATTCTCTGTTTATTATATTTTTCTTCTTTCTCCCCTACATGTTGGGTCTGAGTGCTTCCCTTCTCTGCCTCCTGCCTCACACACTGTCTACTAGCTTTCTCTATGTTGGCCTTCATAATGAGAGGATTTGCATATAGGAGTAAAGAGGTCCTTCTGCAGTTGTACAGGGCCCTGATGAGACTGCATCTGGAGTATTGTGTGCAGTTTTGGTCTCCTAATTTAAGGAAGGACATCCTTACTTCAAGGTATAGATCTCAACAACTCAGCATGCCATCTGTACATAGAAAAAAAATGTCCTCTGCAGAAATAAACCTTTAGATTAAAACTGCTGGAAGGGTGGTGAATCTTTAGAACTCATTGCCACAGAAGGCTGTGGAGGCCAGGTCAATGGATATTTTCAAGACGTAGATAGAAAGATTCTTGATTAGTACGGGTGTCAGATGTCACAGGGAGAAGGCAGGGGAATGGGGTGAGGAGAGAGAGAGATAGATCAGCCATGATTGAATGGTGGAACAGACTTGATGGGCCGAATGGCTTAATTCTGCTCTTACCACTTAAATATGAACTTATAAACTTAAAAAATACTCACCTTATTTCTTGGTATGGTCAAAGTTGCCAGATCAATGCTGGATACTGAATCTACAGAGAGAATTCACAAAGGACCAGTTAAAGATCTCAAGACGTGGCTGATTAACAGAGATGCAATTGAGTGCGTTACACCCTGTACCTGTGTCAGATGATGCCCTTGATGCTTGCTCTGTCCATCTTCCATGCTCTGATATTGTAGTCTCCACATAGTTATCATAGTCTGGGAGAGGTGATCTCTTTTGAACGGGTGGTAGAACTGGATGTCTCTCATGAAGTGCCTGAGGGTGCTCGGAGATTTGGTTTCCGGGCGAGCTCCTGAAACAATTATCAGAAAGAAAAACATCAATCGTCAACAGCTGATTAGTACGGGTGACAGGGGTTACGGGGAGAAGGCAGGAGAATGGGGTTCGGAAGGAGAGATAGATTAGCCATGATTGAATGGCTGATGTAGACTTGTCGGGCCGAATGTCCTAATTCTACTCCTATCACTTATGACCTTATGATTTGTTCTATCATGAAGCCAGCTGATACACACAAAGTGCTGGAGTAACTCAACGGGTCAGGCAGCATCTCTCAAGAACAGGGGGGGGGGGGGAGGGGGTGACGTTTCAAAATACGTCACCTTAGTTTAGTTTAGAGATACAGTGCGGAAACAGATCCTTCGGCTCACCGAGTCCGCGCTGACCAGCGACCCCGGCACATTAACCTACACACACACTAGGGACAATTTACAATCACACCAAGACAATTAACGTACAAACACGTACGTCTTTGGAGTGTGAGAGGAAACCGAAGCACCCGGGGAAAACCCACGCGGTCACGGGGAAGAACCGTCTCTGGCAACGTGAGGCAGCAACTCGACAGCTGCGCCATCGTTCTCAAAGATGCCTCCTGACTCGTTGAGTTACTCCAGCATTTTATGTATATCAGCTTCAAGAAAGGGACGCAACCCGAAACATCACCTATCCATGTTCTCCAGAGATGCTGCGTGACCCGATGATTTGCTCCAGCATTTTTATGCCTATCTTTGCTATAAACCTGCATTTGCCGTGTCTTTGTATTACCAGGTGACACAGTAATATCCCCAAAACCTGCTCTACCATTACTGAATTGAGGCTTGATTTTCAGTTCGCATTGATTTGATAAGCACATAGCCTGGCCATTGTCAGACTAGGCACCATAATGTGCAATGTATCTATTTTATATTTAGATATATGAATCATAGGTCATAAAATCAAATAAAGTTACAAAGCTCAATTCAATAAGTTGTTCCTAAGATTTATCCAATGAGTTCATCCTGAGTTCAGTATATTTTCAACTTTGCAATAATTCATCCAATTCACCGTTATTAAAATTACAATTGGAACCCGACAGACACAAAATGGTGGAGTAACTCAGTGGGACAGGCAGCATCTCTGGAGAGAAGGAATGGGTGACACAAAATGGTGGAGTAACTCAGTGGGACAGGCAGCATCTCTGGAGAGAAGGAATGGGTGACGTTTACAACTTTCAAGGAATATGTTCCAAATTATAGCAACCGCTGTGTATGCTATATAATAAAATCTATTATTATTATTATTATGCTAAAACGTGTTATTATTATTATTATTATGTTAGTTAGTTTAGAGATACAACATGGAAACAGGCCCTTAGGACCATCGGGTCCACGCTGACCAGCGATCCCCACACACTAACACTATCCTACACACACTAGGTACAATTCACATTTATACCAAGCCAATTAATCTGCAAACATGTACGTCTTTGGAGTGTGGGAGGAAACCGGAGCACCTGTAGAAAACCCACGCAGGTCACGGGGAGAACGTATAAACTCCGTACAGACAGCACCCGTAGTCAGGATTGAACCGGGGTCTCTGGCGCTGTAGGGCACCATCTCTACCGCTGTGCCACTGTGCCACCCTTATTATTATTATTATTATTATTAATATTTATTTCTTATTAATCTAATCTTTTATAAAATCCTAGGTCAACAAAAGTGCTGGAGAAACTCAGCGGGTGAGGCAGCATCTATGGAGCGAAGGAATGGGTGACGTTTCGGGTCGAGACCCTTCTTCAGACTCGGTGTCCGAATCCTGATGGTCTTTGGTGTACTCCCTGTGGAGAAGATTCACAAAGAGCTCTGATTTTGTTCCAGACACACATTGTGATTTTCCATAAAGGGACTGGTGTGGCGTCCTGAACCATTCTGGTATCGAACCGTCGTTGGTCTGGCTCGAACTCTCGTGATCTGGGCCAACCAGTCACGCGGTCAGGGGGGCGGGCCGTCGTGGGGTCAGAGAGCAAAGGATTTGGCGAATGGTGGTTAACTTGTGTGTGCTCATCAAAGACCCTACAGCAAACAAGATAGTCCACTCGGCGAAAAAGACGTAGTACGGGCATGGGCAGATTCATGGGTAATTTAAGGCCCCATTTCCGTAACGGCTTCCGTCTCTGCACCAAAGATCCCATAGGATAATAGTGCGGAGACGGAAGCCGGTTACGGAAACATCCTCGTAAAAATAAAAGTTATTTGGTATAAATCTTCTCCTCATTTTCAGAATTTTAATTTATTAACACAAACTGTTCCCCCGCAACGTTGATTACACTGCGAGTCGGGTCGGGCGGGTTGGGTCCGGTTACGGGAATGGATGAAAAAAAGGCCCACGTTCCGCTCCATTGCGTACTACACGTCAGCCCATTGCATTTAGCAGGAGTGGTCCATCTTGCTCCGCTATAGGATCTTTGGTGCTCACGAGCGACGGCACGGTTACAGTTAAATATTAACTTGATGCGCGCGTGAACGACCCGGCTGCATCGGTTAAATAAAAACAGAGTGTTTACACAACGCGTGGACCTCTACACTGCCCCATTGGACGTTTTGGGTTCATTGCATCATCAGGGAACAAGATCCAGGATACAGTCAATAATAACCTTTCCTCTCAAGCAGTTGGTCCCAAATACATACCTAGGCATGTCCTGTATACTCTTTCCTTCTTCTTTATCATCATTCTCTCCATATCGTGCTGTATGATATCAGCCTATTCATTGGAAAAAGATATGGCAGTAAAGTTGTCCAACGAGTACATCCTATCATTTGGACTTGTTGCGTACGGATTGGCTTTGATTTCCTTCCTCACAAGGGCTCATGTCCATCAGTGATAGGAGCAGAATTGGGCCATTCGGCCCATCACGTCTACTCCACCATTCAGGTCATGGCTGATCTATCTCTCCCCCCTAAACCCATTTTCCTGCCTTCTCCCATAACCCCTGACACCCGTACTAATCAACAATGCCTTAAAGATATCCGCCGACTTGGCCTCCACAGCCTTCAGTGGCAATGACATTCCACAGATTCACCAACTTCTGCCCAAAGAATTTCCTCCTCATCTCCTTGACGCTTGTCGAAGGGTCTGAACCCGAAACGTCACCCATTCCTTCCATGCATGCTTACATGCGTTCATTCATGTGTGTGTGCGTGTGTGTGCACTTGTGTGCGTGCATGCGTGTGTGACTGTGCGTATGTGTGCATGTGTGTGTCATGCATGCGTGCGTGCATGCGTATTTCCTGCATGCATGCGTGCATGCGTGTGGATGGGAGTGTCCGTGCATGCCTGCGCACGTGCATGCATGCACGTGTGTGTGCGTCCATTCGTGTGTGTGCGTGAGACCGTTGCCTTTTTGCCTGCTACTTGTTGGATCCCACAGCGTTCTCACTATCGTACTCACTGAGACTTCGTCACACTGGAACAGGAAGATACTGGACTTCATCGCTTGCTTGGTGCTGATGGTGACGGCCAGGATGGAGTTGTACACACAGCTATCCAATATTGCCTCACTGTCTTGAACCATATCAATGGGAAAGTTATCCAATTCATCCTGGAGAAACAACCAGAGGTTCAATATTGATATCAAACTGAAACAGTAGATAGACACAAAATGCTGTGTAACTCAGCTGGTCTGGCCTCATCTCTGGAGAAAATTGATAGTGACTTTTGGGTCGGGACCCTTCAGACTGAAACAATAAATCTGTTTCTCATACTTCTGAGTATTTCCAGCATTTTCACATGTCTACATCCTGATCACCGATGACCGTACATGATGACCAGACCTTCAAGTCTGAAGAAGAGTCTCGACCCGAAAGGTCAACTCTACCGTTTCTCCAGATATGCTGCCTGACCCATTACTCCCAGCATTCTGTGTCCATCCATAGGTCCATTGTTGGCTGTGGAAGGGGTGATAACTAAAGGATATATGGATGTGGACAGCGAAGTGTGAAAACGCACACTCTCCAGATTCAGGGACAGTTTCTTCCCAGGCAACTGAACCATCGTACCAACAACCAGAGAGCAGCCCTGAACTACCATCTACCCCAATGGTGACCCTCGGACTATCCTTGATCAGACTTTGCTGGCTTTATCTTGCACTAAACTTTATTCCCTTATCATGTATCTATACTCTGTGAATGGCTCGATTGTAACCATGTATTGTCTTTCCCCTGACTGGTTAGCATGCAACAAAAGCTTTTCACTGTACCTCGGTACACGTGACAATAACTAAACTGTAAATTAAAATGGCAGACGGCCTTGGGTGGAGGAAGGGCGGAGAGAGAGAGAGAATGCGGGGGAGTACTTGAAATAAGAGAAATCAACTTTCATACTCTCACTGAGAAGTTGGTTTCTCAAAAGGAGAAGTCTCCTCTGGATTCATAGATAGACACAAAAAGCTGGAGTAACTCCACGGGTCAGACAGTGCCTCTGGGAGAGAAGGAATTGGTGACGTTTCGGGTCGAGACCCTTCTTCCCTCTGGATTCTTACCTTGGTCTCGAGGTCCACCATCTTGAAGGAAGTGCTGTTCACCCCAGGAACATACCCTGTCCCCACACTCTGCCCACAGCGTCGAGCTTCTTCAGCTGTTGGATGCAATGCTCCACTGTCAACCTGTCATTCGGTTTTATGGTCGCATGTAATCAGGTGCTGCATATCAAATTCAGAAAACAGTTGTTGTAAACTTGAAGGAAAGTCTAAGGTTAAAAGCCAGTGACTGCAGAGAACAGCTCTATTTTATTGCACCTTTCGTTCCTAGCCTTTTCTTCTTGTTTCTTCAGTTCAGCATGCAACTGAAGCTTTTCACTGTCTCCCGTAAGTTTAAGAAGGAACTGCAGATGCTGGAAAAATCTAAGGTAGACTAAAATGGCTGGAGAAACTCAGCGGGTGAGGCAGCATCTATGGAGCGAAGGAAATAGGCAACGTTTTGGGTCGAGACCCTTCTTAGACACTCGTAGTTAGACAAAAATCTGAAGAAGGGTTTCGGCCTATTTCCTTCGCTCCATAGATGCTGCCGCACTCGCTGAGTTTCTCCAGCACTTTTGTCTACCTTCGATTTTCCAGCATCTGCAGTTCCGTCTTAAACATTCAGACACTCGTAAACTCTTTTCAGAGAGATGTTCTCTCCAAAGATCCACTGGTGATATCATGGGACATAGAATATAGAATATAGAATATATACATCAATGATTTAGATGAAGGGATTCAAGTAACATTAGCAAATTTGCAGATGACGCAAAGCTGGGTGGCAGTGTGAACTGTGAGGAGGATGCTATGGAGAATGCAGGGTGACTTGGACAGGTTGGGGGAGTGGGCAGATACATGGCAGATGAAGTTTAATGTGGATAAATGTGAGGTTATCTACTTTGGTAGCAAGAACAGGAAGGCAGATTATTATTCTAAATGGTTCAAGGTAGGGAAGAGGGGAAGTACAACTGATCTGGGGGTCCTTGTTCATCAGTCAATAAAAGTAAGCATGCAGGTACAGCAAAAGTGAAGAAAGCGAATGGCATGTTGGCCTTCATAACAAGAGGAGTTGAGTATAGGAGCAAAGAGGTCCTTTTGCAGTTGTACAGAGCCCTAGTGAGACCACACTGGAGTATTGTGTGCAGTTTGGTCCCCTAATTTGAGGAAGGACATTCTTGCTATTGAGGGTGCAGCGTAGGTTCACAAGGTTAATTCCCGGGATGGCAGGACTATCATATGCTGAGAGAATGGAGCGGCTGAGCTTGTATACTCTGGAATTTAGAAGGAGGAGAGGGGATCTTATTGAAACATATAAGATTATTAAGGGTTTTGGACACGCTAGAGGCAGGAAATATGTTTCCCGATGTTCCAGAACCAGGGCCCACAGTTTAAGAATAAGGGGTAAGCCATTTAGAAGGGAGATGAGAAAAAAACTTTTTCAAGCAGAGAGTTGTGAGTCTGTAGGAATTCTCTACCTCAGAGGGCAATGGAGGCCTGTTCTCTGGGTACTTTCAAGAGAGAGCTTGATAGAGCTCTTAAAGATAGCGGAGTCAGGGGATATGGGGAGAAGGCAGGAACGGGGTACTGATTGTGGATGATCAGCCATGATCACATTGAATAGCGGTGCTGGCTTGAAGGGCCGAATGGCCTACTCCTGCACCTATTGTCTATTGTCTATTATACAGTAATATGTGGCGTAGCGGTAGAGCCACTGCCTCACAGCGCCAAAGACCCGGGTTCGATCCCGACTACGGGTGCTGTCTGTACGGAGTTTGTATGTTCTTCCTGTGACGTGCGTGGGTTTTCTCCGAGATCTTCGGTTTTCACCCACGCTCCAAAGATGTACAGGTTATAGGTTAATTGGCTTGGTAAATATTGTGTAGGATATTGTTAGTGTGCGGGGATCCGCCTGTCGGCACAGACTCGGTGGGCCGAAGGGCCTGTTTCCGTGCTGTATCTCTAAACTAAAGGTTCATGAAAACAAGGGTTTCCTGTGCTGCATAATTCAGGTTCATAAATTGTAGAAACGGAATTAGGCCATTCGGCCCATCAAGTCTACTCCGCCATTCAATCATGGCTGATCTATCTCTCCCTCCTAACCCCATTCTCCTGCCTTTTCCCCGTAACCCCTGACACCCGTATAAATCAAGAATTAGGAATGGACTTGGCCTCCCACAACCTTCTGTGGCAATGAATTCCACACATTCACCACCCTCCGACTAAAGACATTTCCTCCTCATCTCCTTCCTAAAGGGATCTCCTTTTTATTCTGAGGCTGACTTCTGGTCCCAGACTCTCCCACTAGTTGAAACATCCTCTTCACATCCACTCCATCCAGGCCTTTCACTCTTCGGTAAGTTTCAAGTGTCAAAGTAATAAATATCCTGATTAACGTCATAGTATTGATGCCCTTACAAAAACAATATCAATTAGAAAAAAAATGTTGGTAGCACAAACCTCGACACGATGTTGGATTAGTTTATCTTGGGAGTTAAGTGTCTGCGTATAGGCTTTACGTTGCTCTGTAAATAGTGAGAGAAAGAGAGAGATTACAATGCATTGAAGAATCAGTCTGAAGAAGGGTCTTGACCCGAAACGTCACCTATTTCCTTCGCTCCATAGATGCTGCCTCACCCGCTGAGTTTCTCCAACATTTTTGTGTACCTTCGATTTTCCAGCATCTGCAGTTCTTTCTCAAACAGAATGCATTGAAGAGTGTGGGCAGCAAAAATAAATGTGGATTGAGTTGTGGGGACACTTGCCAGTACTTGAAAGCTGCTGGAAACTCGGTTTATTGTCATATGTTCTGAAACGGAACCTGCCCGTGTTCTCCAGAGATGCTGCCTGACCCTGCTGAGTCACTCCAGCACTTTGTGTCTTATGCTGACACAGATTAGGGCCCAAAATCACTCAGTGGGTCAGACAGCACCTCTGGAGAACATGGATAGGTGGCGTTTCGGTCGGAACCCTTCTTCAGTCCTTTTGTGTGAACCAGAGTCTCTGCAGTTCCTTGTTTCTACATGGTCAATGTCCAAGCCTGTACTGATTTTTCCACACAAGTGACAGTCACTAAACATAGATGAAGCTCTAGACTAGCTGTTGGCATCCAAGTAGCATAATGATGTGTCTTTTCTCTGGGTTGTGTGTGTAGGAAAGGGTTGGCTATCGAGAACGGGCCACTTGGGTGCCGGAGGTCGGAGGTCGGATGCGCAGGCGAGAACAAAGAGGAACCCGACATGGGGGGGTGGGGTGGTGCCGAGAACAAAGCGCGACCATTGGGGACCAAATGGAATATTCTGTAACTTTGTTGGTATCCTTTATGTGGCGACTCTTTGCATACCTTGTGCATGCAAAACAAAAGGCAATAAAGTATCATTCATTCATTCATAGAGTCATAGAATCATAGAGTGATACAGTGTGGAAACAGGCCCTTCGGCCCAACTTCCCCACACCGGCCAACATGTCCCAGCTACACTAGTCCCACCTGGCCGCGTTTGGTCCATACCCCTCCAAACCTGTCCTATCCATGTACCTGTCCAACTGTTTCTTAAACGTTGGGATGGTCCCAGCCTCAACTACCTCCTCTGGCAGCTCGTTCCATGCACCCACCACCCTTTGTGTGAAAATCCATTCATTCATTCATTCATTGGTGAGGGAGGGTTGGGCGGTGAGCTCAGGAAGAATTGGGAATGAAATTGCACTTGTGATTGGAATAGAACAACTCATAGTCGTGACAGTTGAATCACTAAAACTTAGAGCTATAGATGAATGAAAGATCCCCACAAACAAGCAACTTATTAACGTTACAATATAGCGTGCAACTCTCTCAATACCTCTCAAGCAAGTTACAACAATCCATCACTTACGGTAAATTGATTTTGCGGAGGGTCTGTTGGCAATACTTTGGGGTCCAGTGAATAGAGGTTTTTCAGGTGGATTACCACTAGAAACGGAAAAAGAAACTGCTAAGAAATATATTGCATTCACTTTATACTTTATTGTCACTAGGCACAGTGAAATTCCTTCTTTGTGCAGACAAAGCACACAAAAGCACTCATACTGTGTCCCCTGTTCCAGATGTGGACTCCTAGATATTGGCGAGACCAGGCACAGGCTCGGCAATCATTTCGCTGAACACAACAACTCAGTCCACCTAGGCCTACATGATCACCCAGTTGCCAAACTACCCCTCCCATTCCCACATCTGTTCTGGGCCTCCTCCACTGTCAGAGTGAAGCCCAGCGCAAATTGGAGGAACAGCACCTCATATTTCTGGGTTTTTTTCTCTTGGGCAGCTTACAACCCAGCGGTACGGATATTGACCTGTAACTTCAAGTACTGTAACCTTGCTGTGATGTAATGAAAGTGAAGGGGGAGATGTGATGTATTTGTAATGTACTATCATTGAATGCATTAGAATGGAATTTGTGATGTATATGTAATGTATTATCTAATGTAAATGCCAGTGCCCCCTTGAGGCCAAAAGCAGAAGCTGGCAAATGTACCTGTGCCTCGTGACTGAGGGCAAGTGACCTTCAGGAAATTTCAGTCATTGCAGATTAAACTTTTCTTACAAGACGGCGGACGTGTATTGATTGTGCTAGTCACAACAGGGCCTTACAGAGAACATTACACTTGCTTTCCCTCTCTCTCCATCCCTCACCCTAGCTCTCCGACCAGTTTCACTGTCCTCCTGGTTAATTTTGCTGTTTGTCCGCCTCGTTGTCTCCTTCCCCCATGACAGCCAACCGTGCCATCTCTGGGTGCCCGCTCTACCACCCACCAAATGGAGCTCTGTCAGGGCCTGGCAGACATTGACGCCAACAGAGACAACAACCTAGCTGCTCAAGATGGCGGATGTGCAGGAGTGGGTGCCGTTTGTATGGCCGCCTGCCTGCAGTGCGTCCTCTAACTCTTTTATTGTCTGAAACATTTATTTTTTTGGAATCTATTCTTTCTATGTGGGGGGGGGGGACTGTTTTAACCCCAGTCCTACCTGGTCAGAGATGCGGTTTTCCTCCAAATCGCATCTCCGATCTCCCCATGCGGCCTTCCATCGGTCTGGAGCGGCGTTTCCTGCCGGGGACCACAGCTTCGGCGGCACAGCGCTGGAACACCAACAAGGAGCGGGCGATGCCTTGCCAGGTCGCCGCTCCGGAGTGCTGTGACCGCCGACCACCAACATCGAGCAGCCGCGGTCTGCGGTCTGCGGTCTGCGGTTTGAGGGCATCCCGCCACGGGCGGGCGGCGCTGGATCGGAAGCACCGCGGAGTCGAAGCTCCAACCAGCACGGCCTAAAGTCCACGGGCGTCGCAGTCTCCGGGGAAGGAGCGGCCGCTCCAGACATTTCTAAGCTGCTGAGGACTTTTCCACCCGATGCGGGTGGGGCCTATAATCATCGGGCTGCCGTTGCGGCGACTGGCTGCAGTGGCCTCAAACTGGCCCCGACCTCGGGTGGACTAGGAGGAGGAGGAGGAGGAGGACTGGACATTTTAGTGCCTTCCCTCACAATGGAGAGTGTAGATTCTGCTGTGGGGGGATGTTCGTGTTGAATCTCTTATAGTGTGTTGTGTCATTTTTTTCTACCTCTTTTTATTATTTGTATGGATAGTTTTCTCTGTAAAGCACCTTGAATTGCTGTTTGCACGAATGGTGCTATACAAATAAATTTGCCTTGCCTTGCCTTGCCTTGCTCAACACCCGGCTTGAGATCCAACTATTCCTTTGGTTCATGTTTCATTCGCAAGAAGAAGAAGAAGACCTTCCCCTCGCCCAACAATGAACCATTCTACATTTCCTTGGTAGACAAAAATGCTGGAGAAACTCAGCGGGTGAGGCAGCATCTATGGAGCGAAGGAAATAGGCCACGTTTCGGGTCGAGACCCGTCTTCAGACAATACATCGCCTATTTCCTTCGCTCTATAGATGCTGCCTCACCCGCTGAGTTTCTCCAGCATTTTTGTCTACCTTCGATTTTCCAGCATCTGCAGTTCCTTCGTAAACATTCTACCTTTCCTTGATCACCAGCTGCTCTGAACTGTTCTTTTCACACCTTTGTACCCTTCCATAAACCTGTCACCCTCTCCCCTGACTCTCGACCTGAAACGTCACCCATTCCTTCTCTCCAGAGATGCTGCCTGTCCCGCTGAGTTACTCCAGCTTTTGGTGCCTATCCCCTTAGTTCTGCCACCCCCCCCCCTCCCCACCCCCACGCTGGGTCCTCTTTATACATTGATTAAATCGACATATTTTCTCCAGTCATTTTATAACATTTGCCATTTAAATTCCAGAATATTCATACAGGGGTTTCACGAAATGGATGGAAGAGTTGTGTCAGCGTTTTGATTAGCTGACCTTTTTATGGCCAGCCTTTGATGAAAGGTGCTTTGTTGTCAGTAGATGTGGCTGCGTTAGCCGCAAAGACCGACTGTGAATTGTTTGCTAACCAGTCAGTCTGTTCCCAGTGACAGCCTAATCCAAGAATTTAAGTCAATTGAACTCTGCAAATAGCATAAGCGTTGCCTAGCAATGTTATCAAACAGCATGCAGCATAAAATAGGAGCTAATTAAGGATGATGTGGTTTATGCAAATTTTACAAACATTGATTACAATTTGCCTTGAAATAGGAAGCAGCGCACAGGATGTATTTGGGCGGCACGGCGGTGCAGCGGGTAGAGCTGCTGCCTCACAGCGCCGGAGACCCAGGTTCGATCCTGACTACGGGTGCTGTCTGTACGGAGTCTGTACGTTCTCCCTCTGACCGCATGGGTTGTCTCCGGGTGCTCCGGTTTCCTCCCACATTCCAAACACATGCAGGTTTGTAGGTAATTGGCTTTTGTAAATTGTCCCTAGTGTCTAGGATAGAACTAGTGTATGGGGTGATCGCTGGTCAGCGTGGACTCGGTGGGCTGAAGGGCCTGTTTCTACAAAGTATCTCTAAACTAACTAAAACTTAACACAATCCTACAGCTAGAAAGTGCAGATTAAAAAAAGTGCAAGAGGTAGATTGGAAGATCAGGACTATACCCTTAGCTTATGAATGGGCCTTCTAAGTCTAATAGCAGTTTCTCATGGGTCCTCCTGATTAAATATTGCTGATTGTAGGCCTCGTTGTCATCTTTCCCCCCAGCTAACAATGAACCATTCTACATTTCGTTAATCACCATCTTCTTTGATCTGTCGTTTTCACACCTTCCCCATCCATATCTCCAGTCTCCCTCTCCCCTGACTCTCAGTCGAAGAACGGTGTCCACCCCAAACGTCACCCATTCCTTCTCCCCAGAGATGCTGCCTGTCCCGTTGAGTTACTCCGGGTCCATTTTGTGTAAACCAGCATCTGTGGTTCCTTCCTACCCACCTCTGCAGCAGGAAAGAAGGCACAACTGCTTAATGATGTTACCACTACTTCCCAATCAGCCAACACAAGCCCCCGTCAGTGGAAGAATCTGTAGGTCTAACATTGCTGTTATAGTCACTTCAGAAGTCACAAAACCGGAGTGAAGGTAAATTATCCTCAATGTTTAAGAAGGAACTGCAGATGCTGGAAAATTGAAGGTAGACAGAAATGCTGGAGAAACTCAGCGGGTGAGGCAGCATCTATGGAGCGAAGGAAATAGGCAACGTTTCGGGTCGAAACCCAAGTCTGAAGAAGGGTTTTGACCCGAAACATCGCCCATTTCCTTCGCTCCATAGATGCTGCCTCACCCGCTGAGTTTCCCCGGCATTTTTGTCTACCGTAAATTATCCTCAATTACCAGGCTCTGCCTAAGAAGGATAGATGGCAGTGAATTAGCACACAACATGGTCCCATGAGCAATAAACCAACGCACTACTCCCTCAGTACTGAGCTTGAGAATGTCGGCAGAGGATTCACACTCATTTGGAATTGGATTTGAACTCATAGTCTCTCAGTCCAAGAATCAAGCCAAGAAATTGGGCAAAGAGGCATCCTCCCATTTAATCTGTCTTCGTTCTGGGTGTGAAGAAGGGTTTTGACCCAAAACGTTGCCTATTTCCTTCGCTCCATAGATACTGCCTCACCCGCTGAGTTTCTCCAGCATTTTTGTCCACCTCCCATTTAATCTACTATCTCCTTTAAATTAAAATGCTTGAATTTCATAGAGCCTTTCACAGCCTTAACACTTACGAAGTGTTTTACAACCATCAAGATAGCTTTGTGTTATAGTCACTGTTAGAAATGGCAATACGGCATGCAATAGTTTAGTTTAGTTTGGAGATACAGCGCGGAAACAGGCCATTTGGCCCACCGGGCCCGTGCTGACCAGCGATCCCAGCACATCCCCACGAATGGCATGTTGGCCTTCATAACAAGAGGAGTTGAGGATAGGAGCAAAGAGGTCCTTCTGCAGTTGTACAGGGCCCTAGTGAGACCACACCTGGAGTATTGTGTACAGTTTTGGTCTCCAAATTTGAGAAAGGACATCCTTGTGATTGAGGGAGTGCAGCGTAGGTTCAGAAGGTTGATTCCCGGGATGGCGGGACTGTCCTATGTTGATAGAATGGAGCGGCTGGGCTAGTAGACTCTGGAATTTAGAAGGATGAGAGGGTATCTTATTGAAACATATAAGGTCATTAAGGAATTGGACACGCTAGAGGCAGGAAACATGTTCCCGATGTTGGGGGAGTCCAGAACCAGGGCCACAGTTTAAGAATAAGAGGTGGGCCATTTAGAACGGAGATGAGGAAAAACGTTTTCACCCACAGAGTTGTGATTCTGTGGAATTCTCTGCCTCAGAAGGCATTGGAGGCCAATTCTCTGGATGAGAGGATATCTTATTGAAACATATAAGATTATTAAGGTACACAAAAATGCTGGAGAAACTCAGCGGGTGCAGCAGCATCTATGGAGCGAAGGAAATAGGCAACGTTTCGGGCCGAAACCCTTCTTCAGACTACCTACAAGATTATTAAGGGTTTGGACACGCTAGAGGCACGAAACATGTTCCCGATGTTGGGGGAGTCCAGGACCAGGGGCCACGGTTTAAGTTTAACAATAAGGGGTTAAGCCATTTAGAACGGAGATGAGGAAATACTTTTTCACACAGAGAGTTGTGAGTCTGTGGATTCTCTGCCTCAGAAGGCGGTGGAGGCCGGTTCTCTGGATGCTCTCAAGAGCTCTTAACGATAGCGGAGTCAAGGGATATGGGGAGAAGGCAGGAACGGGGTACTGATTGTGGATGATCAGAAAAAGTCTCTTTTTTTTTTGTACAATGAGCCAATTAAAATGCCCGGTCAGCAAAGGAGATTGCCTACGGCTACCTCGACTACCTACAACAGCATGGCAACCCCACTACCTCGACTACCTACAACAGCATGGCAACCCCACTACCTCGACTACCTACAACGACATGGCAACCCCACTACCTCGACTACCTACAACGACATGGCAACCCCACTACCTCGACTACCTACAACGACATGGCAACCCCACTACCTCGACTACCTACAAGGCATGGCAACCCCACTACCACTGCACTACGAGTTCAAAAGTATCGATTTTCTCCACGCCGACCAATATTTGCTCGCAGAAAATCCTTCAGCTTGTTGAAAAATTTTCCTCCACCAAACTGAGGCCGCGAGTAGTAGCCACTATGCGGGAACTCCTCTCGACCATGAAGGAGACTTACCAGTGACCACCTAGGACCACGTGTCGACCATGCTGCGAGCTTGTGGCGAGCGCAAACTCTCCTAAACTCACAAATAAGGTCGCCATAGTGGGACAGGCCATTAAGTATCTCCAGCACTCCCCAAGTTTAGCATTATCAGCAAATTGTTCAATTTTACTTTTAAATTTAAATATCCAAGTCAGTTCTATCAAAAGTCTGCACAGTGTAATCGTGCATGAAATAATTCGGAGACATACGTGACTCGGGAATATATCTCATCATAAGTGGGAATATGTTGATTGCCGATACCTCCGTACATCGCTGCAGCCATTCAGGGTCCTGAAAGGTGAACAAACATGTCTTCATATTATGAGCGGCACGGTGGCGCAGAGGTAGAGTCGCTGCCTTGCAGCGCCAGAGACCCGGGTTCGATCCTGACTGCGGGTGCTGCTTGTACGGAGTTTGCACGTTCTCCCCATGACTGAGTGGGTTTTCTCCGAGTGCTGCGGTTTCCTCCCACATTCCAAAGGCGTACAGGTTTTTGGAGGCTATTTGGCTTCAGTTAAGATTGTAAATTGTCCCCTAATGTGTAGGATAGTGCTACTGTACGGGGATCGCTGGTCGGCACGGACTCGGTGGGCCGAAGGGCCTGTTTCCGCTCTGTATCTCTAAACTAAACTAAACTAAATTAAATTAATTTTGGTAGTGTGTATCCTTCTATGGGCAGTGAGAATCGATTGAGGTGCAAAATGTAGATTTGTCCTTTTGGAGTTCACAAACTGCAGGATGTTTAAGAACTGCAGATGCTGGAAAAATCTAAGGTAGACTATAATGCTGGAGAAACTCAGCGGGTGAGGCAGCATCTATGTAGCGAAGGAATAGGTGACGTTTCGGGTTGAGACCCTTCTTCAGACTGATGTGGGGGTGGTGGGGGGCGGGAAGAAGAAAGGAAGAGGCGGAGACAGTGGGCTGTGGGAGAGCTGGGAAGGGGAGGGAAGGAGGGAGAAAGCAAGGTCTACCTGAAATTGGAGAAGTCAATGTTCATACCGCTGGGGTGTAAACTGCCCAAGCAAAATATGAGGTGCTGCTCCTCCAATTTGCGGTGGGACTCACTCTTGCCATGGAGGGGGCCCAGGGCCCTGCGCACAAACTGCAGGATCATCACGACATCTGACTTTTTATAATTCAAAGTATGTCTCCAACAGATATTGCATGGAGGCAGGCAAAGGGTTAAGGGAATACTGAGGGACTATTCTCACGATAGTGTGAAGGTCCAGGTTATTTCCACCTGGTTATTACAGAGCTGACCTTTGTATCCATTGCGTTACCTGGAGACAATCATCTGCTGACTCTAACACACCCAGAAGGAAGTTATGCTCCCTTCATCCACAATAATGCAGCAGGCAACTAGATTGTGCCTTTCAAGCTCTTTTATTTCTTGAAGCTTGAGGAAACATTTCTCTAACAGTTTCCTATTTTATATTAAATTAAAACAAAGAACTCAGTATTTATCTAACATTTGCCACATTGATGTAAGAGAGAGGGAGAGAGAGGGGGGGGAGATGGGGGAGAGGGGGGAGGGAGAGAGGGGGAGAGAGGGGGGGAGAGAGGGGGTAGGGAGAGGGGGGAGAGAGGGGGGGAGAGAGGAGAGAGAGGGGGAGAGGGGGTAGGAGAGGGGGGGAAGAGAGGGGGGAAAGAGAGGAGGGGAAAGAGAGGGGGGGAAGAGAGGGGGGAAAGAGAGGGGGGAAAGAGAGGGGGAAAGAGAGGGGGGAAGAGAGGGGGGAAAGAGAGGGGAAAGATGGGGAAAGAGGGGAAAGAGAGGGGGAAGAGAGGGGGAAGAGATGGGGAAAGGGGGAAAGAGATGGGGAAAGAGGGGGAAAGAGAGGGGGAGGAGGGAGAGAGGGGGGAAAGAGAGGGGGGAAGAGAGGGGGGGAAGAGAAGGGGAAGAGGGGAAAGGAGGGGGGAAAGAGAGGGGGGAAAAGGAAAGAGGGGGAAGAGGGGGAAGAGAGGGGGGAAAGAGATGGGGAAGAGAGGGGGAAAGAGAGGGGGGAAAGAGAGGGGGGAAAGAGAAGGGGGAAAGAGAGGGGGAAAGAGAGGGGGGAAGAGAGGGGGAAGAGAGGGGGAAGAAGGGGGGAAAGAGAGGGGGAAAGAGAGGGGGAAGAGAGGGGGGAGAGAGGGGGAGAGAGAGGGAGAGGGAGGAAGAGAAGGGGAAGAGAGAAGAGGGGAGAGAGAGAGGAAGAGAGAAGGAGAGAAGAATGAATGGCCCGCAACCATCAAATAAAGTGTGGACAATTTTGTTCCCCTTTCACTGATGCTGAGCGATCTACTGAGTTCCTCAGCAGATGTTTGGTTGGCCATTGGTAGAATGTTCTAGGACATCTATTTCAATTGTTTGTCTAACGTTTGTCTAATCTTTAATGCAGATGCGGAATGCAGGCTAAAGATAGTGAAAGAAGATGCAGTCGTGAATTTCAAATAAATTCAATGCGTACCAGAAAAAGATAAAATAATATTGCTTTGCTATGAGTAAAAAGCAGAGCAATAAAGCATTGGATAGGTCAAAGGGTCAACATTGGCCATACTTGAATTGAGAATAAGGGGTCGGCCATTTAGGACTGAGATGAGGAAAAACATTTTTCACCCAGCGAGTTGTGAATCTGTGGAATTCTCTGCCACAGAAGGCAGTGGAGGCCAATTCACTGGATGTACTTCAGAGCGAGTTAAGGGCCTGTCCCACGATGCGAGTTTACCCAAGAGCTCTCCCGAGTAAAAAAAATAAATCAAACTCGTGGTACTTCACATCACGAGTATTTTTTACTCTTGGAAATTTTTCACAGTGTTGAAAAAAACTTCACGAGTTTCACAAACTTACCGCGTTTCCCGAGTACCTGCCGTTAGTGTTACGAGCCGCCACGAGACGTCCCCGAGCTCCGACGTACCCGCTACGTACATTCTACGTACTTACCATGAGTTTGATTTTTTAAAACTCGGGAGAGCTCTTGGGTGAAGTCGCATCGTGGGACAGGGCCTTTAGATAGGGACAGGCCCTAATGGAATCAAGGGATATGGGGAGAAAGCAGGAACGGGGTACTGATTTTGGATGATGTCATGATCATATTGAAGGGTCATATTGCTGGCTCGAAGGGCCGAAGGGCCTACTCCTGCACCCATTCTCTATGTTTCTATATTTCAATGATGGATTAATTGGAACAGAGAAAAAGGCCTTTCTGCCCACTGAGTCCATGCTGACCATTGATCACCTGTTCACACTAGTTCTATATTATCCCGCTTTCTCATCCAAAATTTGCTACTAAGTGCTAAACCAGGGAGTGATGGAGATAGTAAGCTTGCCACCAACTGACTACTACAGGGCATTAGAGAATAGGAAGGAACTGCAGATGCTGGTTTACACCGAAGATAGACACAAAATGCTGGAGTAACTCCGCGGGACAGGCGGCATCTCTGGAGAGATGGAATGGGTGACGTTTCAGGTCGAGACCCTTCTTTAGACCGAGTCAGTGGAGAGGGAGAAACAGAGATATGGAAGGGTAAAGTGTGAAAACATAACATCAAATGGGGACGTTGAAGGAAATGCCAGCAGGATGGCAAGACGTTGTATATTAATTAAGTTATTTCAAAAGAATGCACACAGTATATGCACTAATATACTTATCCATGTGTAGGAAGGAACTGCAGATGCTGGTTTACACCGAAGATGGACACAAAATGCTGGAGTAACTCAGCGGGACAGGCAGCATCTCTGGAGAGAAGAAACGTTTCCGGTCGAGACCCTTCTTCAGACTGAACTTTTCGGATCAAGACCCTTCGTCATTCCTTCTATGCTGCCTGTCCCGCCGAGTTACTCCAGCATTTTGTGTCTATCTTCGTTTAAACCAGCACCTGCAGTTCCTTCCGACGGAAAGACTTCACTTGGCTGGTGGTGATAGAAGTCCTCCTGGTCAGATCCTTATTACGCTGTGGAATCCAACTCCCAACGTTCGCTGGCCCAGTGACGTGGAAAGGAAATGGTTGCCCACCTCTTTGCAGATTGTGGATTTGCTAAGAGGGTCTGGCAAGCAACGCAAGGGTCCTTGCCACAGTTCATCCCGAGTAGCCACATAACACAGAACCCTCTGATTTACGGGCGGTTCCCCGCGACACATTCGGAGACGGACATCAACTGGAAGACCATGAATTCGGTGACTCTCTTTGGTCTGATAGGAGTAGAATTAGGCCATTCGGCCCATCAAGTCTACTCTGCCATTAAATCATGGCTGATGAGAGGGGATCTTATTGAAACATATAAGATTATTAAGGGTTTGGACATGCTGGAAGCAGGAAACATGTTCCTGATGTTGGGGGAGTCCAGAACCAGGGGCCACAGTTTAAGAATATTTAAGTAGGCCATTTAGAATGGAAACGATGGAAAAAGTTTTTCACCCTGAGAGTTGTGAATCTGTGGAATTCTCTGCCTCAGAGGGCGGTGGAGGCCAATTCTCTGGATGCTTTCAAGAGAGAGTCAGATAGAGCTCGTAAAAATAGCGGAGTCAGGGGATATGGGGAGAAGGCAGGAACGGGATACTGATTGGGGATGATCAGCCATGATCACATTGAATGGCGGTGCTGGCTCGAAGGGCCGAATGGCCTACTCCTGCACCTATTGTCTATTGATCTATCTCTCCCATCTATCTGTCCCACTGTACGAGCTAATTCAAGAGCTCTCCCGAGTTAAAAAAAAAAAATCAAACTCGTGGTAAGCACGTAGAATGTACGTGGCGGGTACGTCGGAGCTCGGGGCGTCTCTTAGCGGCTCGTAACGCTAACGGCAGGTACTCGGGAAACGTGGTAAGCTCGGGAAGGTTTGTGAAGATTGTTGAAAAATGTCCACGAGAGCCCCGAGTACCTACGAGCGGCCATTACCGTAATTCTCAGAGTTCAAATCAGGGGAAAGTCGGGAGAACTCTTGAATTAGCTCGTACAGTGGGGCAGCCCCATAACCCCACTCTCCTGCCTTCTCCCCATAACCTCTGACACCCGCACTAATCAAGATCCTTCTCCAGACTGAAGAAGTTAGTCTTGAGTTACTCCGGCATTATCCACGTACTTCAGTAAGCGTTGTCAGATTTGTAAACATTGGGGATTCAAGCAAAGGATCTCACTGTGCCTTCGTCCTATGTGACAATGAAGTATTCCATTCCATAATAACCAGAATCATTCACTGGCCAAGTCACAGTTATTCCAATTGTTGAATCCCAAACACATTCAAATTTTTACCGGAGATCACAGCTAAAGTCCATCCATACACCCACCACACCATATTCCTTTCTTCTTCCCGCACCCCCACCACTCCACCCAAAAGTCATCCAAAATAGGCAACGTTTCGGCCCGAAACCCTGAAGGAAATAGGCGACGTTTCGGGACGAAACCCGGAAGGGTTTCGGCCCGAAACGTCGCCTATTTCCTTCGCTCCATAGATGCTGCCTCACCCGCTGAGTTTCTCCAGCATTTTTGTCTACCTTCGATTTTTCCAGCATCTGCAGTTCTTTCTTAAACACTACACTCGATAGCGATTTAGTAACAAGCCTCCAGTAAATCTATCTAAGAGCCTAAAATAGCGTATAAAACCTTTCGTACCTGATTGAGGCTGGTTTGTTTTGTCGAAGAGAATCAGAGGTTGGTTTGATCACTAAGGCAGGCAGGAATTATCATTTTGTTGTTAGAAACTGCGGCACTAAAGTCCGAGCGAAGTCCAGGGAGTCTGAGCCTCACTGCGGTGATTCAAGGAGGCTGTGAGTTAAACAGTAATGCTGCCAGGCAGATCTGCCAAGATCCACTTTATGGCCACCACACCTATTTTTCTTTGTTACGTCCACACTTTGATGGCCCTGCCCCTTTCCGACTGCCACCACCAGTCCCAAAGGCAGCAGATGATAGAAAATAATCTCCTGATTGCTGCGGTTAGTGTTACGAGCCGCCACGAGACGTCCCCGAGCTCCGACGTACCCGCTACGTACATTCTACGTACTTACCACGAGTTTGATTTTTTAAAACTCGGGAGAGCTCTTGGGTGAAGTCGCATCGTGGGACAGGCCCTTTAGATAGGGACAGGCCCTAATGGAATCAAGGGATATGGGGAGAAAGCAGGAACGGGGTACTGATTTTGGATGATGTCATGATCATATTGAAGGGTCATATTGCTGGCTCGAAGGGCCGAAGGGCCTACTGCACCCAATGTTTCTATATTTCAATGATGGATTAATTGGAACAGAGAAAAAGGCCTTTCTGCCCACTGAGTCCACGCTGACCATCGATCACCTGTTCACACTAGTTCTATATTATCCCACTTTCTCATCCAAAATTTGCTACTAAGTGCTAAACCAGGGAGTGATGGAGATAGTAAGCTTGTCACCAACTGACTACAACAGGGCATTAGAGAATAGGGAGGAACTGCAGATGCTGGTTTACACCGAAGATAGACACAAAATGCTGGAGTAACTCAGCGGAACAGGCAGCATGTGACCAGCAAACTGCAATGGCCAATTTGCACTTGGATCTGCTGCCACAGGGTGACAATGAACCAATAATGTGGAGTTTGCACGTTCTCCCTGTGACCGCGTGGGTTTCCTCCGGGTGCTCCGGGTTTTCCGGCCACATCCCCAAGACGTGCGGTTTGTTGGTTCATTGGCCTCTATAAACTGCCACCTGGTGTGTAGGTAGTGGATGGGGAAAGTGGGATGTCATAGACCTTGTAGTTTGGAGATACAGTGTGGAAACAGGCCCTTTCTCCCACCGAGTCCACTCCGACCAGCGACCAGCCGTACTCTTCTATGTAACTCCACTTTCGCATTCTACACACCAGGGACAATTTACAGAAGCCAATTCACTTACGAACCTGCACGTCCGTGGAATGTGGGAGGAAACCAGAGCACCCGGAGAAAAACCCACTCGGTCGCAGGGAGAACGTGCGAACTCCTTTCAGACAGCGCCCGCAGTCAGGATTGAACTCGGGTCTCTGGCGCTGTAAGGCGGCAACTCTACCGCTGCGCCACCGTGCCGCCCCTTTTTATGTCTTCACTTTCTGCAGCCCTCTTCGCTCTTGGACCAGACTGTGATACAACCTGTCAGTATGCTCCCTACAACAAGCCTGTGGAGGTTTGATCCAATATTTGGCAACTAAAGGGCCTGGGCTATAGGGAGAGGTTAAGCAGGCTGAGACTTGATTCCTTAGGGTGCAGGAGGGTATGCGTTGTCGGTGATCTTATAGAGGTGTACAAAATCATGAGTTAGATAGATCACGTAAATGCGCAGAGTCTCTTGCCCAGAGTTGGGTAATCGAGAACCAGAGGACATAGGGGGGACAGATTTAATAGGAAACTGAGGGGTTGTTGCGGCTCCCAAGGGTCGGCCCATTCCACTATCGAACCCCTCAGCACGGGAATAAACTAGTCTGGGGGCGGCCCTTAGCTACAGGGATAAAGGACAGGGGTTTAGGCGCGATTGTTCTCTTGCAGACCCGACTGGACAAGAGAACAACAACGAATAAAATTCCTCCCGAAACACCTGGCTCTTTGCCTTCATTTCGGACTTATCGCCGCGCCATATGGTAACATTTTCACACAAAGGGTGGTGGGTGCATGGAACAAGCTGCCGGAGGAGGTAGATAAGACATGTTTAGAGAGATATAGGCCAAACGCACGCAGGTGGGACTAGTGTAGATGGGACATGTTGGTCGGTGTGGGAAAGTTGGGCCGAAGGGGCCTGTTTCCACGCTGTATGACAATAGACAATAGGTGCAGGAGTAGGCCATTCGGCCCTTCGAGCCAGCACCGCCATTCAATGTTATCATGGCTGATCATCCCCAATCAGTACCCCGTTCCTGCCTTCTCCCCATATCCCCTGACTCCGCTATCGTTAAGAGCCCTATCTAGCTCTCTCTTGAAAGCATCCAGAGAACCTGCCTCCACCGCCCTCTGAGGCAGAGAATTCCACAGACTCACCACTCTCTGTGAGAAAAAGTGTTTCCTCGTCTCCGTTCTAAATGGCTTACTCCTTATTCTTAAACTGTGGCCCCTGGTTCTGGACTCCCCCAACATCGGGAACATGTTTCCTGCCTCTAGTGTGTCCAAGCCCTTAATAATCTTATATGACTCTACGGCTCTGTGACATACCAAATCTCCATGGTTCCTTGCCCTTTCCTTGCTACTCCAGGGATACTGGTGGACCCGCTGAGTTGCTCCAGCATTTTGTGTCTTTCCTTGGTAAACCAGCCTCTGCAGTTCCTTGTTTTGTACCGAATCTCCTCAACCTTCTGAAGAAGGGCGGCACGGTGGCGCAGCGGTAGAGTTGCTGCCTTACAGCGCTTACAGCACCGGAGACCCGGGTTCCATCCCGACTGTGGTTGCTGTCTGTACAGAGTTTGTACGTTCTCCCCGTGACCTGCGTGGGTTTTCTCCGGGAGCTCTGGTTCCCCCCCACACTCCAAAGACGTACGGGTTTATAGGTTAATTGGCTTGGTAAATGTAAAAAATTGTCCCTAGCGTGTGTAGGATGGTGTTAATGTGCGGGGATCGCTGGTCGGCGCGGACCCGGTGGGCCGAAGGGCCTGTTTTCTCGCTGTATCTTTACACTAAACTAAACTAAAGTAGAGGTGATGATGAGCTTACGTTGTGATTGCATTAAGTTCTTCAGTGAAACCAGTTCACCAGAAACTGCCTTCACTAAGGCGGCACGGTGGCACAACGATAGAGTTGCTGCCTCACAGCGCCAGAGACCCGGTTGGATCCTGATCACGGGTGTGCCGTCTGTATAGAGTTTGTACGTTCTCCCCGTGAACTATGTGGATCTTCTCAAGAAGTTCCAGTTTCCTCCCACACTCCAAAGGCCTACAGGTTTGTAGGTTAATTGGCGTGGTATAAATGTTAATGTCCCTCGTGTGTGCGTAGGATAGTGGTAGTGTGCGGGGATCGCTGGTCGGTGCGGACTCGGTGGGCCGAAGGGCCTGTTTCCGCGCTGTATCTCTAAACTAAATTAAACTAAACTTCCTTGTTTTTGCAATTGAATTGAAAATAGAAAGGTCTTAAAGTTCCACTCACAAGACTAGAAGGGTCGAGATGGCCTGTTTCCATGCTGTAATTGTTATATGGTTATAAGACCTACAACCTCACAGATATGCTGCAGTATTTTTTTGTTACACCCCATATTTATGACAACATCTGCAATTCAGTAATTAACTCACCTCTGACTCAGTTGTGGATTTGAGAAGATCACGAGTTTTAGTTTGGTGACACAGAGCAAAACTGATGGACTATTTTATTGACGGGAGTGCAATGGTGCAGAGAATAAATTACTTCTGCTCTCTCAGATAGATTTAGCCGATTCAGGGACAGTTTCTACCCGGCTGTTATCAGGCAACTGAACCGTCCTCTCACCAACTCACCTCCCCATAAAACTAATTGGAGACCTTTGAACTATCTTTAATCGGACTTTATTGGACCTAATCTTGCACTAAACCTTATTCCATGTATCTGTACACTGTGGAGGTTCGGTTATTGGGTACCGAGATTTATAGGTTCTTGATTAGTAAGGGCGTCAAAGAGTAGGGGAGAAGAATGGCATGTTGGCCTTTATAACAAGAGGAATCGAATATAGGAGCAAAGAGGTCCTTCTGCATTTGTACAGAGCCCAAGTGAGAGCACACCTGGAGTATTGTTTGCAGTTTTGGTCCCCTATTTTGAGGATGGACATTCTTGCTATTGAGGGAGTGCAGCGTAGGTTTACAAGGTCAATTCCCGGGATGGCGGGACTGTCATATGCTGAGAGAATGGAGCAGCTGGGCTTGTACACTCTGGAGTTTAGAAGGATGAGAGGGAATCTCATTGGAACATATAAGATTGTTAAGGGCTTGGACACGCTAGAGGCAGGAAACATGTTCCCGATGTTGGGGGAGTCCAGAACCAGGGGCCACAGTTTAAGAATAAGGAGTAAGCCATTTAGAACAGAGATGAGGAAACACTTTTTCTCACAGAGAGTGGTGAGTCTGTGGAATTCTCTGCCTCAGAGGGGGGTGGAGGCAGGTTCTCTGGATGCTTTCAAGAGAGAGCTAGATAGGGCTCTTAAAAATAGCGGAGTCAGGGGATATGGGGAGAAGGCAGGAACGGGGTACTGATTGGGGATGATCAGCCATGATCACATTGAATGGCGGTGCTGGCTCGAAGGGCCGAATGGCCTCCTCCTGCACCTATTGTCTATTGAGACATGAGAATGGGGTTGAGATGGGAAAGCAGATCAGCCATGATCGAATGGCAGAGCGGATTCAATGGGCCAAATGGCCTAATTCTGCTCCCATGTCTTACGGTCTTGTGGGGAGAGTAACCAAGGTGGCAGGTGATACGTGGAGAAGACACAAGGGTGCAGTGAGTGTTTAGTTTGGAGATACAGCGCGGAAACAGGCCCTTTGGCCCACTGAGTCCGCACCGACCAGCGATCCCCGCACACTAGTACCGCACTACACACACACGAGGAACAATTTATTCTACAATTATACTTTTATACATTGATACCAAAGCCAATTAACCTGCAAACCTGTACGTCTTTGGAGTGTGGGAGGAAACCGAAGATCGAGGAGAAAACCCACGCAGGTCACGGGGAGGACGTACAAACTCCGTACAGACAGCGCCCGTAGTCGGGATCGAACCGGGGTCTCTGGCGCTGCGAGCGCTGTAAGGCAGCGACTCTACCGCTGGGCCACCGTGCTGCCCGAGTGGAATCTGACAAGGACGGAGGGGGAAAAGTGAAGTGTGGAGCCAGGGGGAGGGAGATGGTTGGTAGAAATACGGAGGACACAGCGTAGACTGGGTCTGGGTCTCCCATATTTCTTACACTCCCCCCCCCCCCCCCCCCAACCCACCTTCAAGTCTGGTATTCTAACTTGCCTTCTGTGCTATATGTTTCTGGTAAAAACACACTGAGGATCCACACAATGTTTACTACCTATGCCTCATTATTCTCTCAAATCTCGTATTCTTCGATCCCGGCTACGGGTGCTTGTCTGCACGGAGTTTGTATGTTCTCCCCGTGCCCTGCGTGGGTTTTCCCCCGAGATCCACGCGGTTTCAGGGAGAACGTGCAAACTCCGTACAGCGAGTCAGGATCGAGTCAGGATCGAACCGGGGTCTCTGGCACCGTAAGGCAGCAACTCTACCGCCACTGTGCCACCGTGTTGCTCTCACAAGTTGGAATATGGAAAACTTATTTCTACTCTCAAGCCTTTCTTGAGGTCCTCTGGGGGAGCGCTGTATGTATTTATGTATGTATTGTTAGATCTATGTACCACTGTATGTAGCAAGTTAGTACCTGCACTGATGTAAAGCACTTTGGTCAACGAGAGTTGTGTTTAAATGTGCTATAGAAATAAAATTGACTTGACGACGACATGAGGGGGCGGGGGGGTTGGGGGCTGGACAAAGGCTAGAAATAAAAAGACAGCCGGTGTGAGACAAAAAGATTGAAGAGTTGCAAATTGTGAATCTAGAGGAAGGAATGTGGGTGGAGGGAGAGGGAGGGGAGATATAGGTGAGAGTCGACGTCTCCTACCCCTCCTCTCCTCTAACTTTCTTAGCCCCTTCTTTCAGTCTGAAGAAGGGTCCTGACCCGAAACGTCACCTATCCATGTTCGTCAGAGATGCTGCCTGACCCGCTGAGTTAAGGGCCTGTCCCACTTGGCGATTTTTTTCGGCGACTGCCGGCGTCATATCAGGGCCGCTAAAAGATTTTAAACATTTCAAAATCCAGCGACACTTGAGGAAACACCGCGCGTCGATACGTCATCACGCCGCGTCAATTTTCCAGTGACCAGATACGTTAGTCAATGATACCGGCAGTCGCCGAAACAAAATCGCCAAGTGGGACAGGCCCTTAACTTAGCGGGTCAGGCAGCATCTGCAGTTCCTAGTATTCACAAGATATACGTGCTCCCCTGTACCAGCAGAGGTCAGCAGTGCTTCACATGTGCCAATTAGCCCAGGGTCATCAGGAGTCGAGTATAGGAGCAAAGAGGTCCTTCTGCAGTTGTACAGAGCACAAGTGAGACCACACCTGGAGTATTGTGTGCAGTTTACAAGGTGTGTAGGTTTACAAGGTTAATTCCCGGGATGGCGGGACTGTCATGTGTTGATAGAATGGAGCGGCTGGGCTTGTATACACTGGAATTTAGAAGGATGAGAGGGTATCTTATTGAAACATATAAGGTCATTAAAGAATTGGACACGCTAGAGGCAGGAAACATGTTCCCGATGTTGGGGGAGTCCAGAACCAGGGGCCACAGTTTAAGAATAAGAGGTGGGCCATTTAGAACGGAGATGAGGAAAAACGTTTTCACCCACAGAGTTGTGATTCTGTGGAATTCTCTGCCTCAGAAGGCAGTGGAGGCCAATTCTCTGGATGCATTCAAGAGGGAGTTAGATAGAGCTCTTACAGATAGCGGAGTCAAGGGATATGGAGAGAAGGCAGGAACGGGGTACTGATTGTGGATGATCAGCCATGATCACAGTGAATGTCGGTGCTGGCTCGAAGGGCCGAATGGCCCACTCCTGCACCTATTGTCTACTGTCTATTGACTATCCTTTCGTAAATCGTCCTTTCTGAAAACTTGAAAATGTGTTGCATCCAACTGATGTAGCACAGCATGGAAACAGGCCCTTCAGCCCACCAAGGCCATGCTGGATATCAAATACCCGCAAATACCAATTAACCTACCAACCTGTACGTCTTTGGAGTGTGGGAGGAAACCAAAGCACCCGGAAAAACCCCACGGGGTGAAAGGGGGAACGTACAAACTCCGTACAGACAGCACCCGTAGTCAGGATCGAACCCAGGTCTCTGGCGCTGTAAGGCAGCAACTCTACCGCTGAGCCATCATGCCTCCCTCTTATTTAATGAATTAATCGGCCTGAACGAAAACCATATCCCTCCATTCCCTGCACATCCACGTGCCTATCCGAAAGTCTCTAAAATATCGCTATCGTTTCGGCCTCTACCACCAACCTCAAATTCTTCCTCTGCTGCAGAACAGCACACAGCCAGATGGTTGACAAGCAGAACAAAGAGTCCCAACACCAGCCCTTGTCTTGTCTTGTGGTCATCACTTCCGAAGAGTCCACCAGGGACTATACTGGAGGTATCCTACACCCACTAGGGACAATTTATTTTTACATTCACCAAGCCAAGTAACCTACAAACCTGCACGTCTTTGGAGTGCGGGAGGAAACCGAAGATCTCGGAGAAAACCCACGCAGGTCACGGGGAGAACGTACAAACTCCATACGGACAGCACCCTTCGGAGATAGACAAAAATGCTGGAGAAACTCAACAGGTGAGGCAGCATCTATGGAGCGAAGGAATAGGTGACGTTTCGGGTCGAGACCCTTCTTCAGTCAGGTGACCCGAAACGTCACCATTTCCTTCGCTCCATAGATGCTGCCTCACCCGCTGAGTTTCTCCAGCATTTTTGTCTGCCTTCGATTTTTCCAGCATCTGCAGTTCTTTCTTAAGCACCCGTAGTCGGGATCGAACCCGGGTCTCTGGCGCTGCATTCGCTGTAAGGCAGCAACTCTGCCGCCGCGATGCAACGCCATTTGCAGGGAAGTGGTTTCCAGGCACACGGTGATAACAGCAGGAAAATGGGACCGATTGGGAAGCACTACAAAGAGACAGCAGGACGTTAAGTGGGCTGATTGGCCTCCGTACAAGCCTTCAATACTGACAGACGGCGCTGCCAAAACCCTCCAAGGTCCCTTTGATGCAACATTCCTAAACCATCAACAGGGGCAGCGGGCACGAGGCGTGACACCAGCTCCAGGTTCTCTCTGCAGAATGATTTCATTTATTCTTCTGGTCGGAAGCCAGCCCCTGAAGCCAGAAACAGTGGAAGGACTGGAGCTGAGCGAGGATCCTCACGCCAACCAAGCCGAACTCTTCCACAGAGTATTGCGATATGCTGTAAATGGAAACACTGTGGATCAGAACACAAAGTCAAACGGGGTGATGGCAGAGAGCCACTCTTTACTGACACCGCCTCACACAAGAATGAAAGATAATATCCATCCCACAGTCCAACTGCATATTGATATACGGGCGTCAGGAGTTATGGGGAAGAAGGCAGGAGAATGGGGTTAGGGGGGAGAGATAGATCAGCCATGATTGAATGGCGGAGTAGACTTGAAGGGCCGAATGGCCTAATTCTGCTCCTATCACTTATGATCTTGTGATAAAAGATATTTTAGAGATTATTTTTGTTATATTTTGCCTGCATAGAAATGATCGCTATACTGCAAAATAGTCCTTATCAAAAGCACTTCAAAACATTGCTGGCCGGCGCGGACTCGGTGGGCCGAAGGGCCTGTTTCCGTGCTGTATCTCTAAACTAAACTAAACATTTCAGCAACACAGCTGGTTGAGCTGCAGCCTCACAGCACCAGAGACAAGGGTTTGAGCCTCAACACCACTCTGTTGATGTCTGTGTGGAGTTTGCACGATCTCCCCGTGGCTGTGTGGGTTTTCTCCGGGTGCTCCGGTTTCCTCCCACATCCCAAAAGATATGCGGGTTTGTAGGTTAATTGGCTTCTGTAAATTGTCCCCAGTCAGTAAAGAGTGGATAGCATAGAACTAGTGTGTGTCGGTGATCGATAGTCGGTGTGGACTAAATAGTCAAAAGACATGTTTTCATACTGCATCTCTCTACTAAATATTAAACATAGAAACATAGAAAATAGGTGCAGGAGGAGGCCACTCGGCCCTTCGAGCCAGCACCGCCATTCATTGTGATCATGGCTGATCGTCCCCCACTAATAACCCGTGCCTGCCTTCTCCCCATATCCCTTGACTCCACTAGCCCCTAGAGCTCTATCTAACTCTCTCTTAAATCCATCCAGTGACTTGGCCTCCACTGCCCTCTGTGGCAGGGAATTCCACAAATTCACAACTCTCTGGGTGAAAACGTTTTTTCTCACCTCAGTCCTAAATGACCTCCCCTTTATTCTAAGACTGTGGCCCCTGGTTCTGGACTCGCCCAACATTGGGAACATTTTTCCTGCATCTAGCTTGTCCAGTCCTTTTATAATTGTATATGTTTCTATAAGATGCCCCCTCATCCTTCTAAACTCCAGTGAATACAAGCCTAGTCTTTTCAATCTTTCCTCATATGACAGTCCCGCCATCCCAGGGACCAATCTCGTGAACCTACGCTGCACTGCCTCAATCACAAGGATGTCCTTCCTCAAATTAGGAGACCAAAACTGTACACAATACTCCAGATGTGGTCTCAACAGAGCCCTATACAACTGTATGTTGTATAATTAAAAACTAAGTGTAAATGCATTCTTTATTTTGCTCGAACTTCCACCATTCATTGTATCCTAACATTACAACCATGGCGAGGGTTACAGTTAGAGTGAATACTTCACGCAGGTAGATATATAATCAGGGTTTTTCTATTTAAGACTGTAGAGATGCAGCATGGAAACAGGCCCTTCTGCCCATCGAGACTGCACTGACCACCCTGTACACTAGCACTATCCTGCACACTGGGGACAATTTACAATTTTACCGTAGGCAATTAACCTACAAACCTGTACGTCTTTGGAGTGTGGGAGGAAACCCTAGCACCCGGAGAAAACCCACGCGGTCACGGGGAGAAGGTATATAAACTCCGTACAGGCAGCACCCGTAGTCATAGCTACTTTATTTCAGAGCCAGCCTGGACCTTGACCAGGTTCATCTTTGCGCAGAAACTTCATAAGTTCTTGGAGCAGAAATTAGGCCATTCGGCCCATCGCCCACTCCGTCATTCAATCATGGCTGATCTATCTTTCCCTCTCAACCCCATTCTCCTGCCTTCTCCCCATAATCCCTGACACCCGTACTGATCAAGAATCTGTCAATCTCCTCCTTAAAAATATCCAATGACTTGGCCTCCACTGCCTTCTGCGGCAATAAATCCCACAGATTCACTGCCCTCTGACTAAAGAAATTCCTTCTCATCTCAGTAGACAATAGACAATAGGTGCAGGAGTAGGCCATTCGGCCATTCGAGCCAGCACCGCCATTCAATGTGATCATGGCTGATCATCCCCAATCAGTACCCCATTCCTGCCTTCTCCCCATATCCCCTGACTCCGCTATTTTTAAGAGCCCTATCTAGCTCTCTCTTGAAAGCATCCAGAGAACCTGCCTCCACCGCCCTCTGAGGCAGAGAATTCCACAGACCTATCTAAAGATATGTCCTTTTATTCTGAGGCTATGGCCTCTGGTCCTGGACTCTCCCACTGGTGGAAGCATCCTCTCCACATTCACTTGCACTTGAAGCCTGTTTAATTGAGAATGATGGGCCTTGCATGCAACAATTTCCAATGGCTAATGATAATATCAACAAAATAATGGCAAAGTTCAGAGGGTGAAGATGAGATAAAGATCTGTGAATTGCAAACTGCTTTGATGTGGCCGTTAATAAATTATTGCTGGTATCTATAATATCTATGGTTTTCATCCAGCTCTCTTTCACCTCAAGACCTTTTACAGGAACAAAGTCTCGCTAAAGGAATTATTATGTCCCTTATATATTTGTTCCTTGTATATTTATGCTCCAATGTCTTTATGGATATGTTGCAAGATTAATGAAGAATACAATATGCTTGTCAAGATAGTTAGAGTCTTATACAGCGTGGAAACAGGCCCTTCGGCCCAACCTGCCCATACTGGCGAACATGTCCCAGCTACACTAGTCCCACCTGCCTGTGTTTGGCCCATATCCCTCCAAACCTGTCCTATCCGTGTATCTGTCTGTTTCTTAACAGTTGGAATAGTCCCAGCCTCAACTACCTCCTCTGGCAGCTCATTCCATACACCTATCGCCCTTTGTGTGAAAGGTACCCCGCAGATTCCTATTAAATCTTTGCCCCTTCACCTTAAACCTATGTCCTCTGGTCCTCAATTCCTCTACTCTGGGCAAGAGACTGTGCATCTACCTAATCTATTCCTTTCATGATTTTATACGCAACTCTAAGTTCGCACCTCATCCTCCTGCGCTCCAAGGAACAGAGTCCCAGCCGACCCAACCCCTCCCTAATAGCTCAGACACTCGAGTCCTGGCAACATCCTCGTAAACCTTCCCTGTACCTTTTCCAACTTCAGAACATCTTTCCTATAACATGGTGCCCAGAACTGAACGCAATACTCTAAATAGTTCTATTATGATTAAGAGATTGAAGCACATCTAGTTTACTGGCTTTTCAATTTGGATAAATTAAAGATCCCAAAATGTTTTTGTATGAAAACTGTGCCCCTATCTCTTCTGCGATATTGTCATGAATCATTTATGTTTTTCATTTAGAGAGCCCTCCTGGCGTGAATTCCTGACTGTCAGAATTCGTTTGTTCAGTTGCTTTTATTGGTCACAACACCACCCTGTGTCACTGGATCTTGGACTTTCTGACAGAGAGACCGCAGTCAGTCCGTGTGGGCAAGAACACTTCAGGCTCGATCACGCTGAGCACCGGCTCCCCTCAAGGCTGTGTGCTCAGCCCGCTGTTGTTCACATTGCTCACACATGACTGTGCGGCCAGATTCAGGGACAATATGATCATAAAATTCGCGGATGACACAACAGTGGTGGGACTCATCAGCGGAGATGATGAATCAATGTACAGGGAGGAAGTAAAACAACTAGTGGACTGGTGCGGCAAAAATAATCTAGAACTAAATGTGGAAAAAACAAAGGAGATGGTTGTCGACTTCAGGAGGGCGCAGCCAAAGCATGCACCCCTTAACATCAGTGGCGCCACAGTGGAGAGAGTGGAGAGCATAAAGTTCCTCGGGGTGCAAATTACGGACAGCCTCACCTGGTCCAGAAACACCACTGGGACCGTCAAAAGGGCCCATCAGCGACTGCACTTCCTGAGGAAACTAAACAGGCCTCACTCCCCACCAACATCCTCAGGACTTTCTACAGGGGTACGGTGGAGTCTGTA
Organism: Malacoraja senta; assembly: GCA_038087875.1. Classification (NCBI taxonomy): domain Eukaryota; kingdom Metazoa; phylum Chordata; class Chondrichthyes; order Rajiformes; family Rajidae; genus Malacoraja; species Malacoraja senta. The sequence continues at coordinate 5,117,023 of CM075981.1, read as the reverse complement.
CTCACGTACTGTTTAAATACGTGGTACTCAACCTGCAACTGCTCGGACAGGAAGGCTCTGCAGAGGGTAGTGAGGGGAGCAGAGAAGATCATTGGCATCTCCCTACCCTCGGTACAAGAACTGTTCCTGAGCCGCTGTCGGAAAAAAGCCCCAAAAAATGCCAAGGACAAAATGCATCCCCTCCACATACACCTGGATCTCCTGCCATCAGGCAAGAGATATCGCAGCATCAAAGCCCGGACTACAAGACTGCTAAACAGCTTCCTGCCATATGCTGTGAGGCTGCTAAACAGCCACTCTGTACTCACAGTCACCTGATTCTGCGGCTTGGCACGGACACTATAATAACTGGCACTGGCCACTTCAATAACTGGCACTGGCCACTCAAATCAGCCACCCCGAACATGTTTATGATTGGTCTTACTGTATTTTAACGTTGTTTGTATCTATTTTAACTTATACTGTTCCATCAGGGACTGGATTGTTTTAGTGTTGTTACTATTATTATTATGTGTGAAATGTTTTAAACGTCATGTGCGATGCTCCGGTATTCCCTGGGAAACGTCTTTTCGTTTTGCACTGCACAACTGTTGCTTGCAAGATGACAATAAAGGAATTGAATTGAATTGAACTTATGGGCCTGTCCCACGTAGGCGATTTTTTAGGCAACTGCCGGCGAATACGACAATGGAATTCACCGAAGTCAGCACCGGCGACAACCTACGTCACCTGGCGACAACCTTCGTTAACCTGGCGACAACCTATGACAGCGCCTACATCAAGCTACGCTCATTGGCGTCAAACCCACGGTCGCCGAAAATTTTTCAACATGTTGAAAATCCAGCGGTGACCAGAAAGACGCTACGACTCTTTGGGCAACTGAGGAGACGACTCACAACCGAACAGGCGACACCCTGGCGACCACCGGCAACCATGTGGCGACAGCCTAGTCGCCTGTAGTCGCCTAAAAATTTGCCTAAGTGGGACAGGCCCATTACTATTCTCCACTCTTATACTCCATTTTCACACAGGCAAGGGAAGAGAAAGATATTTCTTTCAGATATTTAACAAAATGGAAAAATGAAATTAGGACATATTTGCCTCCTCTGTGCAGTGTTCATATCTAGGAATTCCTTAAATCTTGGAATAGTGCTTGACCATAAATCTATTTGGCATGAGGGCATGTTGTTATGGCAGGCTGGAGCAGAAAACATTTCGACAGGTATATGAATCAGAAAGGTGGAGGGAACATGGGCCAACATAAGCAAATTGAGGTGCACCATAGGAAGCATTTTATCGGGATGCACCACAGCTTGGTTTGCGAACAGCTCCATCCAAAACCGCAAGAAATTGCAGCGAATTGTGGACGCAGCCCATGCCATCACACAAACCAACCTCCCTTCTATTGACTCCATTTACACCTCACGCTGCCTCAGCAAGGCCAGCAGCGTAATCAAGGTCGAGTCGCACCCTGGCCACTGGTCGGCGCAGACTCGGTGGGTCGAAGGGCCTGTTTTGGTGCTGTATCTCTAAACTAAAACTATTCAGGCATTCAGGCAAGGCCAGTGATTATTTCCTAGCATAGACACAAAGTGTTGGAGTAACTCAGCGGGTCAGGCAGCATCTCTGGAGGAATAGGATGGGTGACGTTTTGGGTCGGGACCCTTCTTCAGCCCTTATCTCCTAGCCCCCGACTCCCCATGAGAAGTTAAAGAAAGTAAAAAACTCTGGGCATTCACCCTAAGAAATCCCCTCACGATTTTATACATCTCTATAAGATCACCTCTCAGCCTCCTGCGTCCAAGGAATAAAGTCATCAATTCATGTGATAGGAGCAGAATTAGGCCATTTGGCTTATCAAGTCTAATCTGCCATTCAATCACGGCTGATTCATCTTTCCCTCTCAACCACATTCTCCTGACTTCATCCCATAACCCCTGCTTCCCGTACTAACCAAGAATCTATCAATGTGTATGAAGGAACTGAAGATGCTGGTTTAAACCAAAGATAGGCACAAAAGCTGGAGTAGCTCGGAGGAACTGGCAGCATCTCTGGAGAGAAGGACTAGGTGATGATTCGGGTCGACACCCTTCTCGCGTTTTGACCCGAAACGTCACCTAGTCCTTCTCTCCAGAGATGCTGTCTGACCCGCTGAGTTACTCCAGCTTCTTTGTGTCTAAGAATCTATCAAAGTCTGCCTTAAAAACATCCATTGACTTGGCCTCCACAGCATTCTTTGGCAATGAATTCCACAGATTCACTACCCTCTGACTAAATACATTCCTCCTTTCTAAGGGGCGGCACGGTGGCGCAGCGGTAGAGTTGCTGCCTAACAGCGCTTGCAGTGCCCGGAAAACCGTGTTCGATCCTGACTACGGGTGCTGTCTGTACGGAGTTTGTACGTTCTCCGAGATCTTCGGTTTCCTCCCACACTCCAAAGACATACAGGTATGTAGGTTAATTGGCTTGGTGTATGTGTAATAGTCCCGTGTGTGTAGGGTAGTGTTAATGTGCGGGGATCGCTGGTCGGCTTGGACTCAGTGGGCCGAAGGGCCTGTTTTCGATCTGTACCTCGAAACTAAGCGTCTGAAGAAGGGTCTCGACCCGAAGCGTCGCCCATTCCTTCTCTCCAGAGATGCTGCCTCACCCGCTGAGTTACTCCAGCATTTTGTGTCCACCTTCGATTTTACCAGCATCTGCAGTTCTTTCTTAAACTAATGGTAGGTCCTTTTATTCTGAGCCTCTAGCCTCTGGTTTTGCTATTTGGTAAATTTCAATGAGGTCCCCCCCTACCCACCCTTCTAAACTCCAGCAAGTACAGGCCCCAGTGTTGTACAGGTAGAAATCCTAGTCTGCCCAACCTCTCCCTTTAGGTCAGGCCCTCGAGTTCCTGTTTTGTACAAAAGGGTTCCAGGCGACGTGACAACGTACAAAGGAGGAGGTGTTTTTGTGTGCGATTTTGGCAAGGAACCCTGCCTCTATTGCAGCTCCTGTGAGTCCCCAGCAGAGGACAGCTTTCCCCCCCTCCACAACCATTCATCCATCCCCTCCAGGGGCTTTCTGTAAACCGGAAAAGGCTTTTCTCACACACACACACACAGTCTCTCACTGCGAGTGTATGTTAATTGTGAAGCCTACAGGAATGGCAGCTTGAACTAACTAAGGACCAGAGACATGCGAAGATGGCACTAATCCATCCGGAATTTTAAAGGGGGTGGAGAAGGCTCGATTTAATTCCCCTTGTGTAGTAAGTAATATTGAGAGCGAAAAGGAAAGAGAGAGAGAGAGACGCGCAAGGTAAAATATTCAGCCAATTCTGGGCGGAATTGTTATTTTTCTCTTGAGAGTCAGCGGGGGTTTGTGTGATATTCATGTGTGTTCTTTACACTGGTGAGAGGCTGGGGGGTGGTGAGATTTAAGGTTTTGAGGGGTGGTAGGAGTTTCCCTTCCCCTCTGGGAGTCTCCTGAGCTGCAGGTGTACGATGGCTGGGATGGATACACCGCCAGATACGTCGGTTTCATTGTTTCTGTTCAAAGAAGGTGGCGGTGAATGTGGCTCGCCCCCGAGTGGAATGAAGAGGGGTCAGAACCGACATTGATGGTAGGGGACGTGGGGAAGAGACACGGACATCCACCACCCCCCACCCCCGAATATATGTTGATTTTGGAAAGGGGGGTGGCGTTAAAATGACTGGGAGGGTGTGTGCGTGTGTATGTATGTATGTATGTATGCGTGCATGTTTATGCGTGTGAGTGTGTATGTATGCATGTGTGTGTGTATGAGTGTGTGTGTATATATGCATGTGTGTGTGCGTGTGAGTGTATGTATACATGTGTATATGTGTGTGTGAAAGAGTAAGACATGTAGAAAGGTGAAACATAAAAGAACCTGCCCTTTTAACGAAATGATCCCCCATCAATTGCCAATTTCAGGCACGATTGCGTTACTGGAATAAAGAAATGAGACGGTGGGGGAGAGGGAGAGGGAGAGGGCTGCCTATTGAACGATTTGTTTAACGTTCTAATATACTAAGCTAAAACAAGGAGACACTGAGATTTTTTTTAAACGAATTGTCTTTTTAGAAGGTCTTTTTAACGCAGAGAGTTGTGATTTCAAAATGACGCTTGATAGAATGGAGGTGAACGGACCCGTTCGTAAATTTCAGAGGGGAATTGGATATTTATTTATTTATTTATTTATTTAGAGAGAGAGAGAGATGTTGGAGGGAGATGCAACTAATTGGATAGTTTTGTTCTGGAATCGACACAGACCGCGGTGTTGTGTGTATGTTGCCAGTGGTTAAAGGACTCGAGGCAGGGTGCCTGCTAGTAAATGCAAAGAGAGCTTTATATCCATGCATGCCTTTGAGATCATGGAAGTAACCATTTACAGTGGGAATGTCTTATTTCGTATACAATGGCGTGTTTGAGACGGGGAGGCCGAGCTTGCTTCAACTATTCTTTTACCTCCTCATGAGAAAGTGGATGTAACAACACTTAAAATAATGTCTATTTGTATGACTTTTTTTTTCACACATTGTCGAAATGATTTGACAGTGCTTCACATAACCGAGTCAGCTATTGAATTTATGAATAGTTTACATTTGGGCAATGGTACATTTGGTTCACTGGTGTGAACACATAAAATAATGCACATTTGGATGGCATTTCTATCATATCGTCAAAATGGTTTGACAGTGATTTACACAAGAGAGTCAGGTGTTACATTTTATGAATGGTATAAAATGGGCAGTGTTAAAATTCGCAGCCTATTGATTGAAAGACAGCGTGGAAACGGGCCCTTCGGCCCACCGAGTCCACACCAACCATCGATCACCCATTTACACTGGTTCAATGTTATCCCACTTTCTCTCATCCACTCCTATGCACTAAGGGGCAGTTTACAGAGCGCCAGTTAGCCTACAAACCCGCACGTCTTTGGGATGTGGGAGGAAACCGGAGCACCCGGAGGAACCCCGGGGTAGTTAGTGGAAGAACGTGCAAACTCCACACAGGCAGCATCCGAGCTCAGGATTGAACCTGGGCTTCTGGCGCTGTGAGGCAGCAGCTCTACCCACTGCGCAACTGTGTCTTGCACACCATTCTTAACACTTTATTTCTATTGTCTTCAATGGAAGTAAAACTGAGGGGCTACTCATTATCAACTACTATCTTGCATTATAAAATTTAACCCACCCCCTTATGGGCCTGTCCCACTTACACAACTTTTTCAGCGACTGCCGGCACCCGTCATAGTTCGTTGCAGGTCGCCGATGATTTTCAACATGTTGAAAATCCAGCGGAGACCAGAAAGACGCTACGACTCTTTGGGCGACTGAGGAGACTACTCGCGACACCCTGGCGACATTTCGCGGGGTGAAGCCTGGATGGTCGTGAGTAGTCGCCCAAAGAGTCGTACCTTGTTCTGGTCGCCGCTGGATTTTCAACATGTTGAAAATTTTCGGCGACCTGCAACGACCCATGACGGGTGCCGGCAGTCGCTGAAAAAGTCGCGTAAGCGGGACAGGCCCATTTGTGACTAATGTTAGTGATAATTGTAACATTCTGTGGCTTTAACAGTTTCTCCTCGTGTATGACATTTAAAACCAGTCCAACTTTTCCTTTACAAAGGCAATGTTACATATACTGGAGATCTGAAATAAAAGCAGAGAATACTGGAAAAATGCAACAGATCGTGCAGCATCTATGGAGAGAGAGATAGGTAATTGGTTTTGGGTCAAAACACAAGGTGCTGGAAGAATTCAGTAAGTCTGATCGTATCTATGGAGAGCAACGGTTAACATTTTGGGTCGAAATCCCCAAAGTACTGGAGGAACCTGGCTAGTCACAGGCAGCATCTGTGGAGGGACATTTTGGGTTGGGACCCTTCTTCATTCGGGGTCTTCTTCTGTCGTATGTCTTTTAGACCTGCAGCTCCGTTGAGGCGAGCCAGGCCAACGTGTCATCGTCCAGGTCAATCAGACCTCGTTCACCATTCGGTGGCCGGTGTTTGGGGCAACTGGTGACTATGTGTTCCACTGTCTGTGTTGGATCCCCACACTCGCAGGAGGCGCTGTCCATGAGGCCCCACCTCTTCATCGCTACTCCATAGCGTCCGATGCCTGTCCTCTGCTTTCGGGGCAGATCCTGGCCAGGGACGTCCATGGGGTCATCGATGTACTGGTGTAGCCTGGATGGTTCCGCTGACTTCCACTGGTCTCTCCATCTCGTCTTGACCCAGGCAGCCTTAGAAGCGTCAGCCGGTGTTGTGCAGAGCAGCTCTTGGGCTTGCGTGGCAAAGGGGTGCCGTGACTTGAGGCGCACTCGTCGTGGTGTCTCTGTGACGATCTGATGGAGGAGGTGGGATTCACTGGCCTGTGCCTTTCGAGAGAGGGCCAGCGTGGCTGCTTCTCGTCTGATGTTGGCTGGGACGATGCCAGCGAGGACGGGCAGTTGGTTTACTGGGGTGGCTCGTAGGCATTCGGAGACAGTCCGCAGGGCGCTGTCGAGGGCAGCATCCAGCTTCTTGGCGTGAGGGCTACGGCACCAGACCGGGGTGCAGTACTCGGCGGCTGAGAACACCAGGGCCACTGTGGACATGCGCAGTGTTCATTCGGGGTGATTTTGGATCATTGACTTTTCAATACAACTCTCTGATTTTGGTGGGTGGACTGTTGTTAGGGATGTGGGACCCTTGAACTTCTCAGAATGGCGTTGAGAATCTTTCCTTCACCCATGAGCAGTTGGCAGAATTCTCAATTTTAATGATGTGATCTTTGGTTGCGATACGGAAGGCTTTATTTTGTCTGGACAAGGGTTCTGACCTGAAACGTCACCTATCCATGTTCTCGAGGGAGGCTACCTGGGTTGCTCCAACACTTTGTGCTTTTCCTTGGTAAATCAGCATCTGCTGTTTCTTTTATTTCTTTGCCACCTCTTCTCCACTGATTCCCTGGGCCACGAAAGGTCACAGTTGTTTTCAGTTTAGTTTAGAGATACAGCGCGGAGACAGGCCCTTTGGCCCGCCACCACCGCGTCGACCAGCGATCAATGTACACTAGCACTATCCTACACGCACCACGGACAATTTTACCAAAGCCAATACGTTTTTGTAATGTGGGAGGAAACCGGAGCACCCAGAGAAAACCTACGCATTCATGGGGAGAACGAACAAACTCCGTGCAGATGGCGCCCATAGTCAGGATTGAACCTGGGACTCTGGCACTGTGAGGCAGTAACCCTACCGCTGTGTCGTCGTGTGCGAGTAGCTGTCCATTTGAAGTTCTGTTTATTTTTTGGTGTTTTTCATGGTGGTCGTCATTCGTTATTGCAGTGGAGTCACACATTGATTGGGAATGGTGTTAAATAGATTTTTTTTTAAATTTAAGTGATAATCTGTAGAAAAGATTCTGATTTGATCCTCCTGTTGTTATTTTAATTGATTCATGAAATGTCAACATTACTGGCTGGACCAGTGGCCGTCTCCCATCCCTGTCTTCCATCTATGTCTCCCCATTCAGGCTGTCTAAAGAAGGGCCCCAACCTGAAACATCACCTATCCATGTACTTGAGAGATGCTGCCTGACTTGCTGAGTTACTCCAGCACTTTGGGTCATTTTTTTTTGTAAATCACCATCTGCATTTCCTTGTTTCTGCCTGTCCAAACGTCTTTTAAATGTTGTGATTGTACTAACTATTGGCTTTAACTATTCCCTCTAGCAACTCAATCCAGGAAAAAGTTGCCCCTTGGGTTCCTTTTTAATCTTTCCTCTCTCATTTTAAATTTTAGCCCTCTGATTCTCATATAAATGAGTAGAGAGTAATCCAGCATGCTACTGACTTGTACATTGTACATAACTCCCAACCTTCTTGATCAGTACGGGTGTCAGACGTTATGGGGAGAAGGCAGGAGAATGGGGTTGAGAGGGAAAGATAGATCGGTCATGATTGAATGGCAGAGTAGACTTGATGTGCCGAATGGACTAATTCTGCTCCTTGAACCTATGGACTCCCCAAAGCCTTTCAGCTGAGTCGTTCATTCAAGCTGAAAAAGGGTCTCGACTCGAAACGTCACCCGTTCCTTCTCTCCAGAGATGCTGCCTGTCCCGCTGAGTTTCTCCAACATTTATAGTTACATCCAACGTACAAGACCTCAACGGCGGACCAAGTTATCTTGAACTCAACGGCTGTGAAGGCGGATGAAGGCTACAACAGATCTATCAGCTCCAATCGTCTTGGTTCCCTTGCCATTGGAATGAGTTGATTGATTTGTGAAGGACCGTGTGCTTCTTGGAGTACAACATCAAGTACACGTTAAACAAACACACGGACAGGCGTCTTCCTTCTGTGAGCAGCACAAAACTTCTCAAGACTTTCGGCGATCGGGGAAGGGCGACGGGAGCAGGCCGTGTGATGGCTGGAGGGTCCTAGTCAAGAACTGGCACGGAAGCGGTGAATACTTGATTCAATCGCTCAACTTTGGACAGAAGCAGGAAAGTTGTTTCGGTAGCGCCCGATCTGCCATCTGGAATTACCTGTCCTGAATGCCGAAGAACTTTCAAAGCCAGGATTGGACTCATAAGTCACCTGAGAGTCCATAAAAATAACTGATCCTCGACCTCGAGGGATAGCCACGACGACTCCAGCATTGTGTGTCCACCAAAACCTCTAAACTCTCTACTTAGCTGCAGTATTTGTGCAGCTGTTCTGGTTGTGATTATGACTGATGATGGCCAGCTTGTTGGCGAGAAATCCAATGATGATTGTGTTACTTAACGTCAATCATGGGAGATTACATTGATGAGGTGATCATTATGTGGTATTTGCCCTGAACAAATGCTGCCCATTGTGTTTCAATCTGTCCTTAGTTGTCGCCAACAGGGTCGTAGCTTGTCGCGGGTGGACATAGGTTGACTTTGGTTGTCACCTGTGTGGTCGTAGGTGTGATCGTAGGTGGACGTCCTAATGGGTCGCCAGTTGTCGGTAGCTTGCTGTAGACTAGGTGGTAGGTTGTCTTAGCTTGTCGTTGGGGGGAGGGTCCAGTTGCTGCTTTTTCGGCTACGACCTGCTACGACTATGACAGTCGCCGAAAAGATCGCCTAAGTGGGACAGGCCCTTAATTATTGACGCAGCTGAGATAATTGGACTTGCCCTGAAGAACTCAGCCCCTGGTCATCTACGCAGCATATTGGCTTTTAATAATGAATCGAAACATCAAACTTCGATGTCCTGTTCTATTCCACCATATAATTACCTGCCACATACAACAAGGAGGAAGTCTATTGGAGACAATGTGATTGTGCGTTTATTGTGCTATGTTACTGTTAAAATAACACAATAAAACAGGGGTAGGAGTAGGTCACTAGTCCCTGCGAGTCTGCCCCACCATTTATCACAAAGACACAAAGTGCTGGAGGAACTCAGCGGGTCAGGCAGTATCTCTGGAGACATGGATACGTGACGATTCAGGTCGGGACCATTCTTCAGACTACTTTAGTCGGAGGACAGCACGGTGGCGCAACGGTAGAGTCACTGCCTTACAGCGCCAGAGACCCAGGTTCAATTCTGACTACGGGTGCTTATCTGTACAGAGTTTGTACATTCTCCCCCTGACCTGTGTGGGTTTTCTCTGGGATCTCCAATTTCTTCCCACTCTCCCAAGACGTACAGGTTTGTAGGTTAATTGGCTTGGTATAATTGCAAATTGCCCCTAGTGTGTAGGATAGTGTAAGTGTGAAGGGATAGCTGGTCGGCGTGGACCAGGTGGGCCAAAGGGTCCCGACCCGAAATGTCACCCATCCTTTTTCTCTAGAGATGCTGCCTGACCCGCTTGGTTACTGCAGCGCATTGCGTCTCTTTACTTTTGTAAACCAGCACCTTTGTACCCACCGTTTAACACAATCTGGCTGATCACTGCTGGCCTCGGTCTCTCTTCTGTGACATTATTCCCGTCCCCTCCATTTCTCGACATACCAAATATCAGTTTAGTTTATTGTCACGTGTACCTTCAGGTCAGGTCAGGGGGGAGTTCCCCCCGCCACGGGTATCACCATATAATCCCGTGCTACCTGCTCCATGGTCGGATAGTCGGCGACTAAACCATCTCCCCCACCTGGTTTGCCAGGTGAGGAGGGGGCTGTGGACCCCCAGCAGAACCAAAAACAAGACCTGTCAAAGGGCGGATGAGCTTCTAGCGAGCCAACGGACATCCACACTTCAGTAGAAGTTGCGATCACTGTCGTACACGGCATTGTAAGGAACGATGATAACGCACACACACCAAAATCCTGTACTTCCAGCAGCGGAAGTCCGCAGGAACTGGAGGACAGAGATGTGTGGTGCGTCCGTCACCGTTCCCATCGGAAACCGGCACCACTGCGTCGCTAATGTTTTCAACGATGATGATGACGTGTACTGAGGTTAGGTTGCGTACTAACCAGCCAGCGGAAAGACAATACATGATTACAATCGAGCCACTAAATATTTATCCATATACTATTTAAATACTGTTCGCAATCCCGCTTCCAGGATGTGCCGGGGCAGAGAATTCCAGAAACCCACCAGGCTCGGGGATTATGGTATTCAAAACACAAACTGCTGGAGGAACTTGACGGGAGAGGCATCATCTGCCAAGGGAATGGACAGTCAGTGTTTTGTGTTGGGACCTTTCTTCAGACTCCTCCCTTCTCTGACGGAAAGTTTGAAGAAGGGTCCTGGCCTGAAAAGTCGCCTGTCCATTCCTTCCAAAGATCTATCTGAGCTGCCAAGTCCCTCCTGCATTTTGTGTTTTGATAAAGATTCCAGCATCTGAAGTTCCTTGTGACGATATCATATTGACAGCATGAGGCAGTTATCCATGTACCATAACAGAATAATTAATATTAACTCAAACATAGCCAAAGAAAATGTAATAAATGATTTCCTGTATCCAAAAATGACGATTAATATAAATGACTTCAAGGTGTTTTGGATTTATCTCTTTTTAGCTATAAATCCAAATTTTCCTCTTTCTAAAACTTTGAAATATTTATCTATATTGTATTTATTATATGTGTGGTTTTTAAATTAGTACTAATCACTTGTAAGGTTCAAGATATTTAATCAAAAAAGAGGCACGAGTCCTTGGTCAAATGCAAATATTTTTACAAAAAGCATTTTAAACTCCTGCAATTTATTGTTTCCCTTTGCAAATATTTTTCAAACATGTTTTAGTTTTAGTTTAGAGATACAGCGCGAAAACAGGCCCTTCGGCCCACCGAGTCTGCACCGACATTAACACTATCCTACACACACTGGGGACAATTTACACCTTTACCAAGCCATACCTGTACGTCTTTGGAGTGTGGGAGGAAACCAAAGATCTCGCAGAAAGCTCACGCAGGTCACGGAGAGAATGTACAAACTCCGTACAGACAAGCACCCATAGTCGGGATCGAACCCGGGACTATGGCGCTGTTGGCATTATAAGGCAGCATCTCTACCGCTGTGCCACCGTGCTGCCCATTGAGTTACTATCTTTCCCAATGTGCCCATGTCCTAGCCTCAGTTGCTTGATATTTCCCCCTAGTTTGCCAGTGCCTGGTATCATTGTACTATACACATGACTGCCCAGCAATGAAGTCAAACAGTTAAGACCTATTTATAAATAAGCTATTCTAATTTGACCTGCAAGCTTAAGGTCAGGTAGCCATGATCTATTGTGAGGCATGGACTCTGTTATAATGTATAAATGCAACATCCAATTTGCAAATTCATGGGTAGCTACAGTCTTTCTAGATCAGAAACTTTATGGAGCACTATAGTTGTTGTGTTCTTGAAACCAAAAACTTTTCAGCTGACCCCATTTGAACAAGCATTTTGTTTTGAAACGTTGTGCCTTCTTTCACTCTCTTAGATTGTGCCTTCTTCCATTCAACTTGACATCTGAGTCATTTGAAGAGTCGACCTTGTGTAAATCAACTTCCTTCACTGCACAACCTCAGCACTGCAGTGGCCATGTCACCTCATTGCTACTTCCATGTTCTTTGAGCAATCTTTTTTAATCGATTCTTCAAAGGCCGACATTCTCTCAAATCTAAAAAGCAACCGTGCATCTTATTTTTTGTCTAGGGGACTTCCGAATAGTGTCTGACGGCGTGGAAACAGGCCCTTCAGCCCAACATGCCCCATCTACACTAGTCCCACCTGCTTGCGTTTGGGCTATATCCCTCTAAACCTGTCCTATCCGTGTTCCTGTCTAAATGTTTCTTGAATGTTGCGATAGTCCCTGCCTCATTCTTCTGCATCTTTTATGTAGGCCACGTGCAGACAAATGGGACCAAGCCAGAATACCACCTTTTTTGGTATTCAGCATGGAGGGCCTGTCTCCATGCTGTATAGCTCTGTCTCTGCAGCTTTTCACCTCGCTCACTCCACTGAAATTGTGAGGAATACCCACATATACGTTATAATTCTTGGTTTCCTCTGTTAAGCTGGGCACTTCCTCTCTGCAGCAAAAGTCACGATGGCGCAGCGAGTAGAGTTGCTGCCTTACAGCGAATGCAGCGCCGGAGACCCAGGTTCGATCCCGACTACGGGTGCTTTCTGTACGGAGTTTGTACGTTCTCCCCGTGACCTGTGTGGGTTTTCTCCGAGACCTTTGGTTTCCTCCCACATTCCAAAGACGCACAGGTTTGTAGGTTAATTGGCTTGGTAAATGTAAAAATTGTCCCAAGTGGGTGTAGGGTAGTGTTAATGTGCGGGGATCACTGGTTGGAGCGGACCCGGTGGGCCGAATGGCCTATTTCCGTGCTGTATCTCTAAACTAAAACGCAATGTGCTGGAGTAACTCAGCAGGTCAGGCAGAATCTGCACAGCTTCTTCAGCCTGAAGAAGAGTCCCGACCCAAAACCTATCCAAGTCCTCCACAGATGTAAACCTGTTGAGTTACTCCAGCACTTTGTGTTTTGCTAAAGATTACAGCATCTTTAATTCCATGTGATTTTATTTCTCTATTTGCCTCTTTAGTTTTCAATTTAGTTTTGAGATACAGTCCGGAAAGAGGCTCTTCGGCACGCCAAGTCCGCGCCGACGGGCGATCCCCGTACAATTACACCATTCTACACACACACACACACACACACTAGGGACAATTTACAAATATACCAAGCCGATGAACCCACAAACCTGTACATCCTTGTAGTGTGGAAGGAAACCGGAGCTCCCGGAGAAAACCCCACACAGGTCAACGCAGACAAAGTTAGGGCACATGGTGTTGGGGGTAGAGTGCTGACATGGATAGAGAATTGGTTGGCAGACAGGAAACAAAGAGTAGGGATTAACGGGTCCCTTTCAAGAATGGCAGGCAGTGACTAGTGGGGTACCGCAAGGCTCGGTGCTTGGACCGCAGCTATTTACAATATACATCCATGAAGGGATTCAAAGTAACATTAGCAAATTTACAGATGAGCTGGGTGGCAGTATGAACTGGCCTACTCCTGCACCTATTGTCTATTGTCTATTGACAAGTACACATAGTCCGGATCAAACCCGGGTCTCTGGCACTGTAAGGCAGCAACTCTACCACTGTGCCACCGTGTCTCCCTTTTTTTGGATGACTGTATTTTGAATGTGAAATTTATTCTGTGAAGGACCTTGTTCCTTCCGATTGCTTATGTGCTACCTCCCCTTGCCACTGGTTCAAATTCCACGCCAATCTCAATTTAATGTAGCAACTCGACTGTAGCAGAAACATCTCACCGCACTTCGCAGGAGGGTTGTCAAATGAAATTTGATGCTGAATCAGAAAGGAGATATATTTGGATAGTACACAAAAATGCTGGAGAAACTCAGCGGGTGCAGCAGCATCTATGGAGCGAAGGAAATAGGCAACGTTTCGGGCCGAAACCCTTCTTCAGACCCTATATTTGGATAGTTGGCCAGAAACCTTGCTCAAAGAGCCAGGTTTTAAGGAGGTCCTTAAAGGCAGGGAAGGAGTTTTGGGAAAAGTTGAGGAATGAACTTGAGAACTGAAATCCTTGGCAGCTGAAGGTATGACTGCCATTGCTGGAGCTATTGAATTTGGAACTGAGCAGGAGCCAAAATTAGTGAAAGGCTGAGTGAAACCCACAGAGGGTTATAAAGCTGGAGGAGATAGGAAAGCCTGACCTCATGGTAGAATTTGAATGCAAGGGAAGAAAGTTTTAAAATTGAAGCATTGCTTAGGTTTGCTTAGTTTAGAGATACAGCGTGCAAACAGGTCCCTCGGCCCACCGAGTCCGCGCTGACCAGCGATCCCCGCACATTAACACCATTCTACACACACACACACACTAGGGACAATTTCCAATTTTTACCGAAGCCAATTAACCTACAAACCTGTACGTCTTTGGAGTGTGGGAGGAAACCGGAGCACCCGGAGGAAACTGCCTGAGGGTTAGAATTACTTTTTCTGCCTTTTCATTTCTTGGAAATTGAAGTAGGTAATTTGTTGTTTTCTCGCGGGTTCAGAATGAGGAGGACCCTTAACTCTGTGATTTACGCATTGTGGTGAATTCAGCAAAGATTTGCAATGTGGGTGGCACAGTGGCGCAGCTGGCAGGCCTGCCTCCTCCTCATAACGACAGCGAACCGGGTTTGATCCAGACTTCGGGTGCTGTCTGTGGGGAGTCTGCACGTTCTCCCTGTGACCGGGTGAGTTTCCTCCGGGTGCACTGGTTTCCCCCCCACATTCCCAAAGATGTGTGGATTTGTAAATTAATTGACTGCTGCAGAAGCCCTTGGTGTGTAGGGAGTGGATGAGAAGTGAGATAACACAGATCCAATGTGAATGGGTGATCGATGGTCGGTATGGATTAGGTGGGCTGCAGGGGCTGGTTTGCATGCTGTAACTCTAAACTATTTGGACAAACAATTATATTTGCCTGCAGTTTGCCTTAACTTCGTGTTCCCAACACAGTATTGTGGTTTTGTGGATGAATGCTGGTTGCCCTCTTTGTCATTAGCCACACATGTCGCATTATGCTGCTGCCATCAGTAATTAAATGCTGCTGCACTCTGTGGCAGGAATTCTTGGGATTAGTAATCCTTGCCAGTAGCATTCACTGACATTCGCTCACTCAGCCAGGCAGTAAATGGGAACAGGAGCTGAGGACAGAGTGGACCGGATTAACCAGGAGCCGTGCTGAGAATGAAAGTGATCATCATTGGTTGGGTTGATGTGGAAAAGAGCAAAAAGGGTCTGCGTGTGTGTCCGTGTCCGTGTGTGTCCCCGCGTGTGTGCATCTGTCGGTCGGTCTGTGTGTGTGTGTGTCTGTCTGTCTGAGAGAACTGGATAGGGCTCTTGAAGATAGCGGAGTCATGGGATATGGGGAGAAGGCAGGAACGGGGTATTGATTGGGGA
The DNA here is from genome assembly GCA_038087875.1 of Malacoraja senta. Lineage (NCBI taxonomy): Eukaryota > Metazoa > Chordata > Chondrichthyes > Rajiformes > Rajidae > Malacoraja > Malacoraja senta. Next base: position 5,101,644 of record CM075981.1, on the reverse strand, counting down.
TGATCAGCCATGATCACATTGAATGGCAGTGCTGGCTTGAAGGGCTGAATGGCCTACTCCTGCACCTATTGTCTATTATTATGGAATATGGAGGAGAGCGGAAAATATTCCATTGTTTTCTGACTCCCTTGACACTCTTAACGTTACTTTTAATGCTAACCTTGTCTTTTGCCCTTCACCTCTTCAACTGTACAGCAATAGATGATTTAAAGCCTTTTATACTTTTTGTGTAGGTTGAATCCAGAATGATGTCTTTGCTTGGTGAACCATTCCAGAAGTAAGCTTCACCTGCACCGGACGTCAGGATGTCTCAGCCCACAAGCAGTAAGGAACATTGGAGACCTTGGGAGTTTTCCGGGATCAGCCGACAGGAGTTGGCCCTGGCGGAAGCTCTTCAGATGGAGTACGACGCTCTGTCAAGACTTCGGCAGGGCAGCACCACAGCAAGGGATGACGGCAAGCCCAAACACATCAACAGCCTGCAACTGATTTCCTTTGAAGAGCCTTTGTTGGAATACAGCCAAATGAGAAATGACTGCAACGTCATTAAAGGATCCCACGGCCTGTCAGGGTCGGACCCAGGTCTGAATTATAGCAAAGGTTGCCCGTTGCCAAATGAAGGCATCGCTTGTTCTTCGACCTCAGTCCCTGGGCCACCAGATCAATGCCAAGAGGACCAGGAGGGCCATTCTCTGTGGAAGGATGTGTCTCCGGCGACCACTGCCACAACCACCACCAACTCCTCCAACAGTGACTCGATTCATCAACCCGTGGGTACCAACCTCCTCACCAGCGAGGGGACAACTTGTCAGCAAGGAGATTGTTCCATCATTGAGCATGTTCCACCAGTCCCACCACGGGCTCCTCTTGGCCCAGGTCGAAATGCCATCGTAACGGACAATTGGCACAAGGGGTTACCCAGTGAGGGCATTGAGAAATTGAACGCGCCTAACGATATCAATCTCTTCTCTCCCACCAGCGACGATTCAAATGGGAAAATTGTTGAACCTCCAACTATTTACTCTGGCCAAAAGTTTCCCGATGATGATTTTGGATTGATTGACTACGATGACTTGAATGACGCCATAACAAAACTGAATTTAATGTCCACCTACGGGGAGGGTTCGAAACTTATACAAGTCGGGAGCATTGGCCCTAATTCTGCCTTCAAAGGAAAAGACAGAAAGGGGGAGAAGTCGGGAAAGCCTGTCAGTAGAAGTAAGACTCTCCCACCTCAGGTCCCTCCACGGACCTATGTGTCCAGATGTGGGAACCAAAACAACACTGTACATCAGGCCAAAAATCGAAGAGTCTCCATCAATCCGGTGAGATTTGTGATTTAAAAATGTTCTAATTGTTGTCAGTGAAGAAGGTTTAGGCTGTTTGCAGTGCCCAGAAAGATGTTATAAGTATCTTCAGTAGTGACTGAGAGGGATATTGGATTAATATCATAACACTTAATTGTTCTCCTTACATATTTAGTTTAGAGATACAGCGTGGAGTCGGGCCCTTCGGCCCACACCGGCCGTTGATCACCCGTTCGTTCACACTAGTTCCATGTTATCCCGCTTTCTCATCCGCTCCCTACACGCGAGGGGAAATTGACCTACATACCCGCACCTCTTTGGGATTTTGGGATGTGGGAGGAAACCCACGAGGTCAAAGAGAGAATGTGCAAACTCCACATTGTAGAAGCCAAGGTGTGGATCAAACCCCAAACTCTGGCGCTGTGAGGCAGCAGCTCCACCAGTATCGCCACTGGGCTGCGTGTATAGGGGAGAGAGACTCATTAGACATACCTGCCAAGGATGGATCCAGTGGGTGAATACATGAGTCATTAAGCCGTTCAACGAGGTAACAGGCCCTTCGGCCCATTGAGTCTGTGCCAATAGTCAGACACATATTTAGAGTGATCCAACATTCATTCAATCTTTCTCATTCTCCCCACATTCTCATCAACTACCTCTCTCCGCACACCCCCACCCCTCCCCATACTAGACCCCCTCCCCCCCCATTAGCACTGTTTTTTACTTTAACAAGTTGGCAGCACATTCTGACAGATTCCTACCTGACTTGGCAGAACCCTGGCCAGCGTGGGGAGGGTTTGAGACCTTGAGCGAGATTTTGGTCGGTTAGAAGGTGAAAAGACTGCACCGTTAGCCGAAACTGGTTCGGAAGGGAAGTCCACAAGAATGGCAGCAGCATGTACCATGTTACCTTAACAAATCCAAATCTCAGCAACTTCACTAACGTGACAGCATTGATTCCTGACATTCAAAACACTCCATCAAAACCTCCAAATGCTGCGATATGTCCCTTTCGTGGCCTTAAGCTAGCCTAGAAGAATGCATGGTGACTTTATTCAAACATATAAGATCCTAAGAGGGCTTGACGGGGTGGATGTCGAAATGATTTTGGGCGAGTCACAAAAGGACTCGGCTACTAAATAACAGGTCAATCATTTAGCACTAAAATTTGTAGAAACATCTTCTTTCAGAGGTTAGCAGAACTATCAAATTCTCTGCCCCCAAGGGTGGTGGAGACCAGATCAGTTGATAGATTTAAAGTGAAGATAAATATCTGAAAGATTGAGGAATTGAGGTTCATGGGAACCTGGCACAGGATAAGGAATTTTGTTTAGTTTGGTTAAGAGATATATCATGGAAACAGGCCCTTCGGCCCACTGACCAGCGATCCCTGCAAATTAACACTATCCTAAACACACTAGGGACAATTTACACTTATACCAAGCCAATTAACCTACAAACCTGTATGTCTTAGGTGTATGGGAAGAAATCTAAAATCTTGGAGAAAACCCACGCGGTCACGGGGAGAATGTACAAACTCTGTGCAGACAGCACCCGTAGACGGGATCGAACCCGGGTCTCTGGCGCTACAATAGACAATAGGTGCAGGAGTAGGCCATTCGGCCCTTCGACCCAGCACCGCCATTCTATGTGATCATGGCTGATCATCCCCAATCAGTACCCCGTTCCTGCCTTCTCCCCATATCCCCTGACTCCGCTATTTTTAAGAGCCCTATCTAGCTCTCTCTTGAAAGCATCCAGAGAACCTGCTTCCACCGTCCTCTGAGGCAGAGAATTCCACAGACTCACCACTCTCTGTGAGAAAAAGTGTTTCCTCGTCTCCGTTCTAATGGCCCCTGGTTCTGGACTCCCCCAACATCGGAAACATGTTTCCTGCCTCTAGCATGTCCAAACCCTTAACAATCTTATATGTTTTAATGAGATATCCTCTCATCCTTCTAAACTCCAGAGTGTACAAGCCCAGCTGCTCCATTCTCTCAGCATATGACAGTCCCGCCAACCCGGCAATTAACCTTGTAAACCTACGCTGCACTCCCTCAATAGCAAGAATGTCCTTCCTCAAATTAGGGGACCAAAACTGCACACAATACACCAGGTGTGGTCTCACTAGGGCTCTGTACAACTGCAGAAGGACCTCTTTGCTCCTATATTCGATTCCTCTTGTTATAAAGGCCAACATGCCATTCGCTTTCTTCACTGCCTGCTGTACCTGCATGCTTACTTTCATAGACTGATGTACAAGGACCCCCAGATCCCGTTGTACTTCCCCTTTTCCCAATTTGACGCCATTTAGATGGTAATCTGCCTTCCTGTTTTTGCTACCAAAGTGGATAACTTCACATTTATCCGCATTAAACTTCATCTGCCATGCATCTGCCCACTCCCCCAACCTGTCCAAGTCACCCTGCATTCTCGTAGCATCCTCCTCACAGTTCACACTGCCACCCAGCTTTGTGTCATCTGCAAATTTGCTAATGTTACTTTGAACAAACGCTGCTGAGTTTCTCCAGCACTTCCTGTTCCTTGCAAGAATTTTCAATACAGTACCGATTTAAAACCATTTCCCCATACTTCTGCAATAATAAATGTGGAGGTAGATCTGCTTTGACATGTTCATAAGTAATAGGAGCAGAATTAGGGCATTCGGCCCATCAAGTTTACTCCGCCATTCAATCATGGCTGATCTCCTTAGAAATACTATATTTGAATTTCATTGCCCTATCTGGGACACATGACAATAAACTCTCTTGACTTGACTACTTTTCCCTCTCAACTCTGTTCTTCTGCCTTTTACCCGGTACCCCTGACACCTTTACTAATCAAGAATCTGTAAATCTCCGCCTTAAAAATATCCATTGACTTGACCTCCACAGCCATCTGTGGCAATGAATTCCACAGATTCGCCATCCTTCTTCTCTCTTTTCTAAAGGTACGTCCTTTTATTCCGAGGCTATTCCCTCTAGTCCTAGACTCTCCCACTAGTGGAAACCTCCTCTCCACATCCACTCTATCCAGGCCTTTCACTGTTCGGTAAGTTTCAATGAGGTTCACCGTTATACTCCAGCGAGTAGAGGCCCGGTGCGGTCCGAAACGCTCACCATATGTGAACACACACACTCCTGGGATCATTATTGTCGTAAAATGGCGCACAGGAACGGATAGAATTCTGGTGCAGGAACATCAGCCCTTCACAGCTGCTTTGCTGAAATGAATGGATGTGACGAGAGCTTTGAGAACTGCAGTGCAGGGAAACTGCACCATGTCAGAAATGTTGGAACAGCACACTGCATTGTGCAGGAATCCAAAGGAAACGTGGAGCCTCGGCATGAAGTCTAATCTCTCACAGATATAAACACAACAAGAATGGCAGCAGCACGTGCCAAGGCACCTTAATAAAGTCAAAATCTCAGCAACGTCACTGACTTGGCAGAACTCCTGGTGTTCAAACACACTTTATCAAAACCTCCAAATGCTGTAATACTGATTAGAAGAAGTGGAATAATTCTGTCGGTTAGTTTTTGGTGGTCAACCAAAATTTAACAGAAATCTAATCTCCTGCCAATAATTTTGTTGTGAGGAGCTGCACTGTGTGAAGTAATTGAAACTTTGTGTGTCAGTTCTTAAAGTCAGTCGAACAGCACCAAAACAGGCACTTCAGTTCAAGCCTTCCATGCCAACCAATGTGCCCCATCTAAGCTAGTCCCATTTGCCCATGTCCCTTTAAACCTTCTCCAATCCCAGTGCCTGTCCACGTGTCTTCTAAATGTTATTATACCTGCCACACCTATTTCCTCTGGCAGCTCGTTCCATATACCCACCAGCCTCTGTGTGGGAAAAATACTGCTTTCAGGCTCCTATTAAATCTTTCCCATCTCGCCTAATTTTACATATTTATTGGGTCTCCCCTCAACATCTGATGTTCGAGAGAAAACGGTCCGTTTGTCCAGCTTCCCTTTGTAACTCGTACCCCTCTAATTCAGACAGCATTCTGGTAAACCTCTTCTGCACCCTCTCCAAAGCCTCTGCTTCCTTCCTGTCAGGCGGTGACCAGGACACGGCACAGTGGCGCAGCGGTAGAGTTGCTGCCTTACAGCGCCAGAGACCCGGGTTCGATCCTGACTACGAGTGCTGTTTGTATGGAGTGTGTACGTTCTCTCTGTGACCTGCGCGGGTTTTCTCCAGGAGCTCAGGTTTCCTCCCACACTCCAAAGACGAACAGGTTTGTCGGTTAATTGGCTTGGGAAAGTAGTAAATTGTCCCTAGTAATTGTTGGATAGTGTTAGTATGCAGGGATTACTGGTCGGCGTGGACTCGGTGAGCCGAAGGGCCTGTTTCTGCACTGTATCTCTAAACTAAACTAAACTGCATGCAATACTGCAAATGTAGCCAAGCCAAAGACCGATAGAGCTGAACACGTTTGAGAAATTATTTCAGGCACTTATGGATATGTTTATTTCTTGCGCAGTTATCAGTGACATGTGGATATCTTTATTTTTGTTCACGTTGGTAGTCTTGCATCAAGTCGCTCCGTTTCTCTTCCATCTTTTATCCCCAACAGTTTACATTGGCATTCTTCACATTGGTATTTCTCCTCTTCGTGCCTATTCCTCTGCCTTCATCATGGCTTGAATTGTGACACTAAGCTTCCCTACTATTTTACTCTGACGTTGTTCCGTATCTGCCTGACCAGTTTTGGATAGCTTACTCGATCAAACTGTGCTTTGCTGTGTTGGCAGGAAGTTCCCTTGCAAATCTGTTCACAGTGTAGACCAGAAATCTATACATGGTATTCCTAAATGCCTGATGCTGTTTCCACAGTAGGACAGTGATTTTACCAACCAAACAAAAATAGATTTTAGTGGAGGAGGAGAGTTAAGGAGGTAAATGCAACTTGGAAAATTGTCTTTCTAAATTGTGAATGTTTTGAACGGTCCATGATAGCTGGCTCTCTGTGCAATCTTTGCCACTTTGGATTTGAGCCAAGCTACAAATTTCCATTCCCCTTCTGCCTGCTGTGATTGCCTTGGTTACCCATTTCATACAGACGTGGGTAACATTGTACCAGCTCACGTACTTGCTCTCAGTCATTTCTTCGACATGATAACGTCTCATTGCATACGATTCCGTGCTTATTCGATGCAACTGATGCAAGTACAACATCGTGACTGATGGGAACTGGAGACTGTGCGACGCAAGGCCAACCTTTAATTGGATTTGTCCGAGCTGCTCTTTCACAAACGCTATCGTACATTGTTGAACAAAGCCTGGATGATTATTCTCCCTTGTGCCTGATCTGCTCTTTTTGGAGTTGGGCCAAGCCACATAAGATTCTTCTTTCTGTTAGACCACATCGCCTTAGTGATGTATTGTATGATGAACGGGAAGTGCTCCATACACAATGTGTTTCAGCCCACGATGGTCATACCACATGAGAGTTAGCACACATATGGCCCAAGAAATTTGAAACATATGTGGTCTACTCTTCTCCCCGCTGCAAGTCTGCTGAATCTGCTCTCCCCCGACCTTGCTTCATTGCAAGAGTCAGCAAGAAATGCTGGGGCAACTCGGTGGCGCAGCGCCAGAGACCCGAGTTCGATCCTGACTATGGGTGCTGTCTGTACAGAATTTGTACATTCTGTCTGTGACCGCATGGGTTTTCCCTGGGTGCTTCAGTTTCCTCCCACACTCCAAAGACGTGCAGGTTTGTAGGTTAATTTGGCTTCTGTAAAAATTGTAAACTATCTCTGGTGTGTGTGTAGGATAGTGTTAGTGTGCGGGGATCGTTGGATGGACTCGAGGACTCGATGGGCCAAAGGGCCTGTTTCCGCACTGTGTCTCCAAACTAAACTAAACTCCAAGGACGTACAGGTTTGTAGGTTAATTTGGCTTTGGGAAAAATTGTAAATTGTCCCCAGTATGTAGGATGGTGCTAATGTACAGGAATGGCTGGTCGGCACGGACTCAAAGGGCTGAAGTGCCTGCTTCCACGCCGTATCCCAAAAGAAAAGTAAACAAAATCAGCATTATATTCCGTCAAACCAACAGACTAACATTACAGAATACAAAATACCATGATTTTGTCGGTACATATTTATCGATTTACCGGGATGTCTCTTGAGCAAAACACAAAGTGCTTGAGTAACTCAGGTCAGGCAGCATCTGTGGAGGGAATGGACAGAGGGCGTTCAAGTTGGGACCCAGATGATTCTGCTCAAGCTAGTTTAGAAAATTTAAAAAAATTATCAACGCGGGCCTGGATTTTTCTTGTATTATAGATTTTCAAAAAGTGCTACGATGGTTAAAATGTTCCCCTTTTTTGCTTAATTTGATGGTTTAAAGTAACCACAAAGGCAACAGATGAATCTGATGGAGCATCAGTACACTAAGTTGTTTTTCTAATGAATAATACTCTTCAGGAATGATCTTTCACACTAGAAATATGATGTGGTACAACTTTTGCTAGACCTTGGATGTGGTCAGCTATCAGACCAAATGGGCTATGTTTTCAACTCACTTATGTTGATGTACTAGCGTGTGAAATATTTCTGCTGTGCTCCTCAATAAACTCGTCTTTAGTTACAGTGTCACCCACCATAGGGTGAATGCAGTCTTTTGCCCAGATTAGTGGAAGCAAGAATCAGGACATAGGTTAAAGGTGAGAGGGGCAAGACTGGGAGGAGGGGGACATTTTCCTCTCGGAGGGTGGTGGGTATATAGAACGAGCTGCCAGAGGAGGTAGAGACAGGTACTATAAACAGGAGTTAAAAGACACTTGGACAGGTACTTGGATGGGAAATGTTCAGAGGTATATGCGCCAAACGTGGGCAAATGCAACTAGCTCAGGGGCAGGTTGATCAACATGGACAAGTTGGACCGAAGGGCCTGCTTCCGTGTGCCATGACTGACTCTGTAATTATTCATCATGTTTTTGACTGCCACATTTTCCCACGAATACTTAATTATGCATTTAGCCATGCCTAGTAGGCTACGGTTTCAGCTGTTCAAAAGTGTCACGACCATATATCACTCCAATTAGCTGCCTCTTGCTGTGTGCATCACTGCTCACGATTACCAGTCACCATCTGAGCTGTGCAAAATTGTAATGCAGCCTTGTATTCTAATGTTCCTTACCAATGGGTTCTTATAACTCACCCGTTCATCTACTCTGCAACCCATGTCCAATTTAACACCTCACTAATGCTCCCAATATCTGCAATTGGCCACAACTGTTGTTAATTAGTTGACATCTGCCTTCTGCATACACTGCAAACCAGCATCTTCAGTTCCCGGTTTATCCAGATTCATCCGCCTGCTACACGAGCTGTATAATGCCCCTTTCATCTCATCGATGTAACCTTAAATCATGCACCATCATGTTTCTTCCCCCCTCTAGTTTCCCTTTCTCTCCCCTCCCCACGTTAAATTAGTCACTCGCACAGATCACTCTTTCTTCCCTCCCCTACATTGGCTCCACTACTCTCACCCCTCCCCTGTCCCTTCTTCTCCCCCTTTCCCTCTCTCCCTCACCCTCTTTCCGTTCTCTCTCCCCTTTCACCTCTCCCTTCACTATTCCTCTCCCTCCCTTCACTGTTCCTCTCTCTCCCCCTTTTCTCTCCTTTTGTCCCTCCATTGCATTCTCCACCTCCGTCTTTCCCCCTCCCACTTTTCTCCCTCTCCCCCACACCCTCTCTCCCTTTTCTCTCTCCCTCCTTTCTCGTTTCCTCCCCATCCCTCTCCCCTCCCTCCCTCATCTGCCCTCCCTCTTTATCTGTCCCCCTTCTCCTCCCTCCCTCTCCCCCTCCTTCCCCCATCTTCTCTCCCTCAACCTCATCCTCTCTTTCCCCTCCCTCTCTGTCCCCCTCCCCTCCCTCCTCCTTCCCCTCTCTTTGCTCTCTCCCTCCCTTCTCTCTTCCCCTCCTTCTCCCTCCCTCATCCTCTCACCCCCTCCCCTCCCTCTCCCCCTCCTTCTCTGTCCCCTCCCTCCTTCCCCTCTTTTCTCTCTCCCCCCTCCTCCTCTTTTCGCCCTCTCCCTCCCTCTTCCCCCCCCCTCTTCTCTCTCTCCCTCCCTCTCTTTTCTCTCCCTCCCCATCTTCTCTCTCCCCCTCCCCTATTTTCTCTCTCTTCCCTCTCTCCCTCTTCTCCCCCACTCCCCTCTCCATATCCCCCTTCTCTCTCTCTCTGTCCCCCCTTCTCCTCCTCCTTCTCCCTCTCCCTCCCTCCCTCTCTCTTCCCCTCTCTTTTCTCTCCCTCCCTCACTCCCCTCTCCCTATCCCCCTTCTCTCTCTCTCTGTCCCCCTCCTCCTCCTCCTCTCTCTCTCTCTCCCTCCCTCTCTCTTCCCCTCTCTTTTCTCTCCCTCCCTCACTCCCCTCTCCCTATCCCCCCCCCCCCCCCCCCCCCCCCCTTCTCTCTCTCCCTCCCTCCCTCTCTCCATCTTCTCTCTCCCTCCCTCACTCCCCTCTCCCTATCCCCCCTCTCTCTCCCTCGCTCTCTTTTCTCCCTCCCTCTCTCCATCTTCTCTCTCCCCCCTCACTCCCCTCTCCCTATTCCCCTTCTCTCCCTCCCTCTCTCTCTCCCTCCCTCACTCCCCTCTCCCTATCCCCCCTCTCCCTATCCCCCCTCTCTCTCTTTTCTCCCTCCCTCTCTCCATCTTCTCTCTCCCCCCTCACTCCCCTCTCCCTATTCCCCTTCTCTCCCTCCCTCTCTCTCTCTCCCTCCCTCACTCCCCGGCGGCGGGGGGCAGACAGACAGACAGACAGACAGACAGACAGACAGACAGACAGACACAGACAGACCGGTCGGATGTCGGTGCTGTGGGCGGGAGGCCTGACGCTGCTGGTGCTGGTGCTGAGCGTGACGCTGTGGCTGCTGCCGGCGGCGAGGCGGTGGGGAGCGCGGGCGGGCCGGGCCTCGGTGGCGGCTCTGGTCACCCTGGTAACGGCGCGGCCTAGGCCCAGGTCCAGGCCTGTGGGGCCCCAAAACCTCAAACTAACCCTCTAACCACCTGTCCAGGTGCCCTTTACCTGTTGTTATAAGTCTTAAACTAGGTATAAAATAATAAGAAAAGAAAGACAACATTTCTCTAGCTCAACAACCCCCCCAGGTTTAGCTACTCCAGCATGTTGTGTATCTCAGGTACACAAAAATGCTGGAGAAACTCAGCGGGTGCAGCAGCATCTATGGAGCGAAGGAGATAGGTAACGTTTCGGGCCGAAACCCTTCTTCAGACCATAGATGCTGCTGCACCCACTGAGTTTCTCCAGCATTTTTGTCTACCTTCGATTTTCCAGCATCTGCAGTTCCTTCTTAAACATGTTGTGTATCTCTGCTGGAATAACTCAGTGGGTCAAGCAGCATCTCTGGAGAACATGGATGGATAGGTGATGTTTCGGGTCAGGACCCTTCTTCTGGCCTGATCTGGAAAGAAGGGTTTCGGCCTGAAACGTTGCCCATTTCCTTCGCTCCATAGATGCTGCTGCACCCGCTGAGTTTCTCCAGCATTTTTGTGAACCCTCTAACCACCATCCCTCTGCAAAAACATTCCGGAACCCCCTGCTCCAAACACCAAAGATGCTGCAAAAAAAAAAAACTGGGGTTGTTGAGCTAGAGAAATATTGTCTTTCTTTTCTTATTATTTTATACCTAGTTTAAGACTTATAACAACAGGTAAAGGGCACCTGGACAGGTGCATGGGTAGGAAAGGTTTAGAAGAAAGGGCAGTAGTGGTTACATGGTTACATCCTTTAGTAGTTATGCCTTCTTTCCTGCTGCTGAAATGTGGGGGATGAAACCACAGATGCTGGTTTACACCGAAGATAGACACAAAATGCTGGAGTAACTCAGTGGGACAGGCAGCATCTCTGGAGAGAAGGAATGGGTGATATTTCGGGGTCAGGTCCCTTAGAGGTTTAGAAGAATATATGAGCCAAACGCTAAGATAGACACAAAGCGCTGGTGTTTGAAGAAGGGTCCTGTTCTGAAACATCACCCAATCCTTCTCTCCAGAGATACTGCATGTCCACTGAGTTACTCCAGCATTTTGTGTATCTCTGGTCAAGCAGCATCTCTGGAGAACATGGATAGGTGATGTTTCGGGTCAGGACCCTTCTTCTGACCTGATCTGAAATGTCACCCATCCCTTTTCTCTCGAGATGTTGCCTGACCCACTGAGTTACTCCAGCACTTTGTGTATTTTCTGTGGTATAGACCTGCATCTGCAGTTCTTTGTTTCTACATAGGCCAAACGCAGGCAGGTGGGACTAATGTAGATGGGGCATATTGGTCGGCAGGGGCAAGTTGGGCCGAAGGGCTTGTTTCCGTGCTGTATGACTAAGTCCAACTAATGTCCATCGATGTGTATTCTCCACCAGCCTGATTTCACCCTTCCTCACTGATCCCTTCTATCAACTTAACTATTTACTCTCTTTCTCTTTAATTTGTTTATCTGCTTTAATTTGTTTATCTACTTTCCTCTGAAGTGTAAAAGCACAGCTGGTTTGTGCCACAACAAATCCCTCTAATAATCTCCTCTCTGCTGAAAGTAAAGGACAAAATGCTGGAATAACTCAGCCGGTCAGGCAGCATCTATGGAGGGGATAGGTAGGCGAGGTTTTGTGTTGAGACCCTTCTTAAGACACGTCTTCTTCCGTGTGTCTCCTCCTCTTACGGGTTGCCCTAACCAAATGAATAAAGCTAGTCATTCCTTTCTTTCCGGGGGGGGGACGATGTATAAACACTGCTGTAATTTCTACATGGTAAAACCAAAATGTATAAAAATGGCCTTTAATAAAATCTGACAATGTGCACTTTAACCACATGTGATTTTTTTCTATTACAAATCTCAAATTGTGGAGTACAGAGGCAAATAAATAAATGATGGGTCTTTGTCCCAAACATTATGGAGGGCACTGTACTTGTTTCAACTATTTGTTTGCCAATGAGGAGAATGTTCATCTTGAATACCATATTGAATTAATTGGATATTATATTTAGGCTTAAATTTAGTTTTGGTTTCAACCATAAGATAGATACAAAGCTGTTTCAATGTATTAAGCTTGTATAAACAAAGAAGGCCTCCTATCATGTTTTGCTTTTTTAAAATTATTATCAACTCATTTTCTTCCTGCTTCAAATGTCAAAGTTAACCACAAACTTGGGTCAATCATTTAAAAGTAAATACTCTGCATCACAACAGTTCAGGAAAGATTCAAATCGTGACACGCACGCAGTTGTTTTTTGGGACTGTAATGTGACAAAGGTCTGTTCAAGGATGTGAGTCAAACATTTTAAAAATCATTGCAATCTCGCAAGCTCGTTAGTCAAGGAAACAATCCAAGTTGTCAGGCACTAATGAATGCCTCTTTATTTTTGGCCAGGAGAAAATTAAATTCATCGTTCACAAACATTTTACCATTGAGTAGCGAAGGATATTGATTTGATTATGATGTCTCGAATGGAACAGCTTTTGAATACACTTGCACATTTCAGTGCTGGAATGGGGCAAGTTAGACTAGGTCGCATTTTATCTTAAATAAAGATCCTCATGCATTAATATCAAGCCTCACCATTTTCTTAAATCTCAGTCCTGATATAGTTTTTGATTTTGTGAGAGTAATGTTCGGACCACAGCAACAACTATTTTGAGGTGCAGTGTGTGTGTCTATTCCACATTTCTGTTTAATGGAAAAGTGTAGTTCTCTATATGCTTGTTGACTCTGATGAATCATATTAGTACCATGCGACAAACCACATTAGATCTCTGATCCAGTCTATCATTGTATATCAGACAGCTCCGATCAACATATTTTGCTTGGGCAGCTTACAACCCAGCGATATGGATATTGACTTCTCTTACTTCAAGTAACCCTTGCTTTCCCTCTCTCCATCCCTCTCCCACCCTAGTTTTCTGACTGGTTTGACTGTCCACCTGATTAAATTTTATCTTTTTATCCCTCGTTGTCATCTTCTCCGAGCTAACAATGATCTATTCTACATTTCCCTTGAACTTCGTGCCCTTGGACACCTTACCCTTCCATATCTCTGTGCCTCCCTCTCCCCTGACTGTGTCTGAGGAAGGGTCTCGACCTGAAAGGTCACCCATTCCGTCTATCCAGAGATGCTGCCTGTCCCGCTGAGTTACCCCAGCATTTTGTGTCTATCTGCAATGTAAACCAGCATCTGCAGTTCCTTCCGACACAGCTCTGATGTACAACTCTCTGCCATATGGGCCCAGTCATATCTTTGTGATTAGTTTGTGTTCACAATCTTGTCGCTGTTTGTGTACAAACTGCTGTTTGAAAAATACATTGAGGACTCAGTGGGCTGAATGGTCTATTTTTCCGTGTTTAACAGTACGTTGTGTTTGGGTTTTACATTCAATTATATTCTATGATTGGTATAAAATGTAAGTAATTTTCTTTCTATGCATTTCTCTACTTCAGCTGCCATCTTTATTGCTCTGGTATTTAAATGTATATCTACCTTCTGAATTATTTCAGAATGATTGTGAACAATAGTTGTTGTTCAGTTTGTTACTCATCTACTCTAACGGCTCTGTGTCAGAACGCTATCTCATCTAACTTGCATAGAATAATACCGTTCAGACACAGGCACTGTGGCCCCAACAGTCCATGATATCATTTATGCTTCACTTATGCCTCCTATCGTTCTCCATTCAGCTATGAACTTTGTTTATTTTACTTTGGAGATACAGCATGGAAACAGGCCCTTCGAGGCCACCGAGTCGTCGCCAACCATCAATCTCCCATTCGCACTAGTTCTCTGTTATCCCACTTTCACATCCACTCCCTACACACCAGGGGGACAATTTTACAATTAACTTTGGGATGTGGGAGGAAACCCACGCGGTCACAGGGAGAAAGTACAAACTCCTCACAGACAGCACCCGAGGTCAGGATCGAACCCAGGTCTCTGGCGCTGTGAGGCAGCGACTCTACCAGCTGCACCACCGTGTTGCCCTTGTTCTCCCTCATGCTTATCTACATTTGTTTTAATTTGTCATTACTCACTTATTAACATAACTTAAAAGTGTAACATCAAATGTATAACACAAAAGATTTCAAGATACGATGAAGCCACACTTTGCGATTGCTAACTATCTCATTCCAACAACGTTATGTGTCACAATCTTTTCCCATATGTCTCTTTGATGTGGTATTTTAGCATTTGTGGGTTAGGTTATAGCTGAAATGCTTACTAAAGCTGATCTAGGAAATAACAGTAGCACGTGTTAAACAGGCTTTTATCATCTTTTGGATTCGTATTTTACAACACTTCAAAGTTCAGCTTGAAGTGTGGCTTGATGATGCATTACTTGTGCTCATCTAGTGCCAAGAAGCAATGAAGAGTCCCACATAGTTAAATGCAATGATATATATGTGCAGTGAGGAGGAACATATTATCTTCGGGGCATTGCACTAACCAAATTGCAATTTCATTGTATGTTGTACAATTTAACAAATTATAGGCTTTCTTACTGGTTGTCAACATTTCTAAGTTGGTTATATCTCGAAAGCTTCAGGTTAGCTGAAAAATAAACTATCTGTTCTTCAACTAATGAACCTTTCAATCTTCTGTGTTATCATGTCCGAGTTAAATAGTTATATCTTCAGCCACCATTAAAGAGTGACAGGTTAGCTGAAATATCAATTATCTTTCCTTCAACTGATGAACCTTTCAATCTTCTGTTTTATCATGTCTGCAAATAAATATATTAAGAATAAGGCCATTAATAAAGTTGCAGCATTGTAATTTTTTTTTTTGTGTGTTACAGAGCTCCCTTTACGACCCCTACGAGTCGGAAAATTATGAGCTACTAGAAGTCTCGGAGAGAGGAATCGAAGAGGTCGCAGCATTCTGTCACATGCTGGATGTGTAATTACTTTTTATTATCAAGACATTCCACTTTGTTAACCTTGAGTAGTACAGCAGGCTTTGTGCTTGTGCAATAATGTTTGTGTTATCTCTTAATTGTGTAGAAACGTCTAAAGAACAAACACAGTTTGGATGTGATGATTAAAGGTTCTTTATTTTTCATCTTGGAAGTATCCTTGTGATTGAGGCAGTGCAGCGTAGGTTCACGAGATTGATCCCTGGGATGGCGGGACTGTCATATGAGGAAATATTGAAAAGACTAGGCTTGTATTCACTGGAGTTTAGAAGGATGAGGGGGCATCTTATAGAAACATATAAAATTATAAAAGGACTGGACAAGCTAGATGCAGGAAATTTTTTCCCAATGTTGGGCGAGTCCAGAACCAGGGGCCACAGTCTTAGAATATAGGGGAGGCCATTTAAGACTGTGAATTTAAGAGAGTTGTGAATTTATGTAATTCCCTGCCACAGAGGGCAGTGGAGGCCAAGTCACTGGATGGATTTAAGAGAGAGTTAGATAGAGCTCTAGGGGCTAGTGGAGTCAAGGGATATGGGGAGAAGGCAGGCACGGGTTATTGATAGGGGACGATCAGCCATGATCAAAATGAATGGCGGTGCTGGCTCGAAGGGCCGAATGGCCTCCTCCTGCACCTATTTTATATGTTTATATGTTTCTATTAGAGTGATACAGCACAGAAATAGGCCATTCAGCCCAACTTGGCCCATGCCGACCAAGGGGTCCAATCAACGCTAATCCCGCATTTGGCCCATATCCCTGGGGTTAAGAGGGTAAAAAAAATTGATCAACCATGATGGTGTAGACTTGATGGGCTGAATGGCCCACTTCTTCTCCCATATGTTATGGTCTTTTGGAAAGGTAGTGGCCTCAAATGGGATAAATTAGAAATCAGGTTTGTTTGAAGCTGCATGGCAGAAGAAAAGGTAGGGAGATGAATAGGGATGTTTGTGGTAGAGTGGAGACCAAGGAAAAATGAAGAGAATAAGTGACTAGGTGCTAGCCAAGAGAGGTGTGTTAATTTTCAATGTTTATAATCAATTTAGGTTATAAAGCAGTCTCTGCAGTTTGATAGCATGCATCTCTCAATGTCCAAGCCCACACATGAGAAACAAAGAACTGCAGATGCTAGTTTTTACCAAAGATAGACACCATGTGCTGGAGTAACTCAGCGGGTCAGGCAGCATCACTGGAGAAAAAGGATGGGTGATGTTTTGGGTTGGGATCCTTCTTCGGTCTGAAGAAGGGTCCCAACCTGAAACTGCGTCCATCCTTTTTCACCAGAGATGCCGCCTGACCCGCTGAGTTACTCCAGCACTCGGTGTCCATCCCACACATGAGGAATTCTGGGAATTATTGTGGAATGATGGCACTTATTGCCATTACAGGCACTGCCAATGTTCCCTTGGAACTAATTGGAAATTGATCTTTTCACCAAATGGAAGCTCATAGATGTTATAAATGACATCTTGCCTGTGAGATATAATCAATATGATGACGTGAGATCTCTTGGGGAAAGTCAGCGGAGTTCAGTGTAAAATTGGTCACTATTTTTCCTCTCTATTAGGATTCGAGGTAGCTACACGTGTGAAAGCGGGGATAACGTGGGCTTAATCTGGAGTCCAGTTGTCATCCGGAATGACCAACATGGAGATGGTATCAGTGTGAAGGTTACCGTGTCAGCTGCCAGTCTTTCGGAGCCACTTACGTTCACGTGTGATGGTGAGTTTCAGATTTAGCTAATCCGTTGTTTCGAAAAGGGAGGCTGCACGGTGGCGCAGCAGTAGAGTTGCTGCCTTACAGCGCTTACAGGACCAGAGACCCCGGTTCGATCCTGGCTAAAGGGTGCTTGTGTGTACTGAGCTCGTACGTTCTCCCCGTGACTTGCGTGTCGAGAGCTTCGGTTTTCTCTCGTACTCCCAAGACGTACAGGTCTGTAGGTTAATTGGCTTGGTATATATGTAAAAAGTGTCCCCAATATAGGATAGGGTTCGTGTGCAGTGATCACTGGTCGGTACGGACTCGTTGGGCCACAGGGCCTGTTTCCGTGCTGTATCTCAAAACTAAACTAAGCTAAAAAAACATTTGATGGACGAGACAAGGATTATGTACTGGAGACTAAGTCCCAACCCAAAATGTCGCCTTTCCATTCCCTCCACAGATGCTGTCTAACCTGCTGAGTTCCTCCAGCACTTTGTGTTTTGATCATGATTTCAGCATCTGCAGTTCCATGTGGCTCCATCATATTGACAGCTTTAGGCTGTTATTCATATCCCATGAGTTGGATTAAATAATGTTAGGTGTGGACTGCTCTCTGGTTGTTGGATTATCCTACCACAACCAGAGAGCAGTTCTGAACTACTATCT
This sequence comes from Malacoraja senta, assembly GCA_038087875.1. Classification (NCBI taxonomy): domain Eukaryota; kingdom Metazoa; phylum Chordata; class Chondrichthyes; order Rajiformes; family Rajidae; genus Malacoraja; species Malacoraja senta. Next base: position 5,084,042 of record CM075981.1, on the reverse strand, counting down.
ATCTCATTGGTGACCCATGGACAATCCTTGTTTGGACTTTGCTGGCTTTACCTTGCACCAAACATTATTCCCTTATCATGTGTCTATACACTGTAAATGGGTTGATTGTAACCAAGTATTGTCTTTCCGCTGACTGGATCGCACGCAACAAAAGTTTTTCACTGTACCTCGGTACACGTGACAATAAACTAAACTGTAACATGTTAACTCAGAGTTTTGCTCAAGTGTTACTCACAGTTTAATTTAGCTAAGCCATTTTACTATTTGTTTCTACTATTTGGAAGACAGTAAATGAGCTCACTGTTGTGTGCATTCTTGTCCAGTTCAATAAAATGTCAGCAAAATCCTTTTCCTTGGTTAAGTGACTAAACTTTTATTGAACTTTTCTTCCCACCCTACTTCCTGTAAGGACTTCATCCTCTACTCCCAATTCCTCTGTCTACGCCGCATCTGCACCCGGGATGAGGTGTTCCATACCAGGGCGTCGGAGATGTCCTCATTCTTTAGGGAACGGGGGTTCCCCTCCGCTACCATAGATGAGGCTCTCAACAGGGTCTCTTCTATATCCCGCAGCTCCGCTCTTACTCCCCATTCCACACTTGTAACAAGGACAGAGACCCCCTTGTCCTCACCTTCCACCCCATCAGCCATTGCATACAACATATAGTCCTCCGACATTTTCGCCACTTCCAACGGGATCCTACCACTGGCCACATCTTCCCATCACTTTCTGATTTCCATAGAGACCATTCCCTCCGTAACTCCCTGATCAATTCGTCCCTTCCCACCCAAACCACCCCTCCCCAGGTACTTTCCCCTGCAACCGCAGGAAATGCTACCCATGTCGCTTTACCTCCCCCCTCGACTCCATCCAAGGTACCAAGCAGTTTTTCCACGTGAGGCAGAGGTTCACCTGCACCTCTTTCAACCTCATCTACTGCATCCGCTGTTCCAGGTGTCAACTTCTCTACATCGGCGAGACCAAGCGCAGGCTCGGCGATCACTTCGCTTAACACCTCTGCTCAATTCGTACTAACCAACCTGATCTCCCGGTTGCTCAGCACTTCAACTCCCCCTCCTATTCCCAATCTGATCTCTCTGTCCTGGGCCTCCTTCATTGCCAGCGCAAATTGGAGGAGCAGCACCTCAATATTTCGCTTGGGTAGTTTACACCCCAGCGGTATGAACATTGACTTCTCTAATTTTAGATAGTCCTTGCTTTCTCCCTCCTTCCCCTCCCCCTTTCCAGCTCTCCCACAAAGCCTACTGTCTCTGCCTCTTCCTTTTTCCCGCCCCCCCCCCCCCCCGACATCAGTCTGAAGAAGAGTCTCGGCCCGAAACGTCACCTATTCCTTCTATCCATAGATGCTGCCTCACCCGCTGAGTTTCTCCAGCATTTTTTGTCTACTTTAAACTTTTATTGATGAGATATCCGGTCATTGTTTTTTCCACATTGAACACTTGTCTTGTGATTCACTAGACATTCAATCCATTGCATCAATAATTTTTAGCCACTGATGTTAAATCTGTCCTTTTTAATAGATTTATGTCATTCTGCATTGACGCAATGGCTATTATTTGTTGTTAACTTCCTAATTAACCGCTGAATAAAGTTGGCTTGCTGAGCCTTTTCAGAGCCAACCACTTGGTGAGTTTGGAATCATCAACAGGATGAAACCAGCAGAGTTCATTCACTGCATCAGAATAATAGGACGCATCTTTCGAGGAGGAATTTCTTTAATCTGAGGCTGGGTAACCTGTGGAGTTCAGTGCCACAGGCGGCTGTGGAGGCCAAGTCATTGGGTATTTTAAAACCGGAGAATGATGGATTCTTGATTAGTAAGTGTGTCGAAGGTTGTGGGGAGAAGGCAGGAGAATGGGGTTGAGAGGGAAAGATAAGTCAGCCATGATTGAATGGTGGAATAGACTCGATGAGCCAAATGGCTCAATTCTGCACCTATGACTTTTGAAGAACATTAATAGGCCACAGTGTATTTACCATGACCCAATAAGGTGGCACGGTGGCACAGCGGTAGAGTTGCTGTCTTACAGCGCCAGAGACCCAGGAATGATCCTGACTCCGGGTGCTTGTCTGTACAGAGTTTGTGCGTTCTCCCCGTGACCTGCATGGCTTTTCTCAGGGATCTCGGGTTTCCTCCCACACACCAAAGACGTACAGGTTTGTATGTTAATTGGCTTGGTATAATTGTAAATTGTCCCCAGTGTGTGTAGGATAGTGTTTGTGTGAGGGGATCGCTGGTTGGCGCGGACTCGGTGGGCCGAACGGCCTGTTTCCACGCTGTATCTCTGAACTAAACTAAACAATGGTTCTGTGGTCATCTTGTTTGAAGCTGTTTTCCAGATTCACACTTGCATGACTTTCAATGCCCTGGATGCCTTTGTGGGATTTGGACTCGTGTCACCAAAATCAATGGCTCAGTAATTAAATCGCTGTGTTCGAATAACCTTATGGAAAAGGTGCCCGGCTCGTTATTGATCTGTCTAATCAGCTGATCTCGACCCGTTTGGAAACATTTGAGCAAAAATATTAACCCATGTATGAGTATTTAATTGGGACAGGTCGGAGTTGTCTCCTGAAACGCTACGTGCTGGGTCCCATCAATTATACCTGCAGTTGAACGGGCATCATCATGCATGGTTTAGAATGGAAGTGGTACACATCGACTGTACACGACATTAAGTCAATCCTTTCAGAAGAGGGAACAATTGGCTGAAAATATTCTCGGTTTTCCCATTTGCATTCATTTTAATTAATCTTTTTGCAAAGAAATTAAAGCATTTTGGTTTGTTTCAAATGATGAGAGATCCGGGCAGTCACCGTGGCGCAGCGGTAAAGTTTACTGTCTTACAGCAAAATGCAACGGCAGAGACCCGGGTTCGATCTCGACTACGGGTGCTGTCTGTATGAAGTTTGTACGTTCTCCCTGTGATCTGCGTGGGTTTTCTCCGAGATTTTCGGTTTCCTCCCACACTCCAAAGACGTACGGGTTTGTAGGTTAATTGGCTTGATTAAGTGGCTTGATAAAAATTGTCCAAATTGTCCAGTGCTGAGTGATGCTCTCTCTACCTAGAGCTTTTCAGCGTTCTACATCCAGATCCAGGTCCAGATAATGAAGACCTCAGTACCATTTTTATGTTAGTTTAGAGATACAGCATTGAAACAGCCCCATCTATCACCCGTTATACTAGTTAATTATCCCATTTACTCATCCACTCCGCACACACCAGGGGCAATTTACAGAGGTCAATTAACCTGCAAACCCGCTCATCTTTGGGATGTGGGAGGAAACCGGAGCACGCGGAGGAAACTCATGTGGTCACAGGGAGAACGTACAAACTCCAGATGGGCAGAACCAAGGTCAGGATTGAATCCGGGTCTCTAGCGCTGTGAGACTGAAGCTCTACCAGCTGCGCCATTGTTCCGCCCTAGGCAAACGTGGTCTCCTTGACTAACATGGCATTGATCACCCCTAAATATTCTCTTCCCCACCACGGGTTCATCATCACAGCAGTGTGTACCATCTACAAAATATAAACAATAAGATACCCACAAAGTGCTGGAGTAACTCAGCGGGTCAGGCAGGATCTCTGGAGCAACAGGGTGGGCGACGTTTCAGCTCGGGACCCTTCGTCTAGGTACCGACACGAAACATCCCCCATCCATCTGCAGAAAAACTAGATTAGCTTCTGAAAGTAGACGAAAAAATGAAAGGAGTGAATTTATGACTTTATTGAATTTAGAAGGAAAATTAACGTGTAGTTATCAAGTCAAATGCTTTTTTGCATGTCAGGAATTCACATATACCTTCCTAAACTAATTCATAAACATTGCTACAGCACACTGCCCACCGAGATAGGATTGCACCTTTGTCATGCGGATGCATTGGATTAATGTGTGGCTCTTTTATAATACAAAGTCCATTCTACTTTAAAGGTTGACAGTTCACTCTCTGCTATTTGTGTTTCTCAAATTGCCAATTCGTGCTCGCGTGGTTCAATAATGTAAACTCTTCATTTTTCATATCTGCGAAGCTGGAAATTAATGATGATGCTGCTGGACCTTAAATTGATTTTTTTTTAAATCTCAGTTAAGGGTTTTTATTTTAAAAAGCTGACATCTACAAACCTAAATAACTGTGCAGATGTGACCTTGGGTAAATGCCCCTTGGAGATATTTTGGTTTCCTGATGCAGGAGTTTTTGCAGAGGTTGAACTTGTACCTGTTTCTCCCCTCCCCCTCCACATACATTCCTTTCTCCAACTTCACAATTCGCACCTCTTCAGCATTTTTGTCTCACACCTTCTACCTTTTCAGCTCCGGCCTTTGTCCACCATCGACTAGTCAAAAAGCCCCCCTCACCCATATTCCCCCATCACTTGCCAGGCTTTGTCCTGCCCCCCTCCTCTCTTCCAGCTTTCTTTCTTTCACCGCACCCCCCCCCCCCCACCCCCCCCAACATCCCACCACCTCCCCCAACAATGAAGAAAGGTCCCGACCTGAAACATCACCTATCCATGTTTAAGAAGGAACTGCTGGAAAATCGAAGGTAGACAGAAATGCTGGAGAAACCCAGCGGGTGAGGCAGCATCTACGGAGCGAAGGAAATAGGCAACGTTTCGGGCCGAAACTCTTCTTCAGGAAAGCAGACTATTATCTAAATGGTGGCCGACTAGGAAAAGGGGAGATGCAGCGAGACCTGGGTGTCATGGTACACCGGTCATTGAAAGTAGGCATGCAGGTGCAGCAGGCAGTGAAGAAAGCGAATGGTATGTTAGCTTTCATAGCAAAAGGATTTGAGTATAGGAGCAGGGAGGTTCTACTGCAGTTGTACAGGGTCTTGGTGAGACCACACATGGAGTATTGCGTACAGTTTTGGTCTCCAAATCTGAGGAAGGACATTATTGCCATAGAGGGAGTGCAGAGAAGGTTCACCAGACTGATTTCTGGGATGTCAGGACTGTCTTATGAAGAAAGACTGGATAGACTTGGTTTATACTCTCTAGAATTTAGGAGATTGAGAGGGGATCTTATAGAAACTTACAAAATTCTTAAGGGGTTGGACAGGCTAGATGCAGGAAGATTGCTCCCGATGTTGGGGAAGTCCAGGACAAGGGGTCACAGCTTAAGGATAAGGGGGAAATCCTTTAAAACCGAGATGAGAAGAACTTTTTTCACACAGAGAGTGGTGAATCTCTGGAACTCTCTGCCACAGAGGGTAGTCGAGGCCAGTTCATTGGCTATATTTAAGAGGGAGTTAGATGTGGCCCTTGTGGCTAAAGGGATCAGAGGGTATGGAGAGAAAGCAGGTACGGGATACTGAGTTGGATGATCAGCCATGATCATATTGAATGGCGGTGCAGGCTCGAAGGGCCGAATGGCCTACTCCTGCACCTAATTTCTATGTTTCTATGTTGCCTATTTCCTTCGCTCCATAGATGCTGCATCACCCATCCATGTTCTCCAGAGACCTGTTGAGTTACTCCAGCATTTCGTGTCAGGATTTATCATGCATTTTTTCCATCTCTAGGGTTTCCTGCCTCATTTTTCTTGATGTTGAAACTCTCATTTGTGCTTCTGTTGCCTCTAAATTCTCTTCGCTGGTCTTCGATCTCATCCACGATATGAGCCAGACGCATTAGCATGAAAAACCTACAGTCCTATCTCGGTGGGCAGTGTGTTGTAGCAATGTTAATGAATTACTTTAGGAAGGTATAAGTTAAGTTGATTGTCACGTGTACCGAGGTACAGTGAAAAGCTTTGTTACATGGTAATCAGTCAGCAGAAAGACAATACATGATTACAATCTAGCTGTCCACAGTGTACAGATACATGATAAAGGAATATGAATTCCTGACCTGCAAAAAAGTATATTCCTTGGTAACTGCATGTTATTCTAAATTCAATAAAGTCATAAATTCACTTACTTAAAATTCTTCTGCTTGTGACATAAGTCACCCAACATCATTGTGATCTAGCAATCTGTTAATTTTTAATCATCTTATAATCCCTGCCGTTCAATTAATTCAGTGGCCTCTACAGTCTATGTTTCTTTGCAACTTCACATGTTGGGACATTTTGCAGCCAATTGGTGAAAGAACTAGAGTGAAGATTGTTCAGACGAGTTGTTCATCGGTTGTGACTTTTCCTTTTTTCCCCAGGGGGCTCCACGGTGGACCTGATCATCTATCAAACTCTCTGTTATATTTATGACAATCTCGCAAGCATCAACGTTGACAATTTTATCTTGAAGATCTGCGGACTGGAAGAATTTTTACGAAAGTAAGTTGCTTGCTGCAATTTAGCATGTAAATTACAGTAGCCAATGTTTAGTTTCAAGATACAGCATGGAAACGGGCCCTTCAGCCCACCGAGTCATAGAAACATAAAAACATAGAAAATAGGTGCAGGAGGCCATTCGGCCCTTCGAGCCAACACCGCCATTCATTGTGATCATGGCTGATCGTCCCCTATCAATAACCCGTGCCTGCCTTCTCCCCATATCCCTTGACTCCACTAGCCCCTAGAGCTCTATCTAACTCTCTCTTAAATCCATCCAGTGATTTGGCCTCCACTGCCCTCTGTGGCAGGGAATTCCATAAATTCACAACTCTCTGGGTGAAAACGTTTTTTCTCACCTCAGTCTTAAATGACCTCCCCTTTATTCTAAGACTGTGGCCCCTGGTTCTGGACTCGCCCAACATTGGGAACATTTTTCCTGCATCTAGCTTGTCCAGTCCTTTTATAATTTTATATGTTTCTATAAGATCCCCCCTCATCCTTCTAAACTCCAGTGAATACAAGCCTAGTCTTTTCAATCTTTCCTCATATGACAGTCCCGCCATCCCAGGGATCAATCTCGTGAACCTACGCTGCACTGCCTCAATCACAAGGATGTCCTTCCTCAAATTAGGAGACCAAAACTATACACAATACTCCAGATGTGGTCTCACCAGAGCCCTATACAACTGCAGAAGAACCTCTTTACTCCTATACTGAAATCCTCTTGTTATGAAGGCCAACATTCCATTAGCTTTCTTCACTGCCTGCTGTACCTGCACGCCAACTTTCAGTGACCGGTGTACAAGGACACCCAGGTCTCGCTGTACCTCCCCCTTACCTAACCTAACCCCATTGAGATAATAATCTGCCCCCTTGTTTTTGCCGCCAAAGTGGATATCCTCACATTTATCTATATTATACTGCATCTGCCACGCATCTGCCCACTCACTCAACCTGTCCAGGTCACCCTGCAACCTCCTAACATCCTCTTCACAGTTCACACTGCCACCCATCTTTGTGTCATCCGCAAACTTGCTAGTGTTGCTCCTAATTCCCTCTTCCAAATCATTAATATATATGGTAAACAGTTGCGGCCCCAACACCGAGCCTTGCGGCACTCCACTCGCTGCAGATCATTGATCATTCATTGCATCCACTGCCTACACACTCGAGGCAAATTTACAGGAACTAATTAACAGCGACACACTCCCCAATCCAATAGCCAGAGTCAACTTCACCTGTGGAAGCTCTGGGAGGGTGTGCCTTTCAAGGATAGACCTAGTCAGCTACAGCAGAAAATGCAACCACAGAAGATGCATTCCTCTCTCGAAACAGGGCAACATCAAAGCCATACCAACATCTTTCCCAAATGGACGGGTGCCAACTAATTAATTGACCTACCAACCCCCATGTCTTTGGGAAGTGGGAGGAAACGGGCGCACCCGGAGAAAGCCAATGCGGCCACAGGGATAACGTGCAGACTCAGCACAGACAGCTCCCGAGGTCAAGATCGAACCGGGGGTCTCTGGCGCTGTGAGGCAGTAGCTCTACCAGCTGTGCCACTGTGCTGGTGTCTATGTGTTGGCATGGGAAACCATGAAGGGTTCAATGTTTGTGCATCATAGAACACACTGAGCCGCGGATGGAGATAACTGCTGAATGGTTAAAGTGGCCGGTTAGTTTTTAACATTTTTCACTTATTTGTAAGCGTCGCTCCGTGATTGGAATTGGTGACAGGTGAGGATTATATTCTTTCCCGCTGGTTTTCCATTTAATCTTTTCCCTTCGCTCCTGAAATTGCCGATTCTTCCCAGAGGAATTACAGGCCCTAATTTTATCGGATGCGATTTTATTTATTTTGTTCACAACATTTGTGAACTCCTCATATGTAAGCCTCTGATTGAGTTACTGGATGAGTATCCAGATATGAAAATTATTGATCTGCAGGAATGAGTATGAATCCCACCATGGAAGCTGGTGTGATTTCAAGTAATTATATAAATCTGGATTAAAAAACTAACATCACAATGAGTGTCACTAGTTGGGGCCCTGAAGAGACCAGATTATTATTTCCTCTCTACATTTTACTGCCCCACTGTGAAATCTCCTCAAGTTTTTGCCTCCTTTGAAGAAAGGACACAAAGTGCTGGAGTAACTCAGCGGGTCAGGCAGCATCTCTGCGGAACACGGGCAGGTGGCATTTCGGGTCAGGAACCCTACTTCAGTCTGAAGAAGGGTTCTGACCCGAAACGTCTGAAGAAAGGTTTTGACCCGAAACGTCACCTATCCATGTTCTCCAGAGATGCTGTCTGACCCGCTAAGTTACGCCAGCACTTTGTATCTTTTATTAATTCCTCCCGCTAGTCTTGCTCTTGATTTTTCACGATGCCTCGAAATGAAAGTGTCTGCTGCCAAGTTCCTTGAGGCTGGGTATAAGATTGGTGTAAAACGTGTCGTATCTTATTCTCTGCAAGTAGCATCACTTTAATTGTTTGAGAAAGATATAACAGGATATCTGAATGCCTTGTCCACATTAATGTCGTCAGAGATCAGCTGGCACTCGCTATTGTAAATCATGTTTGCAATAGATGTGCCAGCTGTTACTAACTCCCCAGACCCATGGAGTGATGGATCTATTACACACACCCTGGGAGTTCTGGTGACTTGATATCATTCCATTTGGGTAAATAATGCCCCACACCATATCGCCAGTAAGCTAGAGGAAAGCAAATCTCAGAATAGACCTTTATGTTAAAAGTCAGTCAATTGGTTGGTGGTTTAGAAATCCTTAGACAACACAGCAAGAAAAAGCTTGACAGGGCGCACAGTGGAGCAGCGGTAGAGTTGCTGCCTTAGAGATCCAGGTTCGATCCTGACTATAGGTGGCGTCTGTACAGAGTTTGTACGTTCTCCCTGTGACCTGCTTGGGTTCTTTCCGAGATCTTCGGTTTCCTCCCACACTCCAAAGACGTGCAGGTTTGTAGGTTAAGTGGCTTTGTTTAAATGTAAATTGTCCTAGTTTGGGTAGGATAGTGTTAGTGTGCGGGGACCGAAGGGCCTGTTTCTGCGCTGTATCTCTAAACTAAACTAGAAAAAGCTCCCAACGCTCCAACAAGCAGCAAGTGCTAATGTGCAGAGAAGTTTTTGCAGAGATTTCCAAAACCATTCCTCCAATGTGTTACTTTCGGTTTGACTAGTTATCATGTAAACATATAGAAGATGACTGGAGCTGGCTTGGCAACTTCCCATCTCAATATTTATTTAAAACCAGATTCCATTTGCAGTTTTTGATTTTTTCACAGTTTGTTTAGTGTGGCAATATCAAATGCAGCTGTTAATTTTTTATTTTGAAAACAAAACTAGTAATGAACAGCTGGTGTGCATCGTACTATGTTTAGAGATTCAGCGCTGAAAAAAGGCCAGCGATCCCTGTACACTCGCACTATCCTACATGCACTCGGGACAATCTACAATTTTACCAAGACAATTAGCCTAGAAAAAACCTGTACGTCTTTGGACTGTGGGAGGAAAGCGGAGCACCCGGAGAAAACCCGCGCAGGTCTCGGGGAGAACGTACAAACTCTGTATAGACAGCACCCATGGTCAGGATCGAACCCTGGCCTCTGGCGCTGTAAGGCAGCAACTCTACCGCTGCGCCACCGTGCCGCACCTGCCCTGTGTATGTGCATGTGTGTAAATGAATATTTTTTGTGTGTGCATGCACGTACTGTATCTCTTCTGTGTGCATATCTATGTCACCTTCGTATCTATACTTTGTGTCTGGGAGTCGGAGGCATCTAGTAGTTGAGGCAAGTACTACAACAACATTTACATTTGGACAAGTACATGGATAGGAAAGGTTTGGGGGGATGTGGGCCAAACGCAGGCAGGTGCGACTTGCATGGATGGGGCATCTAGGTCGGCGTGGACTTGTTGGGACAAAGGGCCTGTTTCCATGCTGTATGACTCGGACTTCCATACACAAGAACATGTGAGCATGGACATGGACACGCAGACACCATGTGCATGTGTAGACAGAAATATGACATGCAGGCTGAGATGTTGTCTGACCCGCTGAGTAACTCCAGCACTGTGCAGGAAGGAACTGCAGATGCTGGTTTAAATCGAAGGTGGACACAAAATGCTGGAGGCAGCATCTCTGGAGAGAAGAAATGGGTCTGAACTGAACTGAACTTAAGTCTGAAGAAGGGTCTCGACCCAAAACGTCACCCATTCCTTCTCTGCAGGGATTCTGCCTGTCCCGCTGAGTTACACCAGCATTTTGTGTCTACTCCAGCACCGTGTCCTTTTGTGTATTTACCAGCTTCTGCAGTCCCTTGTTTCTAGATAAGATGGGAACATGGGGATATGCAGAGGTTGCGGGAGAGTGGAGCTAATGGTGCAGACTAGAGGCACCTGGTGGCTTTCTGTGGAATCCATTGCCACGGACAGCCGTGGACTCCAAATTAATGGATATTTTTGAGGCAGAGATAGATAGTTTCTTGATTAGTACGGGAGTCAGGGGTTATGGGGTGAAGGCAGGAGAATGGGGTTGAGAGGGAAAGATAGATTAGCCGTGATTGAATGGCAGAGTAGACTTGATGGGCCGAATGGCCTAATTCTTCTCCTATCACATGAGTTTATGTGCTTTATCGGAAGCCTAGTCTGGTGGTTCAGGGTTGCACGAGTCTTACAGCTCCTGTGCTCTCTCAAGCTGTGCATTGTGATGCATGCCCATGTGATTCAGATACCCACTTGGGCCGATCCCTGTGGCTGTGCAGTTGAAACCCTGCATTACTACGTGAGCAGCCTGTAGAGATAAATCGTGCAGCTTCCACGCATGGATTAAAATGCTGGCACTTTGACCAATGTGTGTGATTATGCCTGGCACTGGGAATAGTCCTCCTCCTCATGACAGGATACGTGGCATTGAAAGATAAGCACAAATGTGATTGTTAACCATGGAAGGTGCAGCATCCTGTGTTTCAGGCGACCGTTCCCTCTGGGTGGGTAACAAAACACAGCCCTTGATACCTCCCATCAATAAACCGTTCTCAGAACTCAATGTTGAGGTCAGGTTTTGGCCTATTTTAAGAGGGCCTTCCCCAGCACAGGAGAATTTGCATCCGAACTGAAGTCAAAATCATTAGCTATTGTAGAATGGCTTCTCCCTTTCATGGCATTCAAAGAACAAGAGTTTCTCTATCAAAATGTTAAGCCCAAAGCACAGAATTTGTATTTATTTTTGTAATTGAGAAAAGATTGCAGAGTTTCAGGGACGGAACAGGAGCATAAATTAGGTAGCTCAAAGAGGTTCGTCGCTCGTGTGTAAGGTGACACATAGCTCGCTGTTGGCTTCCGTCGTCGTCCGACATGTTGACAGAATTGGTCGCCCGACGCGTCACTTAGTGCATCGTGTCGTCGTTTCCGGGGTTCGCCACGAGGAGGCTTCTGTCATGATCCCCGCTCAAAGAAGTAAAGCAGGCCCGATAAACAAAATGGCCCCCAAATGTGAGCTCTCATTTATGGAATCACATGTGGTAGGAAAAAAAAGTACTCTTTTAAAAAAAAATAAAAAATACAGCCTAGAAACGGACCCTTCGGTCCATCGAGTCCATGCCAATAAACGGTCACCCAGACATTAGTTCTATCCTATGCATTCGGAACAATTTGCATAAGCCAATTAACCCACAAACCTGTACGTCTTTGGAATGTGGGTGAAATCCGGAGCACCCGGAGAAAACCCATGCGGTCACGGGGAGAACGTACAAATTCCGTACAGACAGCACCCATAGGGAGGATTGAACCCGTGCCTCACAGCACCAGAGACGCGGGTTCAATCCTCCCTACGGGTGCTGAATCGGTTGATTAAAAACTTATTTGGTTCACTTTAAGGCTGTGGAGGCCAAGTCAGTGGATATTTTTAAGGCAGCGATAGATAGGTTTTTGATTAGTCCAGGTGTCCGAGGTTATGGGGAGAAGGCAGGAGAATGGGGTTGGGAGGGAGAGATACAATACAATACAATACAATACCATTTATTGTCATTTGAACCTCAAATGAAGTTCAAACGAAATTTGGTTTCTGCAGTCAAACAAAACAAAACAGTTCCTACACGACACACAAACAATTCAATCCACGGAAAAACATCCATCACAGTGAATCTCCTCCTCACTGTGATGGAAGGCAAAGTCTTTTCTCTCCCCTGCACCATCCTTCTCCCGATGTTGAAGCCCCAGGCGGGCAATGTTAAGTCCCACGGCCGTTGAGGCCGCGCCGGGCGGTATACGGCCTCGCTCCGGGCCCAAAAGTCACCAAGTTGGAGCCCCCGGCGGGCGCTGGAATGTCCCGCGGCCATTAAGCCGCGCCGGGCAATTTACGGCCCCGCTCCGGGTCGTTCCAACCCCGCGACAAGGGCGGGAGAAGTTGCGTTGCGGGAGCTCCGGAAAGCGGTCTCTCACCCGGACCCGCGAGCTCCCGATGTCACAGTCCACAGGTCTGCAGCTGCAGCTGGAGCTCCGGAGTCGGGCCGCAGCAGCAAGCCACCACCGCTCCCCACGCTCCAAGGACGGCCAGCCCCACGATGGTAAGTCGTCAGCTCCGCAGGTTCCGCGACTAGAGCCCCCAGGTCGTCCCGGTCGGAGGCCGCTCCACGGAGCTAGGCCCCAACGACAACGGAGACCCGACAGGGAAAAGGTCGGGTCTCCCGTACAGGGAAGAGATTTTTTAAGTTTCCCCCTCCCCCCCCCCCGCCCCCCACATATACACAATTAAAAACAGTACAAAAAACACAAACAACTACATTTAACTAGACAAAAAGACAGACGGACTGCAGTCGAGCCGCTGCCGTTAGGCGCCACCACTTCCGGATCAGCCATGATTGAATTGCAGAGTAGACTTGATGGGCCGAATGGCTTAATTCTACTCCGATCCCTTATGATCTTATGACCTTTTGAAGGGAGACAATAAAAAACTAAATGATACAATATTTTTGGCCATTCATAGGCATGCATGCTCTCAGAGGTTGGAAAGCACAGAGATGAAGGATTGAAGAGTTGTGAATTGTGAAGCTAGAGGAAGGAATGTAGGTGGAAGGGGAGTAGTGTGTGTGAGTCCGGGGAGGAAGGGAAGGATATGGGCGAAGAAGCGAGAGTGGAAGGGAGAATTAGATGATTCAATGTTTATACCTTTTGTGTTGTAAGCTACCGAAACCAAATATTCCTTCTTTCTGCAATCTTGTACCACTACTTGAAATTGGATCAATCTTCTTATTCTTCTTGTGTCGCTACACTTTTCCAAGCCACTGCATAGCGCAGGCTCTGGCACATGGGTTGAAGACCTTGAGATCTTCTGGTTTGCAGGGCTCTGGGAGGAGGGGGCAGGTAAGTAAGTGCTCCATAGTTTTAATGAGGTCCCCATCGTATCAATGAGGTCTCCATTGTATCATATGCTCCATAGTATCAATGAGGTCCCCATAGTATCAATGAGGTCTCCATAGTATCAATGAGGTCCCCATAGTATCAATGAGGTCCCCATAGTATCAATGAGGTCCCCATAGTATCAATGAGGTCCCCATAGTATCAATGAGGTGCCCATAGTATCAATGAGGTGCCCATAGTATCAATGAGGTGCCCATAGTATCAATGAGGTCCCCATAGTATCAATGAGGTCCCCATTGTATCATAGGCTCCATAATATCAATGAGGTCCCCATAGTATCAATGAGGTCTCAACATAATGAGTCACTTGGGAGTGATCACCTCTGATAATACAAGGCATTCTCAATGCATTACTTAACCATCAACCTCAAGATGTCAGACTCGAGTGAGCATGTTAAACCCGATAAAGCAAGCTGAATTAAATCTGATACCAGAGGGTAAAAACAATTATGGGCTTGAAGTGCAACCATAGATTTAAAGGAGATGTCAAGGGTTATGGGGAGAAGGCTGGAGAATGGGGTTGAGAAGGAAAGATAGATCAGCCGTGATTGAACGGTGGAGTAAACTTGATGGGCCGAATGGCCTAATTCTGCTCCTAATACTTATGAGCTTGCGAATGTCACTGTTCAGCAGTCGTCACTCCAACTTTGTCATTATTCAAGTGAGGCAGTAAAAATGTTCAATTTAATGCAGCAATTCTGTTCGTTAACTTTCAGACAAGACTGCACAAAACTGTCATTTTCAGTGGAAGATAATTCCTAGACAAGCGAATTAATCAAACCTATTGATCTGTGAGGATAGACACTAAATGCCAGAGTAATTCAGCGGGACAGGCAGCATCTCTGGAGAGAAGGAAAGGGTTACGTTTCGGGTTGAGACCCTTCTTCAGACTGAGAGGCAGGGGAGAGGGAAACCAGAGATATCCCTCCTCCACCCTAGTTATACGACAAGCTTCACTGTCCTCCTGATTAATTTAACTGGTCGTAGGACAGAGAGAGGAAAAGCAAGGGATACATGAAGTTAGAGAAATCAATATTCATAGCGCTGGGTTGTAAGCTGTCCAACGTGGTGCAGTTGGTGGAGCTACTACCTCACAGTGCCAGTGACCCAGGTTTGACCCTAACATAGGGTGCTGTCAGCGTGGAGTTTGCATGTTCTCCCCATGACCACGTGGGTTTTCTCCAGGTGCTCCGGTTTCCTCCCACAGTCCAAAGAAGTGCAGGTTTGTAGGTTAATTGGCCGTTGCAAAAAAAGACCTGAATGTGTAGGGAGTGGATGAGAAAGTGGGATAACATAGAACTGGAGTGAACGAGTGATCAATGGTCGGAGTGGACTCAGTGAGCCAAAGGGCTTATTCCCATGCTGTCTCTATCATCTATAAATTTGGTTGCCTTCAATTTCCCTACCATTCTTTCTCAATAGTTAAACAGTTGCGATATGTGAAGACTCATTATTTTTTAAAACGTGGGGAGTGGCTGGAGGTTCTGTTTTCATTTTGTTTTTCCTGTAATCTAGGTATTGTGAGTGACGCTGTATCTCACCCCGTATTGGATGCAGGCAGTGAGCTTTTGTTCTAAGATTGATGCCTGCCTTATTTGTTCAGTCCTTTTGCCGTGGGGTTTCCAGAGTTGCATTAACCTGCCCGCTCAGTCTCAGCTGGCACTTGGGTTGCAAGCCATTAAAATGGCTGGCAATTGGAGGCAAACACCTGCTTACGGCGTTTGTTCGGTTTCTCAGACTTCCTTCACTTATACAGCATGAATGACTCATAGCAGAATACTTTGCCCTTGCTGCCGAATTGCCTTTCAAAGTTTAAGCACAAGCATTTGTATGTATGTATATGTATGTATATACGTCTGTATATGTAGATGCGTGCATACATGTGTGCATGTATGTGGGTGTGTATACACACACACACACAGACAGACAGACAGATAGACAGACAGACACACACACACATATGTGTATATATTTAAATATAATGGTGCATATTTATACACACGCAAGCGTGAACACACGTACGCATACACGTACTTATATCTGTATCACATGTGTGTGTATGTGAGCGTGCGTATATATATATGTGCGTGTGTATAAATCACCATTGTATTTAAATATACATAAATATATATTTAAGTATGATTAGAATTTAAATATAAATATGTGTATATAGAACTGCACACATATACATATGCACACATGCATATATGTGTGTGTGTGCGTATATATTATGTGTGTGTATATTATATGCGTGTGTATATATGTGTGTGTGTGTGTGCGCATATATTATGTGTGTATTATATGCGTGTGTATATATATGTGTGTGTGCGCATATATTATGTGTGTATATTATATGCGTGTGTGTATATATATATGTGTGTGCGTATATTATGTGTATATTTTATGCGTATGTATGTATATATATATGTGTGTATGTATAAATCTGCACCATTTTATTTAAAATTCAAAGGATTATGATCGACTAATCTGGTAGCGACTGGAGCTGTGGTTTGTTGACTTGTGCCGTTGTCAGTTAGAATGTGGGTGCGGCAGAGACACATGCCAGATGGGGGGGGGGGTGTGACTAGAACTTAATTCCTGAGGTGT
This sequence comes from Malacoraja senta, assembly GCA_038087875.1. Taxonomy (NCBI): domain Eukaryota; kingdom Metazoa; phylum Chordata; class Chondrichthyes; order Rajiformes; family Rajidae; genus Malacoraja; species Malacoraja senta. Next base: position 5,067,698 of record CM075981.1, on the reverse strand, counting down.
GGGGGAGGCTGAACTATTCATCACATTCAAAAAGCACTCAGATAAGCACTGGGCATACAATTGTCCACAGAACTAAGACCAGGAAACTGGCGAGAGTGATTAATCCAAGTATTTTTATTTATTTTATTACGGTATAAGTAGATATTGTCTCAGCAGATGTTTCACAAGAATAGCAAATAAAATGTATGATGTTGATCCTGCTTCTGAAGAATAATATTATTACGTCATTGTTAACGGTAGAGTTGCTGCCTTACAGCGCCAGAGACCCAGGTTCGATCCTGACTACGGGGGCTGTCTGTACAGAGTTTGTACGTTCTCCCCGTGTCCACAAGGGTTTTCTCCAGGTTCTCCGGTTTCCTCCCACGCTCCAAAGACATATAGGTTTGTCAGTTAATTGGATTCGGTAAAATTGTAAATTGTCCCCCGGAATAAGATAATGTGAGTGTGTGGGGATCGCTGGTTGGCACAGACTCTGTGGGCCGAGAAGACCCACGCTCGGATTGTCACAGGGAGAACGTGCATAGTCCATGCAGACAGCACCTGTAGTCGGGATCGAACACCCGGGTCTCTGATGCTGTAAGGCAGCAACTCGACCACGACGCCACCGTGCCGCCTTGAAAATGGCTGCATCGACCCAATGAGCTGAATCTCTCTTGTGTGATTTTGTGAACGACCTTGAGACTTGAACACAACTGAACAAGATTGGTATCAATACCTGAGGCACTGCTTAATTGTATTTAAAATATAATGCACCTGCAATTTCTGTTAGCGGGATAAAGGGTGACGTTGTTATCCGTGGTTTAAATTTTCCAATCTTCGCAATCGTTCCCAAATTTTCAGAGAAATGAAATGAATGTTACCTTTGGATGGTGACGAAGTTAATTCTTTTACAGTAAACACACAATCGGGAGTCACAAATACGTCCAATTTTGCCGCAAGTTCGAGGTGGATATTAAGCTTTGCTTGATGGAGCTGAAGGCAGTCAGCAAGGACCTGATGCGCATTGTGAGTGGTAAAACTTTCTAATTCGGATTCCATCAACGTCTTTATCTCAAAATCTTCTAGAGGATGAGCTGAAGAGTTTGGTTACACAAATGCTTGCTTACCCGTAACACCTGGTTATTGTCATCTATGTGCCATTCATGATCCTTTCAGAGTCATACAGCATGGTAACAGGCCCTTCGGCCCATCTTGCCCATGCCGACCAAGATGCCCCATCTACACTTGACCTACCTGCCCACTTTTGAGCCGTATGCCTCTAAACCTTTCCTGCCCATGAATCTGTCCAAATGTAAATGCTAAGAGTGTATCACCCAGGAGATGCTAATTCTGCTCGCATGGATCTCTTGCGATTTTCATTGCATGATGTCTTGTCTCTGTACCTTTTCCAATCAAATAATCCTCCTTTTTGGATTTCTAACATAAATCATGAATGATATTATGAGGTGAAAGGTGAGGACCAGGGGGACTCTGTCCCTCGTGCGACTGGGGGAGGGGGAGCAAGAGCGGAGCTACGGGATACCGAGGAGACACGTGTGAGGGCCTCGTCTTTGATGGAAGAGGGGAACACCCCGTTCCCAAAAGAATGAGAACATCTCGGATGTCCTGGTATGGAACATCTCATCTTGGGCGCAGATGCGGCGTAGACGGAGGAATTAGTAGTAGGGGGGGGGGGGATAGAGTCTTTGCAGGAGGCAGAGTGGGAGGAAGTGTAGTCTGGATAGCTGTGGGAGTCAGTAGGTTTATAATAGATGTCAGTCGATAGTCTATCTTCTGTGATGGAGATCAAGAAATGGAAGGGAGATGGTCCAAGTGGATTTGAGTGCAAGATGGAAATTGGTAGTGAAGTTAATGACACCCCCTTCTTCCTCTGTCTGTACGTTCCTTGGGGGGCATGTTGCTTCCTCACTTCCATCAACAGGCAAGGAGAGTAAACGGATCTATTTTAGTTCCAACTAATACTTTGTGTTTTCACAGGCCAGTGATGACAAAAGTCCATCAACTCTTAATCACTACATACACCTACAAGAAAGACCCTTAAAGCAGACCATAACCAGGTGAGAATATGCGTGGACTTCAGTGTAAACTAGCATCTGCAGTTCCCTGTTTCTACCTGACTCGAAACGTTGCCTATCCATGTCCTCTAGAGATGCTGTGTGACTTGCTGAGTTACTCCAGCATGTATTGTCTTTATTTTGTAAACCAGCATCTGCAGTTCCTCATGTCTACATGCTTCATTGGTTGTTTAAATTTTTTTATTTTTATTTTTTTATTTTTATTTTTTCCTTCCATGCAGGCAAGCTCTGACGCTTCTCTTCAACACCTACCAAAATGAGTTGGATAGCTTTCTGCTGGCAGAGGTACGTTTGTTGGCAGCATGGCAATGCTTTGACTGCCTTTTATTGTCCTGGGAACTCCTGTATTTATATTTATGCTCGATGTATGGCACGTAAAGCTGCTCAGTATTAACAATGTTAAGTGTTATCTCTTTGATCATTTTGATCCGGCACGGAGGCAGAGTTGCTGCCTCACAGCACCAAGGTTTGATCCTGACTATTAGTGCTGTCTGTACGGAGTTTGCACGTTCTCCCCGTGACCTGTGTGGGTTTTCTCCGGGTGCTCCGGTTTCCTCCCACACTCCAAAGACGTGCAGCTTTGTAGGTTAATTGGCTTCGGTAAAATTATAAATTGTCTCTGGTGTGTGTAGGATAGTATTAGTGCATGGGATCGCTGCTTACGGGGATCGCTGATTAGTGCACCGACCAGCGATCCCCACACACTAACAGTATCCTACACCCTAGGGACAATTTACAATCATACCAATGCTGCGGTAGACTTGATGGGCTGAATGGCGAAATCCTGCTCTTTGAACTTATGGACAGGATAAGACATAGGAACAGGATTAGGCCATTTGGCCCATTGAGTCTGCTCTGCCATTCGTTAATGACTGATCTATTTTTCCCTTTAAACACCGTTCTCCTGCCATCTGCCCGTAACCTTTGACGCCCTTCCTAATCAAAAACCTATCAATCTCCGCTTTAAAAACACACCATTTCCTGGCCTCCACAGCCGTCTTTGGCAATGAATTCCACAGATTCGCCACCCTCTGATTAAAGAAATTCCTCCTAATCAACCTTCTGAAGATACATCCTTTTATTCTGAGGCTGTGCCCTCTTATGCTGGAAAGGAGATGCTGCCTGACCCACCGAGATACTCCAGCACGTTGTATCTTTTTGTCTGTAAACTAGTGTTTGCAGTTCCTCGCGCCTACATTAGGCAGGCTGTGTTCCGTTGCTAAGCTGGGAAGTGTGTAAGCACTTTGCTATTGCTCTTGTTTATCTAAAGTATTTTTGTTCCCTGCAGGCTGAACATTCACAGCAAGCCGAAAGGGTGGTGCAGTCCGTGATGGCAATTTGCAATGCACTGGCCTCGATTGAAACACAAGAGATAACCAATGCTTTGAACCAGTTGCCGCCCTGCCCCTCCCGACTGCATCCCAGGATACAGAAGGTGCGGAAACCTCTTTCCATTCACTTCTCGTCTCCCAAGTCCTGACAATGTTTTCCTCCATCCTTTCAATACATCCTTTAAAAAGTGGTGAACTTACAAAGGTGTACAAAATCATGATCGCAATAGACAATTGGTGCAGGAGTAGGCCATTCGGCCCTTCGAGCCAGCACCGCCATTCAATGTGATCATGGCCGATCGGGTAAATACACAGTCCTTTGCCCAGAGTAGGGGAATTGAAAACCAAATAACATAGGTTTAAGGTGATGGGGGAAAGAATTAATAGGAACCTGAGAGGTAACTTTTTTTTACACAATGGTAGGTAAGTGTATGGATTGAGCTGACAATGGAGGTACTTGGAGGTATTATTATAACGTTTAAAAGACACTTCTTCTCGCGTATGGCGTGCACAGCCTAAAGTTGTAGGCCAACTTGTTCTATTTGATCTTTTGTTTGTGCACGTCGGGTTGATTGCATTGGTCGAAACAGGGTGGACCACGTGAAGGTTGCAATCTCCCACCCCTAAAAGACAGTTGGACAGGTGCATGGATAGGATAGGTTTATATGGTTATGGGCCAAGAGCAGGCAGGTGGGACTAGCATAGACTGGGCAGGTCGGTCGGAGTGGGTAAGTTGGGCCGAAGGGCCTGTTTCCATGCTGTATGACTCTGACTCTATTCAGTAGACGAGTAAATATCTCTGTTTGTTGAAACTTTAACTTTCTTCCTCTTTAGCTATTTTTAATCCTGTGCTTCTATTTCTGGGTGACCTGTCTTGTACTGATTAGTAGGATGGCGATGGCATGCAACCTACTGTTTCCGCTTGTGTCGTGTCCTCAGCTCTGCGCTTCCTGGCTATTGACAGCAAGCCTTTCAATCTTCCTTTCAAGATACTTGCACTATTACACTGCCTTCTGCAAAACTATCACGCCCCAGGCTGCTTTAGTGTTTAGTTTAGTTTTGTTTATTATTGTCACCGATTGGTAGCTATTTGGACACGCTAGAGGCAGGAAACATGTTCCCGATGTTGGGGTAGTCCAGAACCAGGGGCCACAGTTTAAGGAGTAAGCCATTTAGAACGGAGACGAGGAAACAATTTTTCTCACGGAGAGTGGTGAGTCTGTGGAATTCTCTGCCTCAGAGGGCGGTGGAGGCAGGTTCTCTGGATGCTTTCAAGAGAGAGCTAGATAGGGCTCTTAAAAATAGCAGAGTCGGGTGATATGGGGAGAAGGCAGGAACGGGGTACTGATTGGGGATGATCAGCCATGTTCACATTAAATGGCGGTGCTGGCTCGAAGGGCCGAATGGCCTACTCCTGCACCTATTGTCTATTAGTCGCTCACCGTGTCCACATGATATTGAGTGATGTGTAAGAAAGAACTGCAGATGCTGGTTTAAATCGAAGGTAGACACAAAATGCTGGAGTAACTCAGCGAGACAGGCAGCATCTCTGGAGAGAAGGAATGGGCGACGTTTCGGGTCGAGACCCTTCTTCAGACTGATGTCAGGGGAGGGGGCGGGACCAAGATAGAATAAGGCGGAGACAGTCAGACTGGTGGGAGAGCTGGGAAGGAGATGGAGAGAGAAAGCAAGGGCTATCTGAAGCCAGGGAAGTCAATGTTGATAAACTACCCAAGCAAAATATGAGGTGCTGTCCCTCCAATTTGCGCTGGGCCTAACTCTGATAATGGAGGAGGCCCAGGACAGAAAGGTCAGATTGGGAATGGGAGGGGGAGGGGGAGTTGAAGTGCTGGGCCACCGGGAGATCAGGTAGGTTAAGTCGGATTGAGCGGAGGTGTTCAGTGAAACGATCGCTGAGCCTGCGCTTGTTCTTGCCGATGTAGTTAAGTTGACACCTGGTTCAGTGATACTTAGTGATACTTAGTTTAGTTTATTGTCTCGCGTACTGAGGTGCAGTGAAAAGTTTTTTGCTGCATGCTGTGCAGTCAGAGCAAAGACTATACATGGTTACAATCAAGCCATCCACAGTGTACAGTACAGGGTGAGGGAATAACGTTTAGTGCAAGGTAAAGTCCGATGAAAGATAGTCCAAGTGTCTCCAATGGGGTAGGCGTTGTCAGTAAGCATCTGTTAACATCCTGTTAGAGCAGCATGATTTTCAAGATTCCTACCCAAATTTAATTCCCCTCCGTTTTGTCATTGTGTGACTAATGGGCCTGTCCCACTTACGCGACTTTTTCGGCGACTGCCGGCACCCGCCGTAGGTCGTTGCAGGTCGCCGAACATTTTCAACACGTTGAAAATTCAGCGGTGACCAGAACAAGGTTCGACTCTTTGGGCAACTATTGACGAGATTACAGGCCTCACCCCCGCGGCGTGTCGCCTGTATGGTCGTGAGTTGGGCAGGTACATGGATAGGAGAGGTTTAGAGAGTTATGGGCCAAGAGCAGGCAGGTGGGACTAGCATAGATGGGGCATGTCGGTCGGAGTGGGCAAGTTGGGCCGAAGGGTCTCCTCAGTCTCGAGTCATCAGTCGCCCAAAATGTCGTAGCATCTTTCTGGTCGCAGCTGGATTTTCAACATGTTGAACATTTTCAGCGACTTGCGATGACCTATGACGGGTGCCGGCAGTCGCCGAAAAAGTCGGGTAAGTGGGACAGGCCCATAAAGCAAACTTGCCCTACAGATGAACCAACAGATGCGGGTAAGGTTGCACACGTCAGGTCTTCTCACCTTATCCTCATGGGATGAGTCACATGCAGTTGGAAGCATTGTCGACTTGCCACCTGCCATACACTATAGATAAAACACATTTCACCTGGCGCATTTAGTAATTTTTACAGCCAGCGAACAAATTGGACTTTCAGCCCATATGTTCAGGACGAACTTCGGAGGATGGAGGTGGGGGCGAGGTGTTGCTGTTGAACTCGCATTGCCACCTAACAACCAATATTGCACCCAGTCTCAATAATGTTAAGGCTGATGTTTTTATCGATGCTGTAAATAATGAAGGAATCCTCTCCATTTTTTCACAAGATTCAGGCTTTTAAGTAACTATTCTCAGCAGGGTTATATTCTGAAAACTCCACTTTTTAAAAAATTATTGGAAGAGTTAGTAAACCTCCAACATATTAGCAGCACTAACGTAGGGGATGAGAAAAATTGGCTCAGAATCCTAAATACCCCTCTCATCACAAGTTTTGATGAACAAGTTGCTGGATATTGGTCCATATGCTCAACCAGTAATTCAGGTAGAAAATAAATGCTGGAGAAACTCAGCGGGTGAGGCAGCATCTATGGAGAGAAGGAATAGGCGACGTTTCGGGTCGAGACCCTTCTTCAGACTGATGTCGGGGGGGGTTAAGAAAGGAAGTAGGCGGAGACAGTAGTAATTGTGGGAGAACTGGGAAGGGGGAGGGGAAGGAGGGAGAAAGCAAGGGCTATCTGAAGTTAGAGAAGTCAATGTTCTTAAACTACCCCAGCGAAATATGAGGTGCTGTTCCTCCAATTTGCGCTGGGCCTCACTCTGGCCATGGGGGAGGCCCAGGACAGAAATGTCAGATTGGGAATGAGAGGGGGAGTTGAAGTGCTGAGTAACTGGGATATCAGGTTGGTTAACACGGACTGAGCGGAGGTGTTCAGCGAAGCGCAGACACTGTGGGCTGAAGGGCCTCTTCCTGTTCTATTGATTGACCCAAAATGCTGGAGTAACTCAGCGGGTCAGGCAGCATCTCAGGACAAAAGGAATAGGTGACGTTTCGGGTCGAGACCCTTCTTATCGAACCAAAATGTCACCTATTCCTTTTCTCCAGAGATGCTGCCTGACCCGCTGAGTTACTCCAGCATTTTGTGTCTCTCTTCGGTATAAACCAGCATCTGCGGTTCCTTCCTGCACACTTTTTTTTCACCTCCACAATTCCATCAATTCCGTGTTTTAATCACTGCTGAGGTGGAAAGAGTTGTGCCTGGCATCCGGTGCTGGGGGATGATTTGCCGTTTCAGTCCCAGATTTCCCCCTCATTATTTTAAATCTGTATCATTGTTGCCTTGGCATTTTCCATGACATTTATTAACGTGTATTAATCTAGAAGATATTGTTTTGCTGCTTTTGGTTTCCTTAAAAAGTTGAGCTGCTGACCGCAGGAGCCATTCATGTGACACTTCTTTGAAGTTCTGCTCCTGTGGGGTCCCAGCGAGAAAAAATGACCCATTAACATGGAACATTGCAGTAAAACAGCTGGCTCATTCCTTTGCTTACCCCTGCCATCGGGAAATGCTTGTCCTCCATGTGACTTGCATTAGAAACTCGCTATGCGAAAGGTCCCATGGCTCTATTTCAAACAAGTGCATGGAAACTCGACTGGTTTTCTGGCCAACATCTATCCCTCAATTAGCACCTAAGGCAGATTACCTGGTCAATACTATTCATAGAAACTAGATGTGTACAAGGCAGTTGTGGCATTTCCTAAACAAAACAAGGATATAAGATGGACAGACTGAAGAAGGGTTTCGGCCCGAAACGTTGCCTATTTCCTTCGCTCCATAGATGCTGCTGCACCCACTGTGTTTCTCCAGCACTACGATTTTCCAGCATCTGCAGTTCCTTCTTAAACAAAGGATATAAGATGCCCAGGTTCTTTTGCCTAGAGAAGGGGAATCGAGAACCAGAGGACATAGGTTTAAGGTGAAGGGAGAAGGATTTAATGGGTAACTTTTTCACACAAAGGGTGGTGGGTGTATGGAACAAGCTGACAGAGAAGGTAGTTGAGGCTGGGACTATTGCAATGTTTTAAAAAAAATTAAAAAAATGATTAGACAGGTACCTGGGTAGGATGGGTTTGGAGGGACATGGGTCAAACACAGGTCGGTGGAACTAGTGTAGATAGGATATGTTGGTCGGTGTGGGCAAGTTGGGCCGATCGGCCTGTTTCCACGCTATATGACTCATAACAACACTGATCACGATTCAGATGTGTCACGAGACTGTCTTGGAGCATCTCATTGTTGGGCAATGGAACTGAAGAAACACGTTTTTCATTCATTCTTCACTGGAATGCAATTTGGAGAATTTTCTAATTAAAAACTCTCTGGTGTAAAATCATTTTGTGTTCTAATTTAATATGTGGTTGTATTCCTCAAAATATCCATATTGTTGTCGAGCTTGTAGCTAAAGTCTGAAGCCCAAGGTGTTTGCACCTCCTTCAACCTCATCGTTTTTCTCGGTGTGGGCTCCTCTATATTGGCGAGGCCAAGCGCAGACTGGGCAATAGTTCCGCTGGACACTTGCGTCCAGTCCGCCTTGGCCTACGCAATCTCCCAGTTCCCAAACATTTGAACTCCTTTTCCCATTCCCATACTGAGCTTTCTGTCCTGGGCCTCCTCCACTGTCAGAATGAGGCCACACACATATTGGAGGAACAGTATCTCGTATTCCCCTTGGGCAGCCTACAACCCAGCAGTATGAGCATTGGTTTCTCTAATTTCAAGTAACCCTTTGATTCCCTCCCTCCCCACCTCCCCCACCCGACTTGTCCTACTAGTCCCACTGTTCGCATCGAAGTCAAAGTCAATTTTATTCGTCGCATGCACCCGAAGGTGCAGTGAAATGAATTTGCCAGCAGCGATACACTGAAAAAAGAACACACAATACACGACAAGATTTAACACAAACATCCACCACAGCATTCTTCACTGTGGTGGAAGGCAACCAAGTTCGGTCAGTCCTCCTGTGTTCACCCGTGGTCGGGGCCATCGGCATCCTGGTATCCCTTCCTTATCACATCATCCCCAGCCAACAATGGGCCATTGTGGGCTCCACCCTTCCTTGGCCAGTTATTGCCGGTCTTGCTTTGGATCTGACCTTTTCTTACCTCCAGTTCCCTCCCCCCGAAACTACCAGTCTGAAAAAGGGTCCCAACCGGAAACGTAGCCCATCCTTTTTCTCCAGAGACACTGCCTGACTTGCTGAGTTGGCACCAGCACCTTGATTCTATGTTTGTGTTGTATGTCCTGCAGCATGACTAATTTATATTCTTTCATATTTCTGCAGGATCCTTGCATGTTGGCAAGAAAAGAGACGCGAGGTATGTAATTATGCTGTTTCGTTCACTCTGTATATGATGGTGGTTTGATTCCTGTGATTCAGTCCATCAAACTCCCCAAAATGCGGAGCATCCTGGACGATACAGCTCACCCCCTCCATGACACACTGGTCAACCTGAGCAGCACCTTCATCAACAGACTGGTTCCACCAAGATGCAGGACACAACACCACAGGAGATCCTTCTTCCCTGTGGCTATCAAACTGTACAACTCCTCTCCCTTCTGTCGTGGGGCAGAGACTGACCCACCCCCCCCCCCCCCCAATCTTTGCACACCCCCAATCCTTTCCACTCGTCATGTTTCATGTATTTTGAGTTTTTATGATTGTTGGCAGATCAATTTCCCTCCTGGAATAAATATAATGTTGTATCGTATTGTATTAGACAAAATAGGAGCCCGGGAATGGATTTAAAGGGGCTGTCCCACTGCGGCGACCTAATTGGCGAGTTTAGAAGAGTTTAGGAGAGTTTGAAAAAATGTCATGTTGAAGACCTCCTTCGACTATGTTGAAGAGCTCCTTCAACCTCCTTCGACTATGTTGAAGACCAGCTTCGACTAGCTTCGGGAAAATTGGACACCGAATAGTGGAGAGTGAAGACCATCTCCTTCGACCTCCCTTTGACTATGTTGAAGACTATCTACGACTACCTGCGACTACCCTCGATTACCTACAAATAACATGCCAACCTACTACGACCTACTTCGACTAAACCTACGAGTAAAAAAAAGTATCGATTTTTCCATGGCGACCTTTTATTACTCGCGGGCATTTTTCAACATGTTGAAAAATACGCCACGACCTAGCTGAGGCCTCGAGTACGCGGTGACTACTCTCAAGCATGAAGGAGAGTAACGAAGACCTCCTACGACCTCGTGTCGACCATGCTGCGAGTATGAGTCGAGGGCAAACTCGTCTGAAGTCGCGGATTAGGTCGCCGCATTGGACAGCCGCTTAATAGCCCCGTCCCATGGTACGAGTTCATTCCAAGAGCTCTACGAGTTTTTAAAAAATCAAACTCGTGGTAAGCACGGAGAATGAACGTAGTGGGTACGTCGGAGTTCGGGGACGTCTCTTAGCGGCTCGTAACGCTAACGGCAGGTACTTGGGAAGACTCGCTAACGGCAGGTAAGCTCGGGAAGACTCGTGAAGACTTTTCAACATGTTGAAAAATGTCCACGAGAGCCCCGAGTACCGACGAGCGGCCATTACCGTAAATCTCCGAGTTCGAATCAGGGCAAACTCGGGAGAAATCTTTGAATGAACCCGTACAGTGGGACAGGGCTTTTATCCTCTTGCTCTGCAACAGTTTCTGCTCTCTCCCGAGGGATCACTCATGTTCTGAAGTGTCCATGGTTATTTTGACTGAACTTCAGAAAATATATCAATATTGTTCCCAGCCAGCACTTCTCGAGTGGTGAATACAAATTGTTTATTGGGTGTGTCGGAAGGAACTGCAGATGCTGGTTTCCACCGAAGTTCAATCAGTGTTTCGATGGATATTTATTGTCACATACATAATTAAACATTACCAGCGAAATTCATTTTGCTTTTCATGCCGGCGCAGCCACGTCTGGTGCCATTTCCGCAAGATCAAAGTCCCGGCCTGGCCAAGCATAGCCGTTGGTGTCCTCCGTCGCTGTAGGCCGCGTGCGGTCCACGTGCTCGGTCTCTGGGAGCGGCACCCGGACCAGCCGAGCCCCAGGGCCTCTCCACCAAGTGTGGTTTTTAAAAAATATTGACTACACAAATATAAATGTAATCAATGATTGCAAGACTAATACATACAACACAAAACAATACCAAACTAACCTGCCACCATAACACAACATCACCCAATTATCTAAACAAATATTCTTAAATGTCAAATACATTCTTCAACAACTACGTTACCGTCCTTGTCACGGATGCATTCAGCCCCCGCGGTGCCCAGCCATCCCTGAATTCCCCCAGGGGACACATGGACAGCGCGTAGTCCCTCTCTAGTACCACCCGTCAAGGCAGTAGAGTCGCTGCTTACCGCGCCTGAGACCCAGGTTTGCTCCCGACTACGGGTGCTGTCCGTACGGAGTTTGTACGTTGTCCCCGTGACTTGTGTGTGTGTTTTCTCCTAGATCTCCGGTTTCCTCCCACACTCCAAAGACGTACGGGTTTGTAGGTTAATTGACGGTGCAATTGTATATTTTCCCTAGAGTGTATACAATATTGTTAATGTGCGGGCATCTCTGGCCGCTGCAGACTCGGTGGGCCGAAGGGCCTGTTTCCGCGCTGTATCTCTAAACTAAACTAAACTACTGTAAACACTGCCTCCCACCGCCAGTCCGCAATACCGGCCCTCCGTCCACTGTGGGCGGGGGGGGTCCGGAGCCTTCCAGGTGGGTTCCCGTTGTGCGGCAGGGGTCCTCCGTCCACGGCTGGCAAGACCCCGGTCTCCGGCACATGATAGACGCAAAATCCTGGAGTTTATCAGCGGGACAGGCAGCATCTCTGGAGAAAAGGAATAGGTGATCATTCGGGTGAGGCGGACTAGGTGGGTCGAAGGACCTGTTTCCACGCTGTATCTCGAAACTAAACAAAGCTAAACATGAATCGTTTAGTTTAGAGATACAGCGTGGAAACAGGCCTGCAGAGTCTGCGCCAACCTGCGATCACCGCACAAAAACACACACGAGGGACAATACACAATTATACCGAGCCAATTAACCCACAAACCTGTACGTCTTCGGAGTGTGGAAGAAACCGAGATCCCAGAGAAAATCCACACAGGTCACTGGGAGAATGTACAAACTGCGTACAGACAGCACCCGTGGTCAGTGTCGAAACTGGGTCGTTGGCGATGTAAGGCAGCAACTCTACCACTGTGCCACCCTCTAATCTGTCTGTGTTAATACCCGTGACTCTTTGTAGAGAACCATGCAAGGTTGAGGGCCGTTTGTCACACCCCAGCTAAATCAACACTGACCTGGATCTTCTAGCTTGGACGACTATGTACAGACCAGTTGATGCCATTGGTGCGGTGGGCATGCTGAAGGTTCCTGTACATTCAGCATTGGAACTGAGTGAATGGCTTTTGTGCACCGAGCTTCCCGTCAAAGCTGCTGGAAGGAAATGATTGAGAACAGGAAAGAATTAAAGAATCGGCTTTGTTTTTGAAATTCACACCAAAAGAAAAAATTGAAAAAGACTTCCTTCCTGTACCAGCCTCTTGCCATCTGGACAAGCACATGTGACATACAGCTTGGCAAGATGTCAGACCACCCCTTGCCGTTGCGATTGTCCCTCCTCATTCCCTCACTGCCGCTGCTGTTTGGGCTTGTTGAGTTTTTATACAGGCTTCCCTTATGCCATAGGAACGATGGGTTAGGCTCAAGGGCCCTGTCCCACTTGGCGATATTTTTCGGCGACTTCCGGCGTCACATCAGTGTCGCCAAAAGATTTTGAACATTTCAAAATCCAGCGGCGACAAAAAAAATGTTGCGACACTTGAAAAAACACCGCGCGGCATTCGTCGTCACGCCGCAAATTTTTCGCTGACCTGATACGTCAGTCAATGATGCCGCCTGTCGGCGAAAAAAAATTGCCAAGCGGGACAGGCCCTTTAGTGTGCAGGAAAGAAATGCAGATGCTGGTTTTCTGGTTGGACGCATGGTGCTTGGTCTGAAGAGAGGGTTCCGACCCGAAATGTCACCTGTGTCGATGGATGACGAAAATCAGTCAGGTTTGCTGCACTTGGAATAGACATTGAATACCGACATTTGCACCACCTCTTTTTTTCACACTGAATGTTAGATAAAGAAATGGAGGAAAATAGGTCCTGGAGAAGGGTCCTGGACCTAGGCTGCTGATAATTTTCTGGTTTTATTACACAAAAGAAGCATCTTGTAGAAACAAAGAACTGCAGATGCTGGTTAATACGCAAAAAAGACATAAAGTGCTGAGTAACTCAGCCAGTCAGACAACATCTCCGGAGAAAATGGATAGGTGACGTATTGAGTCGGGATCCTTCTTCACAATGATCTCATTGAATGATTAAAGCCCCTGTCCCACTGAGGTGATTTTTTTCGGCGACTGTCACAGTCGTAGCAGGTGGCCGAAAAAGCGGCGACTGGACCCCCCCCCCCCCCCCACCCCCGTACGGCAATGTCTACGACAACCTACCACCTAGTTGACGGCAAGCTACCGACAACCAACGACCCATTAGGATGTCCACCTTCGACAACTTACGACCACACAGGTGACACCGAAGTCAACCTACGTCCACCGCGACAAGCTACGAACCCATCGGCGACAACTGAAGACAATTCAGTCCCCGGTACCTGTCGCCAGTTGATGTAGGTAGTCGCCAATGGAATTCTCCGAAGTCAGCATCCCGGCGACAACAACGTCACCTGGCGACAACCAACGTCACCTGGCAACAACCTGCGTCATCCTGGCAACAACCTGCGTCATCCTGGCAACAACTACGACCACCTACGTCAAGCCCACAGTCGCCGAAAGGTTCTGAACATTTCAAAATCCAGCGGTGACCAGAAAAACGTTACGACTCTTTAGGCGACTTGAGGAGACTAATCACGACCATACAGGCGTCACCCGGCGACCATGTGGCGTCAGCCTAGTTGCCTGTAGTTGCCGAAAAATTGCCTAAGTGGGACAGGGGCTTCAGAAACGGTTCTCTTTGGGTGATTGCTGGATGCCTTTGGCACCAAAGGGACCCTTTTCCCAGGTGAGTGAGTTGGAAGTACTTTACTCCATGGCTTTGCTTATCCTGCACAAGGGCCAGCCTAATTAGAGCCATGATTATTGTCACTGATTTTGCAGAACAAACAAGTCAAGACAAGCCTTGTTTTTCCCCCATTGGAAGAACACAGCCAGGCTTTCCAGTTCTGATTACAGTGAGGGTGTATTGTGAAACATCCTGGTAACCTGCACTGTGGAAAGTGATCCCAAAGGAAATAAGGGGAATGAATGTTTTTTTTTTCCTTCCAATTTTAATGTTACGTCATCTCTCGAAATCTTTTATGGAAATCAGCACAGCGACACAGCGGTGGAGTTGCTGCCTTACAGCGCCAGAGACCCAGGTTCGATCCCGACTATGGGTGCTGCCTGTACGGAGTTTGTACGTT
>CM075981.1:5024052-5052809 GCA_038087875.1 Malacoraja senta | reverse complement strand
TTGCCGACTGTTCGAACCTGGCGTTTAGCTTTCCCTTGAGTAGTTGAGCGCCACTAATGTTGAGGCCACTAATGTTGTTTGCTTTCTTAACAAGGAACAGAAGAATTAATCTACGACTCAGCACTTCAACTCCCCCTCCCATTCCGTATCTGACCTCTCTGTCCTGGGTCTCCTCCATGGCCACAGCGAGCAACACCGTAAATTGGAGGAAATGCACCTCATATTCCGCTTGGGCAGTCTACATCCTGGGGGCTTGAACATTGAATTCTCCCAATTCTGCTAGACCTTGCTGTCCCCTCCCCGTCATCAGCCCTCTGGTTGTCTCCTCCCCTCCCCCAGCCCTCGGGCTCCTCCTCCGCCTTTTTCCTTTTTTCCTTTCTTCTCCCCACCCCCTATCAGTCTGAAGAAGGGTTTCGGCCCGAAACGTTGCCTATTTCCTTCGCTCCATAGATGCTGCTGCACCCGCTGAGTTTCTCCAGCATTTTTGTCTACCACAGAAGAATTAAAGCCCTGTCCCACTGTACGAGCTAATTCAAGAGCTCTCCCGAGTTTCCACTGATTCAAACTCGGAGAATTACGGTAATGGCCACTCGTCGGTATTCGGGGCTCTCGTGGACATTTTTCAACATGTTAAAAAATCTTCACGAGTCTTCCCGTGCTTACCACGTTTTCCGAGTACCTGCCGTTAGCGTTACGAGCCGCTAAGAGACGTCCCGAGCTCCGACGTACCCGCTACGTTCATTCTCCGTGCTTACCACGAGTTTGATTTATTTTTAAACTCGGGAGAGATCTTGAATGAATCGTACAGTGGGACAGGGCCATTAACTATTCTTTAAATTAAAACCGGGGTTTGTTTTTAGTCTTTATTTAATTTAATATCTCCTCCAGTGATCGTTCAGGACCGCCAACATCCTTGTAAGGTCATGAGTGATAGGAGTAGAATTAAGCCATTCGGCCCATCAAGTCTACTGTGCCATTCAATCATGGCTGATCTATCTCTCCCTCCCAACCCCATTTTCCTGCCTTCTCCCCATAACCTCTGACACCCGTACTAATCAGGAATCTATCTATCTCTGCTTAAAAATATCCTCTGACTTGGCCTCCACAACCTTCTGTGGCAAAGAATTCCACAGATTCACCACCCTCTGACTGAAGGAATTTCTCCTCATCTCCTTCTTAAAAGAACATACTGCCGAGTCTGTGCCGACCAGCGATCCCCAGACACTAACACTATCCTACAGACTAGGGACAATTTACAATGTTTGCAAGGGCCAAATTAACCTTAAAATCTGTACGTATTTGGAGTGTGGGACGAAACCGGAGCACCCAGAGAAAACCCACGCAGTTACAAGGTGAATGTACAAGCTCCGTACAGACTGCACCCGTAGGCAGGATCGAACCCGGGTCTCTGGCGTTGTAAGGCAGCAACTCTACCGCCGTGCCACGAGGTAGAATCTGAAACGTTGGGCCTATATACAATGAAGCAGGGATAAATCAAGGATATTTATCATTGAATGCCATGGTGAAGGAGGACATTCAGTCCCTCAGGATCGTCCTGGCTCTTCCCCCATATCCATGCCTTTTGTTCTGTGTTAAATCCTTTTCCAATTCTTGCTTGAAAGCTGCTATTTAATCTGTCTTCAGCACTCCAGATAGTCCACACACTGTGTCTTGATGTGTGTTATGGAGTCATGAGGATTAATACAGTGTGGAAACAGTGTCCACACCAACCAACATGTCCCATCTACACTGGTCCCACTTGCCTGCATTTGGCCCATATCCCTCTAAACCTGTCCCATCCATGTACCTATCCAATTGCTTCTTAAACATTGCAATAGTACCCTGCCTTAACTACCTCCTCCGGCAGCTAGTTCCATACACCCACCAAATGTTACCCCTCAGATTCCTATGAAATCTAACCCCCCCCCTCACCTTCAACCTCTGCCCTCTGGTTCTCGATTTCCCCCTACTCTGGGTAAGAGACTCTGCATCTACCTGATCTATTCTGTTACAATTCACAAAACAGTGCATGTACATTAGCTGACGTCAAGTACGAAGAGCTGGTCATAGACTGCCGTAAGCAGGGCTGGAAGGCAAGGTGTAGGCCCATCGAGGTTGGCTGTAGAGGTTTTGCAGGGCAATCGCTCTACAAAGCCTTGAGTGCACTGGGCATCAAGGAGTGGCGAGGAGAAGAGCCATCAAGAACACCACAGAGGCAACAGAGAAGGCCTCGAGATGGCTCTGGATCAGGAGAGGTGGTCCATGGGGAGGAGCGAATGCCACCTGAACACAGATGGCGCAATGGGCTAAGTGTTCGGCTGGCAACCGGAAGGTAGCCGGTTCGAATCCCGCTTGGAGTGCATACTGTCGTTGTGTCCTTGGGCAAGACACTTCACCCACCTTTGCCTGCGTGTGAATGTGTGTGTGAATGTGTGTGAATGTGTGTGAGTGGTGGTGGTCGGAGGGGCCGTAGGCGCAAATTAGCAGCCACGCTTCCGTCAGTCTGCCCCAGGGCAGCTGTGGCTACAGAAGTAGCTCACCACCACCGAGTGTGACTGAGGAGTGAATGAATAATGCGATGTAAAGCGCCTTGAGTATTAGAAAGGCGCTATATAAATCCAATCCATTATTATTATTATTATTAAGTCGTGGTCTGATCAACCACGGCTGGGTCGCCTGGGTGAGGGTGTCTGATGTTGAAAGACCCGAAACACCCAATGACCTCCAGGTTACATCAGGAGCATCAATAGATGTATTTGTATCAAAGCGATCTTTTGTTCATGTATTCTCTCCTGCATGCTACCCCAGATCTCCCTCCTATGCTCTCTGTCCTCGCCCCAACCTCCCTTGTCTGCATCGCAAAATCTTTATCTGAACAGCTTCTAATTCTGTAGAAACAAGGAACCGCAGATGCTGGTTTACCAAAGAAGACGGAGTAGCCCAGCGGATCAGGCAGCATCTCAGGTGAATGTGGATAGGTGACGTTTCAGGTCGGGACCCTTCTTCAGACCAACTGAAGAAGTAGGGTTGCCAACTTTCTCACTCCCAAATAAGGGAGAAAAGGTCAAACTAAGGGACAAATTCCCGACGGCAATTTGTTGACCGACTCGGCCGTGGCTGGGTGAGTGATGAGGTGGCCCCGGTTGCTGGACTGCACACAAAGCCCAGCCGGCGGGCTGGCCAGCTGAGGAGTTTTGGCCCACGTCGCACGCAAAGTCAGACGCCCCGTCTGCCTCATGAACCGATGATCGGCCATAAGAAGGAGGGGTAGTGGGGGTGTCAGCGGTAAGCGAAGGTCCGAAGGTCGGACAGTTGGCCGGGCTGTCGACCGACGGGGCCACGGGCGAGGCGGTGCTGCTGCTGCACTCCATGGGCTGCACTACGTTGAGGCGGGGCCGGACGCGGCGCTCCGACCCGACAGTCCACTCGACCCGAGTAGTAGCAGTCAAATACGGGACAAGGGCGGTCCCGTACGGGTCAAACCAATTTAACCCAATATACGGGATGTCCGGCTAATACGGGACAGTTGGCAACCCTATGAAGAAGGGTCTGATTAAGGCTCCTGGCCCAAAATGTCGTCTATCCATGTTCTGAGATGCTGCCTGACCCGCTGATCTACTCCAGCACTCTGTGTCTGCTGCTAGCTCTGATGGTCGTTGACATGAAATATTAACTTGTGTTATCTCTTCCCAGATAGTGCCTGTCGTTCTGTCTATTTCCCAGAAATGTGCAGGTTTAAAATGGAGCCGTCTGGTTATTGATCCCTTTGTGATTGGAAGCGGTTGTACTTTCATTTTAATAGGTTTGAAAATAAAGTGAGGAGTTTACCTGAGTAGACAAAAATGCTGGAGAAACTCAGCAGGTGAGGCAGCATCTATGGAGCGAAGGAAATAGGCGACGTTTCGGGTTGAGAGTCTGGATTCTGAAGAAGGGTCTCGACCCGAAACGTCGCCTATTTCCTTCGCTCCATAGATGCTGCCTCACCTGCTGAGTTTCTCCAGCATTTTTGTCTACCTTCGATTTTCCAGCATCTGCAGTTCCTTCTTAAACAGTTTATCTGAGTAAATCTTTTCTTCTGGTTGAGGGGGTTGAGTTCAACAATTTAAAATCTTGGTGTGTGCGGGAAAATTTGTGCTGCAGAGGGTTGTTGATAGGCTGTCTGGTCTTGCGGAAATTATTGAGACACATTATTGCTTTACGCCGCAGCTAGTAAATCTGCTGGGTCCTGTCTGTGTGGAGTTTGCATGTTCTCCCTTCAAGTGACCACGTGGGTTACCTCCAGGTGCTCCGATTTGCTCCCACGTCCCAAAGACGTGCAGATCTGCAAGGGCCTGTCCCACTTGCCGATTTTTTTCGGCGACTGCCGGCTTCATTGACTGACGTATCAGGGTTGCCGAAATATTTTGAACATTTCAAAATCCAGCGGCGACAAAAGAAAAGTGGTGACACTTGAGGAAACACCGCGCGTCAATACGTCATCACGCCGTGACTTTTCCGGTGACCTGATACGTCAGTGAATGATGCTGGCAGTTGCCGAAAAAATCGCCAAGTGGGACAGCCCCTATAGATTAATTGGCTTCTGCAAATTGCCCCCAGTGTGAAGGGAGTGGATGAGAAAGTGGGATAACATAGAACTAGTGTGAACGGGAGATGGATGGTCGGTGAGGTCCAGTGGTACCAAGGGGCCTGTTTCCATGCTACATCTGTCAATGCAATCAATCATTCGAGGTATAATTGACGTCAAAAAATAAACACAGCAATGTGAGAGCAGGCAATTCTTCTTCTAATGAAGCTACACAAACGCAATGTGTAGAAATAGGGCGATGCAGCAGTGGAGCTGCTGCCTCACAGCGCCAGAGCCCCGGGTTCCATCCTGACTATGGGTGCTGTCTGTACGGAGTTTGCACGTTCTCCCCGTGACTGCGTGGGTTTTCTCCGGGTGCTCTGGTCTCCTCCCACATTCCGAAGACGTCCAGGGTTGTAGGTCAATTGGCTTCAGTAAAAATCGTAACTTGTCCCTGGTGTGTGTGTGATAGTGCTGATGTACGGGGTGATCGCTGGCTGGCGCGGACACGGTGGGCCGAAGGGCCAGTAGTTTCCGTGCTGTGTCTCTGAAGTCTAAAGCAATGTCGGCACTCTGGAGCGATTTTAGTTTGTTTCAAAGTGGCGTGTGACATCCCTGAAATTGTCACGTGTATGGTGTTGACACATAATTAAGTTGGGTTTTTCTTTCCTTCTTCTCCAGTGTGCTGGCATGTGGCAGAAAGCTGCTTGGACTGTGGCCATCGTGCCATCGAACCAGTCTCACCACCCCGACCGACTGCAATTTCATTCAACCAGACAGTGTCATCATTCAGGTAGGTTGCACAACACCTACGTCAGACCAGTCACCAGCCTTTGTCAGCACTTTGCTTCACCATATCTAAAACAAAATCCTTCACGGTTCAACGTGATTTTTTATCATTGCCCTTTAGTCCAAACCAGGTTCTTTAGTTTAGTTTATTATTGTCGTCGTGTGTGCCGCGGGGACAGTGAAAAGCTTTTTAGTTGCGTGCTGACCACTCAGCGAAAAGACCATAACATGATTACAATCAAGCCGTCCACAGTGTGCACATACAAGTTAAAGGGAATAACTTTTAATACAAGATGAATTCCAATTAATGATTCAAAGGTCTCCAATGAGATAGATGGGTGGTCAGGACCACTCTCTAGCTGGTGAGAGCAGGGCTGTCATAACGCATGGGTACGCTGGGCAGTTGCCCGGGGCCCCACGAGCATAGGGGCCACATGCTAATCTATGTATTAGTATAATACAAGATTGTTAAGGCTTGGACACACTAGCGGCAGGAAACATGTTCCCGATGTTGGGCGAGTCCAGAACCAGGGGCTACAGTTTAAGAATAAGGAGTAAGCCATTTAGAACGGAGACGAGGAAACGCTTTTTCTCACAGAGAGTGGTGAGTCTGTGGAATTCTCTGCCTCGGGGGGCGGTGGAGGCAGGTTCACTGGATGCTTTCAAGTGAGAGCTAGATAGGGCTCTTAAAAATAGCGGAGTCAGGGGATATGGAGAGAAGGCAGGAACGGGGGTACTGATTGGGGATGATCAGCCATGATCACATTGAATGGCGGTGCTGGCTCGAAGGGCCGAATGGCCTACTGCACCTATTGTCTATTGTCTGGTGTCTATAGTATTGTCGAACATGAAAACGGAGAAGAACATCGCTAGTGCATGACGGCATATTTGATTCGGCATAAACAAACTGGAAGTGTAGGGTCCCCAGACCACTGCTTTGTCCGGGTGCCCATAATGCTGTTAAGACGGCCCTGGGTGAGAGGACGGTTCATTTGTCCGATAACATCAGTCCCTGAATCTGGACTTTTTCAGAAATTATGCCCATTTGCACCTTTTATTTTTAATCTTTGAATTCATTTTGCTGCATTTATTCAGGAAGTGGCAACGAGTATGATTCAAGCTCGAGATAGTCACCACAAACTGGTTGGACTTGTTACTGAGCAGTGCAGTCAGTGAATCTCAGAACAATGTGTAGGAAGGAACTGCAGATGCTGGTTTAAACCGAAGATAGACACAAAAAGCTGGAGTAACTCAGCGGGACAGGCAGCATCTCTGGAGAGAAGGAATGGGTGACGTTTTAGGTCGAGACCCTTCTTCAGACTGGTCTCGACCCGCAACGTCACCCGCTCCTTCTCTCCAGAGATGCTGCCTGTCCCGCTGAGTCACTCCAGCTTTTTGTGTCTAAACTCAGTACAATGCACTTTGTGACTTTCTTGCTGAAGGATTAGGAGATTTGCGTTTCATTTATGCTTTTGTGCTGTGCTCGAGTCTATGCGCCACTGAGCAGGTTACGTAACCAATTCACCTTCCGCTGCCTCCGGTGGATCAGTCAGGAGAGTTTGTACGTGCAAGATAACAGGGAAGCCAACACTAGCTAGTCACCTGGTGGATAGACACAAAATGCTGGGTTAACTGGCAGCATCTCTGGAGGGAAGGAATGGGTGACTTTTCAGGGGTCCAGACCCTTTTTCAGACTGAGCGTCAGGGGAGAGGGAGACACAACTTTCTGATGCCTTTCCCCACAGTGGAAAATGTTGATTCTGTTGTGGGGGGACGTTCATGTTGAATTCTGTAATGTGTTGTGTCATTTTTATTTTTTAATTTATTCTATGGATGTACGGAAACTTAATTATTTCTTCCATGTAAAGCACTTTGGTTTCAACGCGCGTTGATTTAATCGTGCTATATAAATAAAATGTACTTACTTACAGAGGTAAACATAGAAACATAGAAACATAGAAAGTAGGTGCGAGAGTAGACCACCAGGCCCATCAAGCCCGCACCACCATTCGCTCATGGCTGAACACCAAACAGACACCCTTACCCACAAACAGTAGACACAAGACACAGAACACAAGACACTACCCTCCCCTTTATACCGCTATCACCCCTCTCCACCCCAAGAACCGCGTGATCTCCTGGGGGAGGCAAAAAACCGGATAAAAACCCAGGTCCAATTCGGGAAAAAAATCCGGGAAATTCCTCTCCGACCCCAATCCAGGCGATCGACACTTGTCCAGGAGATCACTCAGGTCTTACTATACTAACCATACCTAGGTCCATATCCCTGCCCTCTCCCCGTAGCCCCTTATCCCCTTGGCAGCTAAAAAACCATCTATTTAGACTTAAATATATTTAATGTTTCTGCTTCCACTGCTCCCTGGGGCAGTGAATTCCATAAATTAACCACCCTCTGGGTGAAGAAGTTCTTCCTCATCTCAGTTTTAAAAGAGCCCCCCCTTATTCTACAACTATGTCCCCTAGTTCTAGTTTCCCCGATCATTGGGAACATCCTCGGTGCATCCACCCGATCAAGGCCCCTCACGATCTTATATGTTTCAATGAGATCGCCTCTCATTCTTCTAAACTCCAAAGAGTAGAGTTCCAGCCTACTTAACCTTTCCTCATATGTCAATCCCCTCATTGCAGGAATTAATCTTGTAAACCTTCGCTGCACTGCCTCCAGGGCCAGTACATCCTTTCTTAAGTATGGACCCCAGAACTGTACACAGTATTCCAAATGTGGTCTCACTAATACTGTGTACAGCTGCAGCAAGACCTCCGTGTTTTTATACTCAATCCCCCTAGCAATAAAGGCCAAAACTCCATTGGCCTTCCTGATTGCTTGCTGCACCTGCATACTAACTTTTAGTGATTCATGTACTACTACCCCTAGATCCCTTTGCGTTGCATTACAACGCAGCTCCACCTCATTTAGAAAATAACTTGCCCTATCATTTTTTTTCCCAAGTGAATGACTTCACATTTATTAGTATTAAATTTCATCTGCCAAGTTGTTGCCCACTCACCTAGCTTATCTATATCCTTTTGCAGACTCTTCCTATCCTCCTCATCCCCTACTTTTCCTCCCATTTTTGTATCGTCCGCAAATTTTGATATATTACACTTGGTTCCCTCCTCCAAATCATTTATATAAATTGTGAACAACTGGGGTCCCAGCACCGACCCTTGCGGAACCCCGCTAGTTACCGGTTGCCATCCGAGTATGAACCATTTATCCCCACTCTCTGCTTCCTATTTGTTAGCCAATCCTCTACCCATGCTAATATATTACCCCCAATCCCATAATTTTTTATTTTTAGCAATAGTCTCTTATGTGGCACCTTGTCAAAAGCCTTTTGGAAGTCCAAGTATACCACATCCACCGGTTCCCCTTTATCCACCCGGGTTGTTACTTCCTCAAAGAATTCGAGCAGATTCGTTTAAACAGGACTTCCCCTTCACAAAACCATGCTGGTTCTGTCCGATGAAGTCATGTTTATCCAAGTGCCCGTTAGTGTTTCTTTAATAATTGTCTCTAACATTTTACCCACCACCGATGTTAGACTAACCGGTCTATAGTTACCCGCCTTCTGTTTACTTCCTTTTTTAAATATAGGTGTTACATTGGCCATTTTCCAATCCACTGGGACCGTTCCTGCCTCCAGGGAGTTTTGGAAAATTATCACCAATGCATCCACAATCCCCACCGCTATCTCCCTCAAGACCCTTGGATGTAATCCATCAGGCCCAGGGGATTTATCCTCCTTCAGTCTCATTAATTTCCCTAATACCACCTCCTTGGTGATCTTAATAGTATTTAGCTCCTCCATTCCTACCGCCCCCTGTTTATCCAGCGTTGGAATATTTTTTGTGTCTTCTATGGTGAAGACTGATACAAAATACTCGTTTAATGCCTTTGCCATTTCCATGTTCCCCACCAACAACTCTCCAGTCTCACCCTCCAATGGACCAACGTTCACCTTAGCCACCCTTTTCTTTTTATATAGCTATAAAAACTCTTACTATTAGTTTTTATGTTGTTCGCTAAATTCCTTTCATAGTCTATTTTCCCCGTCTTAATTAATCTCTTAGTTATTTTTTGCTGACCTTTAAATGCTTCCCAATCCTCTACCCTCCCACTATCTCTGGCTACCTTATATGCCCTTGCCTTCAGCCGAATACTATCCTTTATAGTTTTACTGAGCCATGGCTGACTGTTCTTTCCCTTACCCCTTTTTTTCTTCATAGGAATAAATTTTTCTTGAAGGTTATACAGTAGATCCTTAAACGTACACCACTGCTCATGTACCGTCTTATTCTTGAGTCTGCTATCCCAGTCAACTTTGATCAGCTCAGTCCTCATACCTTCATAATCCCCCTTATTTAAACTAAGTACCCTAGCCTGAGTTTCAACCTGCTCCCCTTCTATTTGAATATGGAATTCGACCATATTGTGGTCACTTGTTCCCAACGAGTCCCTAACTATGACATTTTTAATTAATCCTGCTTCATTACACAGGACCAGATCCAAGATTGCCTCCCCCCTTGTCGGTTCTGTGACATACTGTTCTAGGAACCCGTCTCTAATACATTCTATAAACTCTTCCTCTAGTCTACCCTGCCCAGTTTGGTTTGCCCAATTAATATGAAAATTGAAGTCCCCCATGATTACAGCAGTTCCCTTTTTACATGCGTCAACTATTTGCAGATTTATGTTCTGACTAACAGCGTCACAGCTATTTGGAGGTCTATAAATTACACCCACTAGTGTTTTTTTCCCCTTGTTATTCTCTATCTGTACCCAAGCTGTTTCACTATCCTGATCCTTCAACGCAATATCCTTCCTCTCTATTGCCGTTATTCCCTCCCTTATTAAAAGGGCCACCCCTCCTCCCTTTCTTTCCTGTCTATCTTTTCTAATTGTCGAGTACCCCTCTATATTTAACTCCCAATCCTGATCCCTTGCAGCCATGTCTCCGTAATGGCCACGATATCATAACTATATATACTTAATTGCACCGTTAATTCATTTATCTTATTTCGAATACTCCGTGCATTTAGATACAGCACTTTCAGATGATTTTTACTACCCTTCCTTTCTGTTTTTGCCCCTTTTACATCTAGAGCTTTATCTTCACACATTCTGGATCCTCCTGTCACATTTTGATTTTCCGTTTCCCACTGATACCCTGCTCTATTTCCTCTACCCCTGCCTTTATTACCCCCCTTGATACCTCTCCCCCGCTACTTAGTTTAAAGACCTCTCTACTGCCCTAGTTATATGATTTGCCAGGACCCCAGTCCCAGCACCGTTCAGGTGAAGTCCGTCCTTACAGAACAGATCCCCCCTGTCCCAGTACTGGTGCCAGTGGCCCAAGAAACCAAACCCATTTTTCCCACACCAGTCTTTGAGCCACGCATTCAGCTTTTTAATTTTACGTACCCTCGCCGATTTGGCCCGTGGCTCAGGTAGCAATCCGGAGATCAGTACCCTCGAGGTTCTGCTTTTTAATTTATTCCCTAACTGCCTAAAACTCGTTCAGCAGATCCTCCTTCCTCGTCCTTCCTATGTCATTGGTCCCCACATGGACCACGACCACTGGATCCTCCCCCTCACTCTGCAAATTTCTCTCCAGCATCGCAGAGATATCCTTAACCCTAGCACCGGGTAGGCAACACAGCCTTCGGGACATGTTCTGCTGGCCGCAGAGAACCTTATCTACCCCCCGAATAATACTATCCCCTATCACAACGGCATTTCTTCTAACTCCCCCCTCTTGAATGGCCCCCTGATCCACGGTGCTGCAGCCAGGTTGCTCATCCCTCCCACAGCCCCTGATCCCGTCCTCACATTGAGTAAGAGCCTCGGTCATGCTCGTCAGGGACAAGGGCTGTGGCTCCTGCCGCATCTCCTCCTGGTTCCCCCTACCTGCCTCGCTTATGGCCACACCTTCCTTTCCCTGCTCACTAACTACTGAATTAGTTAAACTGGTCGGTGTGACCATCCCCTGGCACAAAACATCCAGGTAATACTCCCCCTCCCTGATGCACCGCAGCGTATGAAGTTGGGTCTCCAGCTCATCAATGCGGAGCTCGAGTTCCGCTAGCCTCAAACACTTACTGCAGCTGTAGGGATCATCTACATCAATGGTGTCGACAAATTCCCACATCTCACAGTATTGGCACATCTCCTGGCCGCTCATCTTATATAAGTAATTAACTGGTCCTATTAAGAATCCCCTACCCGGATTACTGTATTAAAACACCCCTTATTTATATAATCCTACCTCCTATAAATGGGAAAGTACTTACCCCAGCCGTAAATTACCTACTGGTTTGGCTGTCTAGTGGTAATTCCGTCCGCTCTTTCTGTCTGGTCCACTGCTCCCTTGCAGTGCGTGGCCTACCTCTTAGCTCTGTTAGCCTCTCGAGCCGCGGCTCCGTCCTTCCTCCCTCGGCGACAGCCCGGGCCGCACCTGTGGCACCTGTGGCACCGCGGTCGTGACGTCCCTTCCGTTCCAACTGCCACTGATTACTCGCTGCACTCTGATTACCTCGCTGCACTCTGATTACCTCGCTGCACTTGACGAAATATGAATCTAAGGAAGGGTAAGGTGTGAAAACAAGACATCAAAAGGGAGTGTAGCTCATTGTTAGAGGTGAAGGTGACAACAAAGCAAGCAGAGATAAATTTTAATCAGAGGTGCAGTCAGACTGGTCGGAAATCCAGGAAGGGGACAGGATGAACCTACCTGATCTCCCAGTTGATAAACACTTTGACTCCCCATTCCCACACTGACCTTTCTGTCCTGGGCCGTCTCCGCTGTCAGAGTCAGGCCAAGCGCAAATTGGAGGAACAGCGAAACCGGGAACGCGCGCGTAGACAGTGTAGCCGGGGATGGAGCTAAGAGTGGGCCCGTCGGAGGGTGATCCGGGGTAATGCCTCCAGCGCCTTCAAGGTCGGCTGCAGGACGCGTCCCCGGGACACAAAGATGGCTGGGCGAGGAGAGGAGAGGAACATCAGTTCGTGGGAACTGCTCCAATACATCGAGCGCGCGGGCCGACCAAACTTTGGAGTTTGAATAATGGCGCCAAAAATGGCGGCTGCCCACATGTGCTATATATGAAAAATATATGTTATATATGAAAAAATAGTTGCACTGAGCAGCTGCATAGGTGACAAATAAAACACTATTGAACTATTGATAGTAAGTACCCCTTGCACAACTAGTCAGGGTGGCGCAGCGGTAGAGTTGCTGCCTTACAACGAAAATCAGTGCCGGAGACCAGGGTTCGATCCCAACTACAGGTGCTTCTCTGTACGGAGTTGTCCCGTGACCTACGTGGGTTCTTTCCGAGATCTTTGGTTTCCTCCCACGTTCCAAACACGTACAGGTTTGTAGGTTAATTGGCTTGGTATAAATGTAAAAATTATCCCTAGTGTGTGTAGGATAGTGTTAATGTGTTGGGATCGCTGGTCAGCGCGGACCCGCTGGGCCAAAGGGCCTGTTTCCGTGCTGTATCTCTAAACTAAACTAAACTTCTCAGGTGCCTTTGCCAGCACCCCCTCCCTCCACCCCATCCCCAGTCCTGCTGATGGCTTCAGTGTCCACGAAGGGACGGCACAGTAGCGTAGTAGTAGAGATGCTGCCTCACATCGCCAGAGACCAGGGTTCGATCCTGACTACAGGTGCTGTCTGTACGGAGTTTGTACCTTCTCCCCGTGACCTGCGTGGGTTTTCTCCAGGTGCTCCAGTTTCCTCCCACACTCCAAAGACGTACAGGTTTGTATGTTAATTGGCTTGAATTGTTCATAGGTTAATTGGTAAAATGTTGTAAATTGTTCCTTGTGTGTAGGATAGTGCTAGTGTAGGGGGCGATCGCTGGTCGGCATGGGCCGAAGGGCCTGTTTCCACGCTGTTTCTCTAAAGTCAAAAGTCGGCATCTGCTGACTTATCTATTTTGTGTTTTAAATGCTGAAGTGGGGCTTGAAACCGCAGTCTTCTGAGTCAGGGAAAATTTCTATCTCAAAGCCACGCAGGCACATGCTTTGTCTACCCAGCAGAAAGGCTCCACCGTCAATTATACAGAACCTACTCGTACTGTACGAGAGGTCAAACGTTCAGGCAGGGAGTTATACTGCGTGGAAATGGTCTTGAACTAGAAGCTGAGTGCGGAAGAAGTGAAGCTTGTTATATTTCAGAAAGGACATTATTACTTCCATATTCTAATATCTACAGTATGCCCATTATAATTACAGTGTTATTCTCGACTTTTGCTCATAAAAAATTTTACGACAAATTTCTGGCGTCTAAAAAGAGTAGCTTTTATTATGACTTTAATTCCCTGGAAAGTTAAACGTGCACTGAAGCTGGTGAATGGACTGACAGGAATGAGATGTCTCCTGCATTCAGCGTGAAGGGAAAGAAGCGTATTCCACCAAAGGTAGACACAAGATGCTGGGGTAACGCAGCGGGTGAGGCAGCATCTCAGGAGAGAAGGCATCTGGCAGCTTGTACCACACACCCACCACCCTCTGCGAGCGGTTTCCCGCCACACCCCAAAGGCATGAAGGTTTGTCGGTTAATCGGCTGTTATTTGTCCCTAGTGTGTATAAGATAACACTTGTGTACGGGTGATCACTGGTCGGTGCGGGCTCGGTGGACCGAAGAGCCTGTTTCCACGCTGTATCTCCAAACTAAACTAAACCAGTCGAAAGAAGGGTCTCGACCCGAAACGTCGCCCATTCCTTCTCTCTTGAGATGCTGCCTCACCCGCTGAGTTACTCCAGCATTTTGTGTCTACCTTCGATTTAATACCGGCATCTGCAGTTCTTTCTCACACATATTCCACCAATGATGCATTTGTCCAACAGTGGCCCCCAAAACCAAAGAATGACCATTTTTTAAAGATAGGATCCTCCGCAGTGAAGCAGAACAATCCCTGTCTTTGTGATGAATTAAACCTCTGGCAGCAGTGAAGCTTTGGAAATATTTCTGGCTTCTCATTGAAGATACTGAAATCCTCAGGGTGGTTTTTTTGTGTGTGTTTTTTTTGTTGCAAACAGCTGTTTTCTGCTTTGGATGAAAGTCAGATTCAAGTGAAAGTGTTAACCACATAATGATCCAATGTTTAAACAAAATAAAAAACAAATTGATTTTGTCCGTTAGTTTAGTTTATCGTCCATATGTGTACAATGAAAAGCTTTTGTTGCGTACTAACCAGTCAGCGGAAAGACAATACATGATTACGATCGAGCCATCCACAGTGTACAGATACAAGATAATGGGAATATCAGGAATATCATGTTTAGTGCAGGATGAAGTCTTGTAAGGTCTGATCAAAGATAGTCCAAGGGTCTCCAATGAGGTAGATAGTAGCTCAGGACTGCTCTCTAGTTGTTGGCAGGATGGTTCAGTTGAATGAATGAATAGGTTTATTAGCCAAGTGTGTACACATACAAGGAATTTGCCTTGGTGCTCCGCTCGCAAGTAACATCACGACATACATTAAGAATAAAGCATAAAACATGAAGAATAAAACATTATAGTTTAAACATGTGAATGGAATAAAATACCAGAGCAAAAGGAGGCTACCGATTTTTGGTTGTTGAGTAGAGCTACTGCTCATGGGAAAAAAACTGTTTTTATGTCTGGCTGTGGCGGCTTTGACAGTCCGGTGTCGCCTTCCAGAGGGAAGTGATTCAAAGAGTTTGTGGCCAGGGTGAGAGGGGTCAGAGATGATCGTACCCGCTCGCTTCCTGGCCCTTGCAGTGTACAGTTTGTCAATGGGGGGAAGGTTGTTGCCAATAACCTTCTCAGCTGATCGGACGATTCGCTGCAGCCTCCGGATGTCGTGCTTGGTGGCTGAGCCAAACCAGACCATGATGGAGAAGGTGAGAACAGACTCTACGATGGCCGTGTAGAATTGGACCATCATTGCCTGTGGCAGATTGTGTTTCCTCAGCTGCTGCAGAAGTGCATCCTCTGTTGGGCCTTTTTGACTGTGGAGTCAATGGAGGCCTGATAAAAGCTGGGAGGTGTGCATTTTCACACTTCAATACCTTTTTTGCCTGATGGGAGAGGGGAGAAGGGGGGAGTGGCAATGTACGACATTGCAATTGGGAAGCTCAGACCTAAATGTCATCTTCAGGTGAAGCAGGGCGATGATGTAGATGGAACAAGATAGAGTTAGAACAAGATATTTTTTCAGAAGACAGTTTGAACTGTTTCGAAAACAGTTTGGCCATTTGAGTCTCGGCCAGTACTCTGTGGAATCCCATCAACTCAATTCATTTCCTTGCAGCCCATTCTCTCTCTCTCTCTCTCTCTCTCTCTCTCTCTCTCTCTCTCTTACACATCCAAGTTGCAGAAGAGTCTATTATTTAACCTTTTGAGACAACATGACATACAGCATTTATACTCCAGCATTTTGTGCCAACCATCCTATCTACCTGCGACTCCACTTTCAGGGAACTATATGCAGTGCAATAATTTTACACAGACATGTCCAATTGAGTATTTGACACAATACTTCTGAGAAAACATTGATTTAAAATAAGACAGCAGGAAATTTTGAAGTCCAGAAATATGGCCCAAATAGCATTTTGAGTATGAACAAATGAATTATTCAACAATCTCTGCCAGCTTCATCCACATTCATTACTAGGTGATGCCGATAGATAGAAACATAGAAAAATAGGTGCAGGAAGAGGCCATTCAGCCCTTTGAGCCAGCACCGCCATTCAATATGATTATGGTCGATCATCCAAAATTAGTGCCCCGTTCCTGCTTTCTCCCCATATCCCTTGATTCCATCGGCCCTAAGAGCTATATCTAACTCTCTCTTGAAAACATGCAGTGAATTGGCCTCCACTGCTTTCTGTGGCAGAGAATTCCACAGATTCACAGCTCTCTGCGTGAAAAAGCTTTTCCTCATCCCAGTCCTAAATGGCCTACCCTTTATTCTTATCGGATATCGGATATATGCAAGTCTTTACTGGAAATATTTTTGACCTGACTTCGGACACGTCTGCTAGACAAGCCTGAGAGTAATTCTCCTCCTTCCTTTGCCATTAGGAAAGCTTTTAACCTTTGTCCACCACTTCATTCTCCTCAGTTCAGGACAGGGTTGTAACTCTTTAGGTTCTGGGAGTGTAAACTAACTGCATTGTGGCAGCAAAGGAGGACCTGGCATGGGGGAACCGCCGTGAAGGAGGAGTGGGGTGGCAGGGGGGCGGACTGCTGTGAGGGGGTGGGTAGGCAGGGGGGTGGACTGCTGTGAGGGGGAGGGGAGGCAGGGGGGGCAGACTGCTGTGAGGGGGTGGGGAGGCAGGGGGGGACTGCTGTGAGGGGGTGGGTAGGCAGGGGGGGACTGCTGTGAGGGGGTGGGGAGGCAGGGGGGGGACTGCTGTGAGGGGGTGGGTAGGCAGGGGGCAGACTGCTGTGAGGGGGAGGGGAGGCAGGGGGGGACTGCTGTGAGGGGGTGGGTAGGCAGGGGGCAGACTGCTGTGAGGGGGAGGGGAGGCAGGGGGGGACTGCTGTGAGGGGGTGGGTAGGCAGGGGGGCAGACTGCTGTGAGGGGGAGGGGAGGCAGGGGGGGGACTGCTGTGAGGGGGGAGGCAGGGGGGGACTGCTGTGAGGGGGTGGGTAGGCAGGGGGGCAGACTGCTGTGAGGGGGAGGGGAGGCAGGGGGGGACTGCTGTGAGGGGGTGGGTAGGCAGGGGGGCAGACTGCTGTGAGGGGGAGGGGAGGCAGGGGGGGACTGCTGTGAGGGGGTGGGTAGGCAGGGGGGCAGACTGCTGTGAGGGGGAGGCAGGGGGGGGACTGCTGTGAGGGGGGGAGGCAGGGGGGGACTGCTGTGAGGGGGTGGGTAGGCAGGGGGGCAGACTGCTGTGAGGGGGAGGGGAGGCAGGGGGGACTGCTGTGAGGGGTGGGGAGGCAGGGGGACGGACTGCTGTGAGGGGGAGGGGAGGCAGGGGGGACTGCTGTGAGGGGGTGGGGAGGCAGGGGGGACGGACTGCTGTGAGGGGGTGGGTAGGCAGGGGGGGACTGCTGTGAGGGGGTGGGGAGGCAGGGGGGGAAACAAAGGAGGACCTGGCATGGGATACGTTGTTACTTCGTCGGCGCCCTTTATGTGGGATTCTTTGCATACCTTGGGTACGCAAATCAAAGAATTTCACTTGTCACATGTGACAATAAAGCATTCGTTCATTCAATCATTCATTCATTCATTCAGTGTCAGGGGAGGTAGAGCCACTGCCTCACAGCACCAGAAACCCAGGTTTGATCCTGACCACAGATGCTGCCTGTGCGGAGTTCGCACGTTCTCCCTGTGACCGTGTGGTTTTCCTCCGGGTGCCCTGGTTTCCTCCCACATCTCAAAGACTTGCGAGTTTATAGGTTAATTGGCCTCTGCAAAAAATAAATCACCTCTAGTGTGTAGGGTTTGGATGAGAAAGTAGGATGACATGGAACTAGTATGAATGGGTGATTGATTGTTGGCATGGACTCGATGGGCCAAAGGGCCCGCTCCCATGTTATAGGATTCTAAGACATTTGGTTCTTTGGAATTTGAAACACAGCTGCTTGGTTCAGTAAGTGTTTAGTGTCTCTTCTGGAGAGATTCTCTTTGTTGCCTCTTCTTCCTATCATGCAACATCCTGACAAAAACATCGTCGTCCATTTATACAGCATCTTTAACATGGCAGAAATTGTTGAGTCATGGAGTCATTCAGTGTGGAAACAGGCCCTTCAGTCCAACTTGCCCACGGACACCAACATGTCTTATCTACACTAGTCCCACCTGCCTGCGTTTGGCCCATATCCCTCTAAATTTGTCCTATCCATGTACCAGTCTAATTGTTTCTTAAACATTGCAATAGTCCCAGCCTCAACTACCTCCTCCATACACCCACCACCTTTGGTGAGAAAATGTTACCTCTCAGATTCCTATTAAATCTTTTCCCCTTCACCTTAAATCTATGTCCTCTGGTTCCCGATTCCCCTACTCTGGGCATGAGACTCTATGTGACCACCTGATCTATTCCCCTCATGATATTATACACCTCTATAAGATCACCCCTCCAACACCCAAGGAATAGAGTCCCAGCCTGCTCAAACTCTACCTATAGCTCAGACACTCGAGTCCTGGCAACATCCTTGCAAATCGTCTCTGTACCCTTTCCAACTTGACAGCATCTTTCCTGCAACATGGTGCCCAGAACTGAACACGATACTCTAAATGCGGCCTCACCAACGTCTTGTATAACTATCCCATGGTCCTTCGGAATAAGCTTTTCAATCAAAAACTAACACCAAGAGATATTGGGGCAAGTGACTAAAAGCTTAATCAAAGGTGCGTTAAGAGTTGGATCTTGTAGAAGTGGTTTTACGAATGAATTTTAGTCTTAACGGTTGAAGGCATAGACAGAGGCAGTAAAGCGATCAAATGCATTCATACTCAAGAGGATATTTGGAAGACCTCCAATAACTTTTAGTTCAGAGATACAGCGCAGAAACAGGCTCTTCGGCCCACCGAGTCTGCACCTCCCAGCGATTCCTGCACGCTAACACTATCCTACACACTCTAGGGACTATTTACATTTGTGCCAAGCCAATTCATCTACAAACCAGTACCTCTTTAGAGTGTGAGAGAAACTGGAGATCTCGGAGAAAACCCACGCAGGTCATGAGGAGACTGTACAAACTCCGTACTAACAGCAACCGTAGTCAGGATCGAACCCGTGGTATATACGCCACCGAGCCGCCCCACTATTGAAGATTAAACGACTGGAGAAAATTGCAGAGACAAAGAGGTTAAATGCACATAGGAGTAACTGAACAGGAAGCTGGCGTAGGTTGATAAGCGTGACTGGTGGGCCGATGGGTTTTGAGAGTTGAGTCAAGTTGAGAAGCACTTTGGTTGTGCTCGTTGATGAAAAGTAATAGGAATACTTCTTTTTGGAAGTAACTGTTTTGTCTTCATTGTGTTATCATATATCTAATCTAAAGCTACGATCAGATTATTTTTTTTCACACACACACAAAATTATAGCAGAGGGGGAATTTGGTATTTAACAAAACTGCAGCAATTGACAGAAATATTAATTTGATGAGAATAAATAGATGTGTCCTGGAAATCTGAAATTAAGAACAAGAAATATTCTGGTCAGGTAGCATCTGTGGAGAGAAAAACATTTTAAAATACTGAGTTGACGGTGACGCGGTGGCACAGTGGCAGAGTTGCTGCCTTACCAGGGTTCGGTCCTGCTAACGGGTGCTGTCTGTAAGGAGTTTGTACGTTTTCCTCGTAACTTGCGTGGGTTTTCTCTGAGATCTTCGGTTTCCTCCCACACTCCAAAGACGTACAGGTTTGTAGGTTAATTGGCTTGGTATAAATGTACAATTGTCCCTAGTGTGCGCAGGGTAGTGTTAATGTGCGGGGATCGCTGGTCGGCGCGGACTCGGTGGGCCGAAGGTTCTGTTTCCGCTCAGTATCTCTAAACTAAACTAAACTGAATTAAATGCTATATGCAATTGAACAGTGGATATTTTTAACATGGGAACATAGGAAGAACGCTCGTTTACAAAGCAGTTCTCACAACCGTGGTGCAGTTGGTCAGTCACTGCCGCTCAGAGACAGGGTCCCGGGTTCAATCCTGGCCTCTGGAGCTGGTTGCGTGCAGTTTACATAGAAACATAGAAAACAGATGCAGGGGTAGGCCATTCGGCCCTTCGAGCCTGCACCGCCATTCAATATGATCATGGCTGATCATCCAACTCGGTATCCTGTACCTGCTTTCTCTCCATACCCCCTGATCCCTTTAGCCACAAGGGCCACATCTAACTCCCTCTTAAATATAGCCAATGAACTGGCCTCAACTACCTTCTGTGGCAGAGAATTCCAGAGATTCACCACTCTCTGTGTGAAAAATGTTTTTCTCATCTCAGTCCTAAAAGATTTCCCCCTTATCCTTAAACTGTGACCCCTTGTTCTGGACTTCCCCAACATCGGGAACAATCTTCCTGCATCTAGCCTGTCCAACCCCTTAAGGATTTTGTAAGTTTCTATAAGATCCCCCCTCAACCTTCTAAATTCTAGCGAGTTTGCATGTTTCCCTGTGACCTCGTGGCTTTTCTCTGGGTGCTCTGATTGTTACAAGCTTTACCAGAATAGTGCTTGGATTAGAGGGTATATTAACTATAAGGAAAGGTTGGACAGACTGGGATTGCTTTTTCTCTGGACCATTGGAGGTTAAGCGGAGTCTTGATGGAAGTATATCAAATATTGAGAGGCATAGATAGGGTGGACAGTCGGAACCTTTCCCCCAGCGTGGAAATGTCCAACACAAGAGGGCACAGCTATAGGGTGAGAGGGGAAAGGTTTAATAGCAATGTGAGGGGTAAGGTTTTTTTTTACACAGAGAGTGGTGTGAGCCTGGAAGGTATTGCGTTGATGGAGGCAGTTACGATAGTGGGTAGACAGTTGACTCCTTTCTCCCAGGGTGGAAGTGTCAATTGTTAATGTAAGTGGATGACTGAGAAAGCGGACAAACCGGAGAAAACTCACGGTGGAGAACGTACAAACTCCGTACAGACAGGTCCCCGTAGTCAGGATCGAACCTGTGCCTCTGGCGCCGTAAGGCAGCAACTCTACCGCTGCGCCACCGTAATTGATGTCAGTGAATTGTACCCAGTTTGCAGGGAGTGGATGAGGAAGTGGAATAACGTAGGACTAGTGTGAACGGGCAATTGATGGTTTTCGCTTGGGCCTAAGGGTCGGTTTCCATGCTAGATCTCTGAACGAAGCTAAACGTCAGAGCGTTTTTGTGTCCATTTTTAGGGGCGTGCAGCGTGCAACTTGGCTTCCCTCTTTGTCATTTTGCAGCTGTGCCCACAAAGAGCTTGGACACATCCTTTTATTGAAAGTAATCGCCAGCAAGCAGTTACAGTAAGTGAAACTTGAGACCGAGCCGTTCTTGCATGCATTCAGCTTGAACTTCACGATGGCTCCGAATCAAATTAACTGAGACCTGGCACCAGATCCCACATACTGTCTCCGCTCCAGGGTATGATGTGTGTGCCAATCTATTAAAGGGGAAAAGAAAATAAGGGCATGATGGTGGTTGGGGGGGGGAGGGGGGGGGTATGAAAGTTGAATCTTTTAAAGTTATTGCAGGGGCAAAATCTACTTTAAGCTTCGAGGAATCCAAAAGGATTTTGCAAGGTTTGTTGAGAAAACATTTGTGATTTGAAGTGTACAGTTCCCATATGGGTCTGATAAAGCAGGCTGCGCGCAGTAAAGATTCCTGGACTGCTGGCTCGGTCTCTCTCTGCCTTGTGTGCCGGCTGACGTGGCACTCGGTCGACGAGGAAGATCAGCTACATCCTTTTAGGAAAGAAGTTTAGCTTCGAGATATGGCGCGGAGGCACCCAGTCCTCACCGACCAGCGATCCCCGCACCCTAACACTGTCCCACACACAGTGAGGACAATTTACACATACACCAACCTGCGAGCATTTACACATTGGTAGACAAAAGTGCTGGAGAAACTCAGCGGGTGCAGCAGCATCTATGGAGCGAAGGAAATAGGCAACGTTTCGGGCCGAAACCCTTCCGGGTTTCGTCCCGAAACGTTGCCAATTTCCTTCAGGGTTTCGGCCCGAAACGTTGCCTATTTCCTTCGCTCCATAGATGCTGCTGCACCCGCTGAGTTTCTCCAGCACTTTTGTCTACCTCCGATTTTCCAGCATCTGCAGTTCCTTCTTAACCATTTACACATTAACCTGGGAGGAAACCGAAGATCTCGGAGAAAACCCACGCGGTCACGTGGAAACCGTACAAACTCCGTGCCGACAGCGCCCGTAGTTGGGATTCAACCCGGGCGCTGTCTACAGCAACTCTACCGCTGCGCCACCGTGCCGTCCACTAATGTATTTCACTTTAATCTGGGCATTTCTCTTGCACTAAACGTCATTCCCTTTATATCCTGTATCCGTACACTGTGGTCAGCACGATTGTAATCGTGTGTTGTCTTTCCTCTGACTGGTTAGCAAGCATCAAAAGTCTTTTCGCTGTTGCTCCTTGGTACACATGTTGATAAACTAAACTAAACTAAAGAAGGATCTCGACCCGAAACGTCACCTATTCATTTCCTCCAGAGATGCCGCCGGACCTGCTGAGTTACTCCAGCTTTTTGTGTGTCAGCCTTAAAGTATTTTAGCCCCTTGTTTGGACTTTTCATGTTTAAAAACAGCAAATTTGAATCAATTTGCAATCATGAACTAAGAACTGGAATTATTTTTTTTTGCAAAGTTAACTATTTCCATCACTTCCTTTCTGATTCATTGTGAACCTGATGTCGTCTGACCCAAAATGACCTTCACTCATTGTATTATGCTGCAGTTTTATTCTGGTTGCCACTGCAGTAATATTATATTCATGTACAAGCTACTATTTACACTTGGGATTTCAATGCATGTCACAGGCTAAAGGGCCTGTTCCACTTGCATGCGATTGCATGCGTTTGGCGCGACCAAACGTGGTCACTTGAGGCGTACGGGCACCGTATGGCCACGCGGGACCGGTCCCACTTAGAAGCGCGGAGTTGTGCGGGGCTGGTCCCGAGATCGCGCGGGGCTCCGAAAATCTGACAGTGTCCGAAATCTTCGCGCGCCAACGACCTGTCGGCAGGCAGGCGCATTGCGGTCGTACGCAGCGTCTTGAAGGCGTACGCAGCGTCTTGACGGCGTACGCCTAGCGCGTGGCGTTGCGCGATGATGTCACTGCGTGGCGTTGCGTGATGACGTCACTGCCCGACGCCGTGCGACGCCCAAATTCAGTCGGCCCGCCTCCTGCCCAGCTGATTGGTAAGTATGACGCAAATTACGTCGTGCGCGAACTTAGCGCGAACTCCACTTCCGTTTGGTCGCGCCAAACGCATGCAATCGCATGCAAGTGGAACAGGCCCTTAAGACTGAAAGAGTTGTGCAATGCTGGAACTACTATCTTTGGAATGAGACTTCAAACCGAGGCACCTTCTGATGACTTGGGTGAACATGAAAGATCTTATGGCACAATTCTTTTAGACTTTAGAGATACAGAGCGGAAACAGGCCCTTGGGGCCCACCGATTCCGCGCCGACCAGCGATCACCCCGTACACCAGCACTACCCATCGCACGCACTAGGGACAGTTTAACCAAAGCTAATTAACCTACAAACCTGCGCGTCTTCGGAGTGTGGGAGGAAACCGGAACACCCGGAGGAAACCTAGAGAACCTACACGCGGAGAACGTGCAAACTCCTTACGGTCAGCGTCCGTAGGCAGGATCGAACCTGGGTCTCTGGCGCTGTGAGGCAGCAACTCTACCGCTGCGCTATTACGCTGCCCATTTCTTTTTATATAGATGAACTTCCTATTATCTTTCCAACAAGTCCCATCAAATCTTATTGCTTCATAATCCCGCTGTTGGAAGCAATTTCTCAATGGTTGGCCCGGGACCAAGGAGAAGGTCCTGGAGCAGAAGATTCTTGTTGTCAACTTGTATCTTGCAGATAGGGGGGAGGCGTATCAGCTGTTGGACAGAGTTCTCATTGATGCTCAGCCTGCATGAAACATAAACATGGTGAAATACATCCAGCAACAACTAACCTTTGCTCTTGAGGCAAACACAGAGAACTCGTTCCAGGAGAGGAGGTCTGGCAGTTGCAACAATAGACATTTATTTGTCTTGCGCGTGGCATATTCCTGCAGTTACGTCAGACTTGAATGTACTCTACCGTACAGGAGATCTCCCTCTCAGCTACGGCTCTTTTAGTGTCATTTAGTTCAGAGATACAGTGCAGAAACGGGCCCTCCTTCCCACCGAGTCCACACTGACCAGTGATCCCCATACACCATCACTATTGTTCCCGATGTTGGGGGAGTCCAGAACCAGGGGCCACAGTTTAAGAATAAGGGGCAAGCCATTTAGAACGGAGACGAGGAAACATCTTTTCTCACAGAGAGTTGTGAGTCTGTGGAATTCTCTGCCTCAGAGGCCGGTTCTCTGGATGCTTTCAAGAGAGAGCTGGATAGGGCTCTTGAAGATAGCGGAGGCAGGGGATATGGGGAGAAGGCAGGAACGGGATACTGATTGTGGATGATCAGCCATGATCACATTGAATGGCGGTGCTGGCTCGAAGGGCCGAATGGCCAACTCCTGCACCTATTGTCTATTGACTATCCTACACACTAGGGACAAGTGATTACAATTTTTACCAAAGCCAATTAACCTCCAAACCTGCATGTCTTTGGAGTGTGGGACGACACCAGAGCAACCGGAGAAAACCCTCCCGATGACAGGCAGAACACACCAGGTGCTCTTCAACCCCGCCCAAGTTGCGAGGTTGAAGAGCACCTGGAGCGGGGCTTTACATCGTCGCCCCGCGCGGCTTGGAATGGCCGCCGGACTTTGCGAGCGCGCGCCGAGGCTCTAACACCAAGACCCCGGTGCGCGACCTTGCATTACCCGGTGTGGCTTTAATGGCCGCGGGATAATCACCATCGCCCGCCGGGGGCTTTGACTTTGACTCCGACATCGGGGGGGGGGGGGAGTGCAGTGGAGAGATACGTTGTTTTGCCTTCCATCACAGCGCTGTGATGGATGTATGGGTAAATTGTGTTGTGTCTCGGGTCTTCTTCGTTTTGTAATGTATGGCTGCAGAAACAACATTTCGTTTGGACCTCAACGGGGTCCAAATGACAAATTTGTCCAAAAGACAAATAAATTGTATTGTATTGTACAAACTCTGTACAAATAGCAGCCGCAGTCAGGATCGAACCTGGGTTTCTGGCGCTGTGAGGCAGCAACTCTACCGGAGCACCAATGATCCACCCCTAAGCTGTTGATAAATCCTTGACTGATTTCTTTCCTTCACCCTCAACCCTCTTCCTACCACGCCACCCACGTATTATGACAGCGTCCCTTATTTGAGCTTCAACCAACTGACTGACTGTGGATGGCACATGGTGTTGCCCTACACAGCCGCGTCATCTTCAAACTAGTAAAGGCGAGGGGTTTTGGGCCAGGCACAAACAATTGGGGACACAAGACTGTCCCCGACTACGGGTTCTGTCTGTGCAGAGTTCATACGTTCTCCCCGTGACCTGCGTGAGTTCTCTCCGAGATCTTCGGTTTCCTCCCACACTCCAAAGACGTACAGGTTTGTATGTTAATTGTCCCTAGTGGGTGTAGGATAGTGTTAATGTACAGGGATCGCTGGTCGACGCGGACCTGGTGGGCCGAAGGGCATGTTTCTGCGTTGTATCTCTAAACTAAACTAAAATAGATAGATAGATAGATAGATAGATAGAATCTTTATTTGCCACACGACCAGGGTTGGTGGTAATTGGGTTCGGTACATGATGGTACACTAGTCACATTAACACTAATAACAACACAGATCATAGTAATAAAGTGCATCCATACCACATCACAAATCACAAATCTCACCAACAATACATAGGGCAAAAGAACAGACAAAAACCATAGACAAGACACTGTATACATCAAAAGTCAAAAAGTTATTGGAGGGAATTAAGTGTTCTTATTGCTGAGGGGAAGAAACTGCTTTTTGGTGGTGGGTGGATTTTGTAGCAAGTGACCTAAGGCGCCTCCCTGAAGGGAGAGACTGGAAAAGGTGGTTTGCTGATGGGAGGGGACCGAGATGATCTTTGTTGCCCGTTTTGAGGTACGTTGGAGGTAAATGGAATGGATCTGAGGGGAGGGGAGAGTTGATGATCCTAGAGGCCTTGGAGACAACTGCGCTGTATTCTATGTAGTGAATGACTGTCAGTGTTTCCGTACCAGACTGTGATTGAGGAAGTGATGATGCTTTCAATGTTGTGTGATGGAGGTGGAACTGCCATATGTTGATGGAATGGAGCGGCTGGGCTTGTACACTATGGAATTTAGAAGGACGACGAGGATATCTTATTGAAACATATAAGATTAGTAAGGGTTTGGACACGCTAGAGGCAGGAAACTTGTTCCCGATGTTGGGGGAGTCCAGAACCAGGGGCCACTGTTTAAGATTAAGGGGTAAGCCATTTAGAATTGAGATGAGGAAACACTTTTTCTCACAGAGAGTGTGAGTCTGTGGAATTCACTGCCTCAGAGGGCGGTGGAGGCAGGTTCTCTGGATGCTTTCAAGGGAGAGCGAGATAGGGCTCTTAAAAAATAGCGGAGTCAGGGGATATGGGGGAGAAGGCAGGAACGAGGTACTGATTGTGGATGATCAGCTGTGATCACATTGAATGTCTGTGCTGGCTTGAAGGGGCCGAATGGCCTACCCCTGCACCTATTTTTCTATGTCTATTGAAAATCAACAGATCTGTGGATGCAGGTGGACAGATGACATTTCGGATCAGGACTTTCCTTCATTCTGATGGTTGGTTTTGGATTTTTGATCGCCGCTGTGGAGGATGCTATTTTTCGGTGACCCTGCGTCTTTGATTCACAGATCGATTACCCGACCTCGGCGTTTGACGTCAAGTTCGTGACACCACTCCGGCCGAATTCAGCCCCAAATACGAGTTCAGCAGCCTGGATAATGCGTCGAGGAAACACTGATGGAAGTGATGCAGAAGAAGTCGCTCTTCTGGTAAACGTTTATGATGATACTTGTTGATATTCCGTGAGGAAATGCTGTCGGAAGTTGACTTTGCCCGAGCACGACTCGGGAGGCTCAGAAATATATGAAAGGTGGAGTTTCTAGTGTTTGATGCGCCCGCTTAAATATTTACAGAAAATTGCAGGAACAATACAAATGTGTGACCTATTTTAAGAATTGTTTATTCCGATTAAAATTAGATTCTTGTCTTGAAGTTCTCAAAGCTTATGATGGATAGATCAAAGTCGGGGGGGGGGGGGGGGGGGGGGTTTTGGAATCCCTCGAGATTAAAAGGGAAATGCAGGAAGCAGTAAAAAGGGTGTGCTAGATTCAGTGAACAAGAAGCAAGGGCGGAACAGTGGCGCAGCGGTAGAGTTGCTGCGGGGCCTGTCCACTTACGAGACTTGTTCGGCGACTGCCGGCACCCGTCATAGGTCGTTGCACGTCGCCGAAAATGTTCAACATGTTGAAATCCAGCGGCGACCAGAACAAGGTACGACTCTGTGGGCGACTACTCATGGACCGTACAGGCTTCACCCCCGCGGACATGTCGCCAGGGTTGTCGCCCGTACGGTCCTGAGTCGTCTCCTCAGTCGCCCAAAGAGTCGGAGCGTCTTTCTGGTCACCGCTGATTTTCAACACGTTGAACTGCTGACGGCTGACTGCTGACGGGCGCCAGCAGTCAC
Organism: Malacoraja senta; assembly: GCA_038087875.1. NCBI lineage: Eukaryota > Metazoa > Chordata > Chondrichthyes > Rajiformes > Rajidae > Malacoraja > Malacoraja senta. The sequence goes on along the minus strand of CM075981.1, from coordinate 5,025,112 downwards.
CGAAAAAGTCGCATAAGTGGGACAGGCCCTTGCAACGCTGCGCCAGAGACCTGGGTTCGATCCTGACTACGGGTGCTGTCTGTACGGAGTTTGTATGTTCTCACCCTGACCTGGTGGGTTTTCTCTGGGATCTCCAGATTCCTCCCACACTCCAAAGACGTACAGGTTTGTAGGTTAATTGGGCTGGGTATAAATGTACATCGTCCCGAGTGTGTGTGTATAGGATAGTTAGTGTACAAGGATCGTCATCCTTCTAAACTCCAGAGTATACAAGCCCAGCCGCTCCATTCTCTCAACATATGACAGTCCGCCATCCCGGGAATTAATCTTGTGTACATACGCTGCACTCCCTCAATAGCAAGAATGTCCTTCTCAAATTAGCAAGAATGTCCTTTCTCAAAACTGCACAAAGTAAACCTTGTGCAGCGACTGCCCCCGATTACACACGGAGTCCAGCGTCATTTTAACAGAGATCAAATGTCTAAGAGAGTCACTGAAACAGTGACTGGGATCAGGTGTACGAGCAGTGGCCCGTGGGCTGTAATTGGATCGTGCTCTAATACGGTCAAGGAAGCAGTGATCTAATAACTGCTGGCAGATAGGGAGAGAATAACAATGAAAGGACAAGACATCTGAGCAATTGAGCAACTGCCCAGCTCACCGTTCGCCAGCTGTGTTCCTCCCCACCTCCTCTTGCATGTATATTAAACGCCACGGTTGTAAAATGAAATTGATTGAACAGCATATTCTTCTTCCACGTCCTGGGGATGTCCCGAAGCAACACGCACCCAGTGAGGTGCCAGTCTCAGTTGTAAGCCAGAAATAATGGGGAGAGACATGGCCATTCGCCAGAGACAGGATGGAATCGAGTGTCTATACGCCGGAGTGGCACAGATGGAAGAGCTGCTGCCTCTCAGCGCCCAGAGAACCAACCGGGTTCAACCCTGGCCACGGGTGCTGCCTTTGTCATAGGTATCTTGTTCTCGGAGCAGAATTAGGCCATTCGGCCCATCAGGTCTACTATACCATTCAATCATGGCTGATCGATCTCTCCCTCCCA